>JAZKJV010011201.1:0-395007 GCA_037367405.1 Ottelia alismoides | reverse complement strand
TACACACAAATATCAGAGCGCTTACGTGACCTGTTGTGCTAACCCAACCGACTGGCCGCACGGAAGAGTCGGTAATCAGTCGGGTTTAGCAACGGGGGGCTCTACCTAGTGTGCGGGTCACTCTCTCGCGCATACAAACCAAGCAATGAGGGGGTTGCTCTCCCCAAGATAAAATTTTTAGGGTGAGCGAGTTTTAAGGGCAGTAATTTTAGCAGTCCCAATTTTATGGTTTCTCTTTTTAGTCTTTTTCAAAGCAAACAAATCGCCTAACGAATTTTTCGATTCTCCTGATTATTAAGTCAAAAACAGGGGGGAGAAGTCGAAAAAGCCGATGCACGAGAAATCAATGATGCATGCAAAGTCAGAAATGCATACCTTGCTCCAGCTCTCTACATTGCAATATGATCCGCGCATAAAATAAAAGACAGAATTAAAACTAAGCTAAATGATGCAGCGGGAAAAACCGAGTCCTGACGAGCAACTTCTAGCGAAGAACCGTCTAACCGGTCACCGACTCCAAGCCAAAGAGTCCGGTCTTGGCCCGTCCCTCCCCTGCCCGACAAATCGGGGGTAGGAGTAAGCGCTTTACAGACGGGCTACGGCACGTAGGCTACGGAGGCTAGCGAGTCGGTTATTTTTATTATTTATTTTAAGTAGGTCCAATTACGGTCTATAGGAACAGATATGCCATTAAGTGTGTGGATCCTACTAGTTACGGCACATTCACCAGAAAATCCTAAGTCCAGGGGCTCGAGCAAAAACCGCGAAAAACCGGAAAAGACAGAAATAAAAGAAAAATAAAAACCGCGAAGAAAGCCGCGAAAACCGCGCAAGTCCTAATGGGTCCCCCGAGCACACCGGTGCTCGGCGAAACAGACCCGCTACGGTCACAAGTCCAAGTCCAAACAGTCCAAGTTCCTGTATTATTACAATAATAATATGAAATAAAAATCCTAAACTATCCTCACCCACTCGACTCTCTCTCTCGCTCTCTCCTGCGGCTTCGTAGAGAAGGAAGTCGCCTCCAAGTTCCTCGGCTGCTCAGGCTCCTCGAAAGTCGCCTCCGCGGTCCTCGGGCCCTCGCAAGAAGAAGAGAAGAGTGGTCAGACCAGTAAAAATAATCAAATGAAAAGAAAAAGAAATGAAAATACAAGTCAGGGTATATATGCAAAAATGGAGAATAAAATAACACAGAAGATAAAACAAAATAAAAATAAAATAAAAATAAAAGAAAATCAAAATAAAACAAAAAGAAAATAGATACAAAGCCGCGAAAAGCCGTGAGCTCCGAAGAGCCGCGAAAAGCCGCGAAAACAAAAAGAACTACTAAGCCGTGCTCTCCGGCAACGGCGCCATTCTGATAGCCCGAAAATTCCCTAAGACCCAGGTGAAGGTAATAAGACAAGGGTCGTTGCGACCCGGATCTCAGAGGATGGGTATATCAAGAAAAATCAGACCACTCGAAACACGTAAAATCAATCAAGCTCAAAAGAGAGCGGTCTCGCTATGAGATTAACCTGGTATAGCACCCAGGGTCGAACACAAGGAGCACGGGTTGGCCAGAGGCCTACGAAGTAGTAAAAATAAAATAAAATAAAAGACAAGTATTTTTAGTGGTTTTTAGTGATTTTTGTATTTTTTTGGATTTTTAAAATGTGAAGAAAATAAAAGAAAGTAAAGACAAGCACACTTTAGCTAATTATTAAATATGTCAAAAAGCAAGCAAAAATTCAAACAAAAATGCTTTTATGTTTTTTAGGTTTTTAAGTGTTTTTGGTGAATTTTTGGGGATTTTTCTAAGGTGTATTTTATTTTTCTAAAAAATCAAACAGTACTAAAAAGACAAGGTACTGTCCAGCCAGGCCCAAACCCAAAGATAAAATATCTAGGTATCTCAGAGGGACCTGGAGGTAATTTTCCTGTATGCTAGAGAAAATAAGGAAAATTTGAGCACCAAAATTATTGTTTTTGGGTTTTTAGATTATTTACTATGATTTTTATGAGTTTTTAGGTGTTTTTGAATTTTTAGGGTTTTTAAGCAATGAAAAATAGCCAAAATTGGCTAGAAAATCAAAAAACACAAAAGAAACAGTACCTAATTTTCATGGAATTTTTGGGGGTGTTTTTATATTTTTTGGGATTTTTAATCTAGACAGTAGCTAAAATAGAGGTTTTTTGAATTTTTAAAAATAACAAATAAAATCAAAAATGTCCTCAAAAATTCTCAAAAATTCTACAACATGGCAGGAGCCATGTGTCAAATTTTCATCGAATTTAGAGGTGATTTGATATTTTATTCAAAAATCAAAAGAGGGCACTGTGCACAGGACTTAAGTGCAAATACCCGAAGTTCTGGGGGTCCAGGTGCAATTTCCCCAGCAAGTCACGCGCGTGGCGCGTGCCTGGGGCACTCAGGGACCTTCTGGTAATAAAAACAAGTCCTAGGACCTTTTGGTAACTCGTACCAAAAAGTCCAGGGGCTGTTATGCAAATAACCCACTAAAAGGCGCACATGGGGAATTAAAACACTCACAGGGGCATATATGCAATTACCAGAAAGTTTCTATTCATTCATAAAGCAACCAGAACTACAGGATAAGAGTTGCAAATAAACCAAAACTACACGTGACGAAGCACGTGGCTCACACATACAGGGGCATAAATGCAAATATTAACAAGCACGGGGTCCAATGTGCAATTAACCCTACGTAAATAAAAGGCCTAAAATATTTACAGGACTGACACGTAAAACATAAACTAAGAGGGGGCCTAAGGTAATTTACCCCTTTATTACGTCGACGGCTGGATGGTGGACGCGTGGCGGATCTAACGGTGCTGGTGAATGGCGCCTCTCTCTCCTTCCGCACGTGGGCCGATCGACGGCGCAGAGGAGGGCACGTGGACGATCGAACGGCTGGCGGGTGCTGGTGCCTCTCTCTCTGCTCTGACGGTCTCGATCAACCCTCGAGATGATCAACGGTGACTGCTCCTCCTGGAATGGACGGACGGGATGCGAACTGGGGAGCTGCGGGTGATCGGACGGTGCTCGAGGACCTTCGAAGAACAGGTGGCCGGCGAGTTTCGCCGCCTCGTGCGCGTGCTGTGGTCCTCCTCAGCTGCCTCTGAAGATCGGAGAAGGACGGCGATGACGTCCCGCAGCTGGTGGTGCCCTCCGATGGCCCAGCCGAGCCCTGGAGGGGCTCCGGCGAGGTCGGTGAAAAACACACCACCTGATCAGCTTCTCGAATCCCTGCGAAGAAATCAGAGAAAAAGTATTGCGGTCGTTGTCGACCAGGTGATTTACCAGAAAAGATTAATGTGAAATTAATCTTCTCTATTTTATTTATACTCCTAAACAAATGTGTATAGTGGATTCGTACGGGAGTGTCGAACTCAGGGAGGCAAACTGTATTAAACTAGGGGAAATCGGTAGAAAAGCTTAGGCAAAAGGGTTTCCTAATTTTATTTAATTTTTAAAGATTTTTCTCATTTTTTTTATTTGGGTTTTAGTGAATTTTATATTGTTTTTGTAATTTTATGTATTTTGTGATTTTTTTATTATAAGAAAATGTTTTTAATTTTTATTTGATTTTAGTTTTGTTATTTTTATGTTTTATGTATTTTTAGGTTTTTATGGAATTTTAAAGGGGTTTTAAGATTTTTATGGTATTTGGTTGATTTTTAAGGTAAATGGTTATGTTTTATTGAAAACTGTGTCGTTTTTGTAATTTTTAAGGGTGAAAATAATGCGAAAATATTTTTATTGTATTTTCTGTAGAGAATAGATGAAAATACCTTCAAAACGATATATTGTGCGTTTTTAGGGATTTTTCTTGAGTTAGTTATGAATTTTTCCAAGTTTTTGAAGTTTTTTTATCAATTTTGATTTTTTATGATTTTTATATTTGATTTTTATTTGGAATGGGGTCTGATATGTAAAATATGGTAAAATATATTCTAATTCATTTTTTTTTAAAGGATTTTTAGTAATTTTTTTATTATATTTTTTTTATTAATGCTTATTATTTAATTAATAGGTAGAAGTGAATGTGTTCAGTTTCTGCAGTGAAGGACCTTACTGTAACTAATCAGGAGTTACGGGGGTATATGTGTAATTACAAAAATAGCCAGGGTATTTGCGCAAAAACTCCCGAACTCACGTGCTTCTCAGCTGCTGCTCACCCGTCGAGGACCTTTTTGCAATTTCAGAAAACTATCGACGAATTCCTGCAAAAATCTCAACACTCACGTGCTGTGCACGCGCGATTCTGTTCGGCGCTGAGAACGACACATGGCGCATGCAACTACGTCCGATGGCGTTTGATCCACGTCTCTGAATGGGGCGCGATTCAACGATCCGGATTCAAACTGGAGAGGGTATAGGATATCGAACGCTTCTGGAGATCGCTAGATGAACAGGGACGAATACCTTCGCCGGTGGATTTCGATCATCAAATTGGGAAGCTCTCCTGATCAATCGTCTCTTATAACGGTTTGAACAGCTTCAATTTCACCTTCCGCTCCAGCTAAGCATCAAAATATCGATCAAATGAAGCTACTCGATGATCTGGAGGCTGAACTTTCCTCGTGACTGCCGTATCTCAGGTGACTCCTGAATTCCCTGTAATCTGCGTTAATTTGAACATCGATTCGTTATGGGAAGAGGAGCAATCTCCGATCGTCGTTCAGACGTTGAATGAGGTCCCGAACTGCCGTGAATGATCCAATGCAGCTGATAGTTCGTCAGGGATGAGGCACTGCGACCTGCAAACACAAACACAGCTGGATCGAGGTTTCTAAGCCTCGATCCTATGTATTGTAGCAGAGGGTGGAATGGATGAATGATGCTCGATGAGATGAAGGAAGAGCATCGATGCTCTGGCCGTCAGTCACAGCCAGAGATGTCCAGATATGAAGAGGAGGCGTAGAAATGGAGAACGAATCGACGGTGAAAACGGAGACTCGGACAAAATCACTCGTTTTTAGATCGATTTTCGATGAAAATATAACGGAATGGTTGAGAAGAGAAGAGACGGGGTTGAGAAGAGAATTGGAGGATCGGAATAGGGAGATCGGATCGGAGACTAACCTGGAGGATAGATGAAGATATCGCCTGAGGATGCGGAACTCGGCGGAGCTCCGCAGGATCTTCGCCTGCAACGCGGTGGCGATCCACGGAGGCTTCGTGCTGCAGAGCGAGGCTTCACGCACGCGATCGATCACACCGGAGAAGAGATCGGAGACGGAGGCTGTCACCCTCTCTCTCTCAACGAAACTCTCTCCCTCTCTCTCTCTCTCTGAGAACTGCACTCGAAGGTGGTCTAATCGAAAGAATGGCAGATGGATCTGGAAATGAGGGGTCGACGGCCTTATATAGGCGAGGAGAGATACGGGCACCGGAGGAGGTGACGGGATCGAGGGGTGGTTGGTGAACGGCCGGCCAACGGCCGGCCGTTGAGGCGGTTGGAGAAGGGAAGAAGAAGGTCTAGATTCGATGAACCTGGACGGAAATCCGGCGAGGAAGAACCTAGACGGAGTTCGGGCGAAGGAGAGTCGGTTGGCGTGCCGGCCATCTGTTGGTGTGGTTGGCGGCGGAGGAGGAGAGGAAGAAGGCCACAGGCGATGGGTCACGGGGGAAGAAAGCAACGGGGAAGAAGGTGGGATTTGGGAAAGTAAGGGAGAGAAAAGAAGAGAGAGAAAAGTAAAGGGAATAAAATTAAAAAAAATTATATTGAATTAAATTCAATAAGATTAATATAAGTAATAATAAATATAAATTAATTAATATCTAATTAAATTCGTAATTAATTAAATAAATAATAATTAAAAATGAATAAGAAGGTATTTAAGTAATAATTAGGTAATTAAGAGGTAATTAATTAATTAATGTAATTAAATAAATAAATTAAATAAATAAATAAAGATTTTAAATAAATAAATATTTTAAATAAATAAATAAATAAGGTATTATTTATTTTTAAATAAAGATTTAATGCATTAAATAATAATATAAGTTGCGGCTTATTGTACAATATACCAATACGGACCCCGAAAACTGCATTTTTCGCTTTAACTCCGATTTTAGCGAAACTAGTGTCATTTTGTAGATAATTGAAAAATATAATTTTAGGGACAAAGTTTGCTCAATTCGGAGTTCATACGGCCGAGTTATGAGGCCCGGACGAAAAAAGTAGCGGCTTCGGGCCTCCGAATTTTTTCGGTATTTTGGCTTTCTTATATTTTTATATTTTTATATATAATTTTAGATGATTTTAGGAAAAAGAATTAGGTTAATCGGGTTTGCGGTTATTTAATTAAAAATCCCGGAAGTTTGTACATATGGTACATATACAACGGGTCCAAAAAGCCGAAACTCACTGGTTTTATCTGATTATTTTTCTGATATTTTTAATAAATAGTACTATATACAAAACGGATTTTAAAAGTGAGTTTGGTCAATTTGGAGTTTTCTATAAATAGATATGAACCTCGGAAGTCGGCTTTTACGGCTTTTCCGGTTCATTGCGGTTATTTTATTTTTGTATCGAAATGTTTTTCTAATATTTTTATAAAATAATACATATTTTTATGAACATTTTTTACAAAAGAAGTGTTTTCATTTGAAGTTGTTTTGATGATAAATAAAATAGGTGAAGTATTTACATTATGAAAAATGGGTAAATTACATTTTTGGTCTTTATTTTCTGAATATTTGTATAAGTTAGGATCCTTATCTCCCCCTACTTATTTCTTTTGTCGACCCGGTCAATATTGACCTGGTCTCAGGGTTAGGATCAGTTTGTATATTACATATACAACCTTCTTTGTATTTTTATTTTCCTTTTTCTCTTTATTCTTTTATTTTGGATAATTTAAGTATTAATTATATAATATTAATATTTGTGGTTAGAATGTTAATTAAATGGAATTAGTGGATATTTACATGCATTTTACCAAGGATTTTAGCCAAAATGAAAGAATAAAGGCGATGAATCACGGATTCATCAGTCGGCGGAGGGAAGCTCCTGGCCTAGACGTGGGGAAGCCTCAGATGGCTCCCCCTGGACCTGCAAAGTAGCTCAAGAGCTTCGCGGGTCGAGGGCAAAGTGCCTCGACCCGAGGAAGCGGCGTGAGGGTGGACGATGCGTCGGGATGAGCGAGCTCCGGCGAGCGAAGGACGGTGGAGCTCGAACCCCAGCTCCTGTGCGAGCTGGGTTGAACGAAGGGGAGAAGAATGTGCGCGGAGGGATGGCGATGGTGAGCGTGGGTTCCGATGATCGAAAAGGTACGCGATATAGCCGGAATCGACGGAACTCGGCGGAACTACGATTTGGGGGAAACAAGAAATTAAGCGAAATAGGGAAGCTAGAAGGTTACCTGGGCGGTGTGGTAGACTGTGCTGGAGTTGAGGTAGCTCCTGGTCGTTGCCTCGAAGGTCGTCAAGGCCTGAGGCTCGAGCTCCTACACTGGGCGGAGCACGGCGGCGCAAAGTCGCCGGATCAGTGGTCCGGCCACCCCCTCCTCGCTGCGACACCGGCAATCGAGAGCTGTCACCTCAAGGGATGCAGTGGAGGTCACGGGACGAAGGGTGGAGAGCCAAAGATCCGTGAAAATGGGGGCGGAGCTCAGGCTTTATATGGTGGAAGGTCCGGCAAAACTCGATCGGGTAGGGTGAGCTGGTGCGCGGATCCCGAGGCGAGGGCTCCGGCGAAGCTCTCGGATATGACGTGATCATTCCGGACCCGGAGTTGGGGCGAAAAGGATTCGGGTCTGCATGGGAAAAGTCCGAGAAGGTGGGTCGGGCGCAGCAGACCCGGCTCTGGTGGTCCTGGGGGGGAAGTTGACCGGGGGTCAACAATCCCCCGTGGACCAATCAGAGCCCGCCAAGCATTGAATTTTTATTTGATTTTTTTGGGCCATTAAATGACCGAATTTTTAGAAACTTAAACCATGAAAAATATTTATTTTATTTTTCTCTATTTTTTGGTGATTTTTAATTAATTTTTCAAAATAAAGATAAGGTATTTACATAATAGGGCTATATATAGGTATATGTACAATATAGGGATTTTAATTTTGATTTTTAATTAGTTATTTTTATACATTTTTATTCCCATTTAATATTTTATTTATTTATAGAATAAAATGAGGAATAAAAGGATATTTTTATTTGATTGTTATTATTTATATACATAGGTGAAATAAATAGTTATGTACAACTATATACATGGCATATGTACAATATATTTTTGTAATTTTAATTTTATTATTTTTATTTGATTTTTGTTTTGTTTCTTTTTATTTATTTTATTTACAATATATAGCATGGAATATTTACAAAAAGTTTTGAAAATAAATAAATTTATTTACAAGGTTAAATACATAAGGATGATGGTCTTTGCACATGGTGAAAGGTCATTTTTGAGTTTTTGATTTTTAAATTTTTATTTTGTTTTTAATAGTTTCTAAATATATACAAAATATGTACAAGCATATTTTTGGGTGAGGAAAATATAATTTATTTATTTATATGGATATTTACACTAGAGCCCCTATCTCCCTCTACTTTGACTTTTATGCGGTCAGGCCCATGCTGAGCCCTCCCTTGGGTTAGGTTGCTCAATATTTATTCTAAATATTTCCCTCTTTTTCTTTTTCATCTTTATTCTTTTATTTTTGCACAAAAACATGCTAATTATATATTTTTACAAGATGCATGCTTTTGCTAATTATTCCTATTTACAAGTATCTACATGCATTTGCATAGGTTTTTGTAGCTAAAATATAAGACTAAAGAGTGATGAATGGGTATTCATCAATAGCATAGGTATTTTGTCTATGTATTTCATAGACTTATTTTATTTTAAAAATTCTTTTTGGTTTTCTTTTAATTTCAATATGTACATGTATTATATACATTATTTACAAAATTCTAAAAATATAAGTTTATAGAAATAATGAATGAAGAATAAATTGAATATTTTATTCGGGTAGATTGTACAATGGGGGCCAAAAACCTAACTTTCACAAATGGACTCCAAAAATTATGAAACCAATTTTATTAAATAGTTCTTGAAAAGTTATATACAATTAAAGGTGATTTTGGGTGATTTTGAGTTTTTATTTGCAAGATATGGGTATGTGAAGTTGGGATTTTGGCTTTTTATTCTGTGTATAAAATGTACAATGTGTAATATTTTTATACAAACTCAATTTTGTAATTTTATTCACATTATTATCTACAACTTCCATGTACAAAGTTTCTTTATTTGATGAATAAATAATTAAATACAAAATAGGTATCAAAAATGCATAAATGAATGAATAAATAAATGGGGTATTTATTGTATTATTGGCCCTTATCTCCCCCTACTTTATTCCTTGTCGACCAGTTCCATTCTGGACTTGGTCTCAGGGTTCGAGTCATAAAATATTTGCAATATTTTATTCCTTTTCTTTTCTTCTCTTTATTCTATAATTTTGGCATTAAAAACCTTATTTTATGTACAATGAATGCAATAAACAATGAATGCTATTATAGACAAATTGATGTTATTTACATGCATTTACTGGGGTTTTTAAGGCCAAAATGATAGAATAAAGGTGATGAAATGGAGATTCATCAGTGCTCTTTCTTCCCGCTGTGACTAGAGTTTTGTTCGTCGTTTTGCCAGATGATAATGTTTTGTTCTCCGAGCCCGTGGCTGCACCCGATCAGGTTCTTGGCCCCTATTGTTGTTGTGTTCGGTGTTCATTTGCCGTTGTGATTGGATCCCATTATTGGACCTGATCCCCCTGTTGTTCTCTCATGCGCAGATCCCCCCGGCTGCTGCGATAGGTTCCCACTCTAGACTTTTCCTATCTCGGTGCGGATCCCACTGAAATTAGGGCTGGTGGTGGCCACTAAGGTCTTGTGTGGTCTCGAATCTATGTGCTGGAATGAGGCTCCCAATATCATCTCTATCTCTAGCATGATCCCTTTCCAGAAGAAAAAAAGGGTGCAGTTCGAGATCTTTGTGAGTAAGAGGATGGTTTGGTGACTCGTTCTTTAAATTTGGAAATTGGAAAAGAGGCCTGTGAGTTGGTGGCAATCGTGCTTCATCAAATTATCTTATTGTGGGATCCTTCCCTTTTGTGGTCTTCTACACATATTGGGTGAAAAGCTTTGAAGGACCTCGGTCGTATCATGTTGTTCTTGTGCAACTGCAGAAGAAAGTTGAAGGGACTATTCGATCCCATTGTGAAATCAAAGTTGGACATACAGCTTGTGAGGTTTGTGCCTTTGTTTATTGAATTTTATTTCGTGTGTGACGAGGTTGCTTGCTTGCTTCTTCATGATTCTGGGTACTTTTCTTTTGCTCCTTTGGTTGCGTTCCTTTGCAGTTTAAATGGATACTATCAAGAAATTGCAATTATTAGAGAGAGCTGTCATTGGAGAGTCATGCTCTACGCATTCTAAAGATACATGTTCAGCTTTAAGTACGAGGAGAACAAATGGTACTTGTTCTGCCAATACAGAGTGGATTATTGATAGTGGGGCATCCGACCGTATGACAGGTGATGCTACCATGTTTCATAATTATAAGTTATCATCTGGAAGAGAAAAAATTACGGTTGCTGATGGATCTCCTGCAACTGCTGTTGGGAAAGGGACTATTTCTGTTGTAGATCGTTACCTTCTTCATGATGCTCTTCATGTCCATGATTTTCCTATAAATCTCTTGTCTGTCAGCAAAATTACTAAAGAATTGAACTGCAGGTTGATTTTTGACCAAAAGTCACGTGTTTTAGAAGATTTGGAGACATGTAAGAAGACTGGAATTGGTTTAGTTGAGGGCGGCCTTTATCGTCTTCCAGCTCGGGTTGGTCAGGCCCTTACTTCTGCGATGAAGGTTCGATGTGAAAATGACAAGTTTATATTAATACAACAGTGAAATGAACGCCTGGGTCATATTAATGCTTCTATGCTACGGAAATTGATGCCTGAGATTTTTGATGGATTACCTGAAATTGCTTTGCAGTGTGATGTTTGCCAGTTTGCAAAGCAAACTCGCACCAAGTTTCCTACCTCGACCAATAAATCTAATCAAGCTTTCGAGTTGGTGCACTTTGATATTTGGGGTCCATGCAATATTCCGAGTTGGCAGGGATTTCGATACTTTATCACTTTTGTTGATGACTGGCAAAACACACCACTATTTATCTTATGAAAAACATGAGTGAAGTTCCTGATATAATCAATGAGTTTGTGTCCTTTGTGGAGAGAGAACACAGTGCCAAGATTAAAAAACTCCGTTCAGACAATGCTAAAGAATATCTAGCTAATTCTATTCAACGAACACTTGCTGGCAAAGGGATTCTTCATGAAACATCGTGTGCCTATAGTATTCAACGGAACGGGGTTGTAGAGAGAAAGAATAGATACATTTTAGAGATTACCCGAGCTCTTCTTTTTCAGCGAAATGTTCCGAAGAAATTTTGGGGAGAGGCAGCTCTTACCATGTGTACTTGATGAACAGAATGCCGTTACGTGTCCTTCATGGTGAATCTTCATTTATGCGAATATATCCAGGAAAAAAACCTTTTTCTCTCCCACCACGTGTTTTCGGATGTGTTTGCTTCCTACATGCCAATGACGCAGGGGTAAAGAAGTTGGATGCTCGTGCTAACAGAGGATTCTTCCTCGGTTACTCTACAACACAAAAGGGATATCGTTGCTTTGATTCCACTTCCGGTCGTGTTTTGGTCACTAAAGATGTTACCTTCTTTGAAAATGAAGCCTTCTTTCCGACTACTCCTCTTCTGGGGGAGGGTAGGTGTGAAGAGGGATTTCATGGGCTTCAGTTCTTAGAAGATGATTATTATAATGCTTCTTTTTCAGAAGATAATTACACCTAATGAAGACACACGTATTTATAGAGAAGCTGCAGAAACCAGCGCCCATCCTCTAGAATCCACCTCAAATGACCCAAGCATGGAAACATCATGTATCATTCCTGTTATATCTGATGAGCCCGATGATGACGTACATATTATAGAGGCAGAACATGTGGATGATAACATTGCAAAAAGGAAGGGTAAGAGGACCATCATACCTCTAGCCAGATATGCAGGATGCACTCAACATCCCATTGAGCATCACATCTCTTATTCTAACTTGAGTGCATCCTACAAATGCTTTGTTACCTCTCTAGATGCTTATCATATTCCAAAAAATGTTACCGAAGTAAAAAATGATCCAAAATGGACAAAGGCTATGAAGGAAGAAATGGATGCATTAGTGAAGAATGACATGTGGGATGTTGTTGATGCTCCCAAGAGTGCTCATTTGGTGGGGTCTAAATGGATGTATACAATCAAGTATACTGCTGATGGAAAAATTGATAGATTCAAGGCTCTTGTTGTGGCTAAGGGAAAAACCAGGGGGGCTCTAAATCCCTAATCTCCCTTTCTAGAGATTAGGGTTCTCTTCATAAAAATGATATCTCATCAAACGAGGGGGATGAGTACATTATATATAGATGGATGGGTAAACGATCCCTCATCCAAAGATCCGTTTACCCATACAAGAATTATAACTCAACACCCTGCCGTCAGTTTTAACTTTATTTGAGTCAATTACTTGAGTTAGCCTTGAGTTAATCTAACCGATGGAAATCGGACGATGGATATCTTCTTCCCCTTCTTCTCCAAGCACATGATGACGGATGTTGGGGATGAAGGTCGAGGATCTCGACGGAGCAGGGCGTCGTCCCACTCCCCAACCTCACGTGTTGAGGCTCTTTCACCGTGAACCCCAACACGGTGAGGGTTGCATGCCCCGCATGCCTCAGATCCTCCCTCCCCGAACTGTTTCCCCTTCTGCGCGTCCTCCACGATGTTGATGCCCAATAAGGTGTAGCAGATGTCGTCGGAGAGGAAGTAGCAAAGGGCACACGGGATGCAGCCTCCGACTTGAAGGACCTGGAAGAACATGCACTGATGACCGACGCAGAGCTGGAGGAGGGCCACGGGGTTGATGAAGGGGTCGTCGGCGTGGCGCTACTCGACGTCGAGGCCGATGAAGAGGTCGTGTAAGGTTGAGGCCGATGAAGGGGTCGTGGAGGCCGTGTAAGGTCGAGGCCGATGATAGGAGGGGAGGTCGGGCAGAGAGGAGGTCAAGGAAGGGGAGGTCGGGCGGAGGCGGAGAGGAGGTCAAGGGAGAGGAGGTCGGGTGGAGGCGCAGGGAGGTCAGGGAAGGGGAGGTCGGGCGGAGGGGAGGTCATGGGAGAAAAGGAGGGGATGTCGTGGAGGAGGCCTAGAGGAGAAAGTGAGAAGGGATGACATTTTTGTAATTTTGAGAAACGAATTGGGCATTATGGAAATCGAATTCACGGAATCCGATTAGTTTTGACAGGCAAATGGATGGGAGTTAATCGCAAGGTTTATACGGTAAGAGTTAGCAAGTTTACGGGGTCGAGGGAGGGATTACGATGTTTCAAAGCTCGTAGAGGTAACTGACAAAGATTATATGGTCTGTCGGGTAAAAATCCCTATTTTTAATACACTATATAGATTATTTTTCTTTCATCTATTCCATCAAAAAATAATATATTATACCATCATATCATCTAAAAAATATAAGCTACTCAACTTCTACTCACTTTTCCAAACTTCAATACAATCACATCACAATAACTACTCACTTTTACAAACTTCAATACAATCGCATCACAACAAACCCACTCAACACAAAACCCTCTATCCAAACACTAAAACACAAAACGGATTACCCTCTCCCAGTTTACCTCGAGGTAACTCGACAATCAAACGCACCCACAAAAAATCAAATTTTGAATGAAATGATTCCTTTGGAATGATGAAACAATCACGTTAGGCATCGCTATAGTATACTTGCGACTGATAGAGAGCATTTGCTTACGTACAAAAATAGATGCGTGGCGGTGATGTCCATTGCATATATATAATATTTTACAAGTAGAGATCATCCGCTCACATGCAACGTATATGTGTAGTGGTGATGTTCATTGTAGACTCTTAATTAGTCTCATTGTCACATACGATCCTCTCTCTTTCCAGAAGTATTACAAATAGATATCATGATTAAAATATGAGAATATGTGACATTAAATAAAAGTGTATAACAATATCAACTAATAATAATAAAGTTTTAATAATATCAAAATAATATTAATGAAGTTTTACGACATTTACGATCTATATTTCAATAATATGACACGTCAGTGACATGTTTTGTTTCTTGTTTAAGTGATAAGATTTATCTTAAGGGTATGATCTACATAATACGAGGTTCTTATAATCAATGTATGATTGCTCATATATTGCACCAACGTATTTCACGACTTCAATCTTTTAGTAGCAATAATGATGATAAAATATAGGTAATTATACAATCGTTAATAATTACTTTTGACTGTGTGGGTCATATTTGGATGATTACTTTTGTCATTTCTACGAAAAACATAATATCTTTGAGTCTTTGAGAATGTGTAAATAATATTGCAATTTAAATCTTAAAATAAAACCACGGACGGAGACAAAGGGGATGAATCCCCCGAGTCTCCCAAGAATTCAACATATATAATTAAATAAAATATACACAATAGTTTTTTAAAATTTGTGTATTGTGTGTACTTATTTTTTATAGTTTTAAAAACACTTAGACTGGATTAATAAAATAATGATCAACATCTATAATATAGATAAGATTACACTCCTTGCGATACTAAAATGAGGATGCAAGCGACTGGATTATGATATAAGGTTATAAGTCTTATCAAAATATACATCCATTCACTATAGTATTTCTAGAGATATGCATATCTGATTTGGTGGATATGGATGTGGATAAGGATATAACTTTTGTTCCAGATGTGGATATTGTCTTTGTTTTTTGAGGATATGAATACGAATATTTTTTTACGGATGGATATAGATATCCATATTAGTGAATATATGTATGTATATTGTGTACATACATACATACATACATATATATATATATATATATATATATATCAGTGTGTGGACATATATTAAAATATACATTGCATGCAATATGTTGCATTTTAGCATCATTTTCAAGTGTGAGAGGAAAAATATATCTTTTGTTATTTAATTATTTATATAATTTATCTAATGAAGAACTTTGTTTTGTCCTTTTCCCTTGCATTGTATGTTAAATATTTATAGATTAATATTGGTTTTCTATTTTCATCTTTTTATTCATGGACATTGTTGTAATTTTCAATATCAGCAAAATGCATATTTTCATAACAGTATTTGGGTTTTGAATATACAAGGATATGGTGATACCTACTTTTGTATATGTATCCCTCTCTTTGCACCACACAGAATCTTTATCAGTTTAAATATATGAATACTTATGCAGGTACAAATATTGGCAGCTAAAATCTCATCAATAAATATGTTACATTAATTACACATAATATGTTACACTTTGGCATTATTTTCAAGCGTGCAAGGAAAAATACACATCTAATTTGTTATTTAATTATTTGTTGTACAAATAATTTAAGGGATATTTACACCCATAATACTAAGTAATTTTGTCATTACAATCATAACTCTGCGTAAATCGTGAATTACACGAGAAATCATGGATAATCACTCAGTCTCACATCCACATCCCTCCGTTAGTTTTCTCGTTAATCCAACCATATCATTGGGTTAAAATAACCCATGGTCTATCCAACGACTATTAAAAAAAAATTCAAAAAATAAAAAAATCCCTAATCCCATCTCCCTTCCTTCTCCAACACTCGACGCCCTCTCCCACCCCTCCCCCTCCATCCTCCGCCCTCCTCCGCCAAGCTGTCGCCCTCCCCCCGTTGACCGCCTTCCCCTTCATCTTCCTCTAGTTCGCGTTGTATCCAAAGTTTTGTATATTTTAAATTTAGTCAGCTTTTTTTATTAGATATACTAATTCGTTAATTTTAACTTTTACAAAACATATATTCTTGTTGTAGATGTTAGCAGACATGCATTGTCCATATGAAAACACATTTATTTGTGAAATAATCATAATTGACTCATGGTCATCTATGTTCATATTTCAATATATGGACATTGTTTGCAATTTTCAATATGCACAGTATATGTTTACGCATCAATATCTCGATTTTAAAATATACAAGGATACGATGACACATACTTCTGTATATGTATCCGTCTGTTTGTATGCCTGGTTATCGTATCCATATCAAATTTAAAATACGGATACATGTGCTGATACAAATATCGATATATGAGAAAACATGCTACCATTTTGTAAAAGATGGCTATGGATATCAAATAGATGCAGATCAAATCTTATTATATATAATAGCATGTGATATATGTATTGTATGATTTAAACTTGCTTTCATAATTTGCTCTTTAGCTCTTTTTTATGATCCGAAATAACAATCGTTGAATAGGGGTACCATATCACCCTCGTTTTAAAAATGCATGCATGCCTCGAAAATAGCTATTTGGATTTTGTGCTTTAGATAATTTTTTCCTCTTTGAAATAACAGTTAACGATTGAGATGGCATTCCCACTTTGAATAGCTTGTTTTAAAATTGCAATTGCAGATATTGTCTTTTTTATCGGAAATAGCAATAGGAAATATTGCTATTTAGCTTAACTGGTCCAATTTTGTTTTGTTTAAAGCATCGCAAAGAGGGTTTATTTAATAACTATTAAAAAAATCTGTAATTAATTAAATATGCATCATCTAAATGTATTTAAAAAAAATAGACTTTCGTTGGCGAAATTGCTTGCCAACGGTCTCCTTATCTTCACACTATATAAACACCTGCCACCCTCTCATTTCCTCACAACTCCTCCCCTCTCTCGCAATCTCTTCTCATCTCTAATTCTCCCCTCTTTCTCAATCTCTATTCTCAAGCACGCTTTCCCACATATGCATTCTGTTGTTCTTATTTGAGTAAGAATAAGATTTTTTTTCGTAAACAATTTATCGTGATTTTTTGCAGGTTTTTTATCATCAAAGAGGGAAAAAATTTGCAGATATTCGATCATATCTCTCATTTCTTATCGGATATATATGCTCGCTTTGAAGAGACTCGTTATTTCATGTAAATTTATATTCATGCATATTATTTTTTTGATTCTAGCCTATAAGTGGATGTGCAAAATTAGGCACTTTCAAAGAAATTTAATGTTGTTTAAATGGATATTAAATTTACTGTTTTTTATAGATTGTAATTTTAGAATAAAATTCCCTGTGACAAATGTAAATATCGATTAGTAAAAATTGAATATTAGATTATAATTTAAATTTTAATTAGATTCTAAAGAAATAAATAGTAATATTATATAGCAAATTAAATATTATAAATGTATGTGGCATGTTTTGTGTTTTAATTTATTTCGTAAACTATTTTAAACATTTACAACTTTAAAAATCATACAAAGATATATTTTTTTCAAAAACCATAAAAACTTATGGGATATTTTTACAACATATTTTTATATTGTGGGTTAATTGTAGAAATATTGCTAGGTTCGAATATAGAGTACCGAGAGAGGTGTCGACACAACGCTGGTTAGATCTGACTTTGTCGGACACCGCAGCCACCTCCAAGACATAACATTAGATTCCTCGTTTCACGTGCTTTTTAAATTTAAAAAAATGGTGCAATTTAATTTAAAATTTGCTTACAATTTAAAGAAACAAATAGCAATATTATATAGTAAATTAAATATTATAATAAATATAAATCTTTTTGGAACGTAAAAATTCTTATTAATGTATGTGGCATATTCTGTGTGTTTAATTTTTTGTAAATTATTTTAAATATTTGCAACTCTAATATATTATACATCTTTGTGCATATTTTGATGGCGTTGATTATGTATTAATTTAATATATTGTACAACTTTAATCATTTTTATCATGTATATATTTAAATTTTGAAATATTACATGATTTTAAAAATATTAAATCATATTTTAAATTATTTAAAATGTACAGTTAAGGAGATGAATAGATGAGATGTTTATTCTATAGATCTAGGGTCTCTTATATAGAAAGAAAACCCTAGAGAGTACAAGGGTTACGGAACCCGAAGGGTCACAGGGGGTTACGGAACTCAAAGGGTTAGAGAGGCTTACGAAACCCGAAGGGTCAGGGGGGTTACGGAACCCGAAATATTACAAACATAAATGTAAATATAATAACTCTAACATGTACATTGTTGTTAATTTCTCAGCTCAAAACAACAAATCAAATCATGTATTTTTTATTTGCGTGCAACATGCACCGAGCTGGACATAAGGCTCATATAATTCAAAAAAGATTTTACGCTGCTGGAGAGGAGCCATGCGAAAACAAGTTTAATAGGATGATGTGAGATATTAACATTCTTGACAGAAATGCTTTTGAGTGGTATCTCAAGACAATGGTGATCAAACTTATTGGGCATTAAATCTATATAATGGACATCATTATAGACACATGACAACAAATTTATCGAGAAGTTTCAATGGAGCTTTCTGAGGAGAACACAGTTTTCCTGTCATATCATTGATTCTAACAATATTTCTCAGAATTAGTTGTTACTTCAATGATCGTCTTAGGGAGTCAAAGGGAACGGCAACATATTTGACTAGAAAATATGAAGAATTGCTGGAGGTAAAAACCAGAGAGGCGAGGCTTACTGGCACAATTCCAAGTCTGTGGTCGCGATGAATATGCATACGAAGTCAGCTTCAATGGTCGAGAAAGTGATTGCAAGAGGGAATGACTTCTTGCTGGATTGAATCGGATCACTCCCTCTCATATCTCATTTTCCAGTATGGTTTTATGCATATGAAGCACCACATGTCATAGGCGTGGCTTCACACACGTGTACACACCTGGATAACCACGACCATTGTTCATAGTATTATTCCAACGATTATTATCGTCAGGCGTACAACTTCTTTTTTCATCCCATCCCAGATGAGTGTTATTAGGAAGCAGTAGATGACACTATTATGCTACCTCCAATAATTTGCTTCATTAGGAAAATAAAGAATAATTGTATATTTGGAGGAGGAATCCTAAACATCCTATACACGGAAGAATTAAAAATGAAATTGATGAAATGTGTGTGCGACCAAAATTATGTAAAATCTGCAAGCAACCAGGTCACAATAGATTATGTTGTCCACGAAGAAATTAAGAACTATAGTGATCAGAAGTGTGAAAGTCCATTTAATTGTGTAATAAACATTTTCTTGGTAAATGATTTATAATTTAATTTATTATTATTTAATATATGTTTGTTTGTTTCTTAAATATAGATGGCACACGTAAATAGAATACATGGTCCAGTAGATGTGTTACTGTTGTATATGTAGAGTGCATCAGTCTTCATAACCTACCGGCTCGGTAAGTAAACAAATAAGATTTATACGTTCCAATGAGAAAAGCAGCACATGATATGTTTTCAACCGTTGTATTTTACAGATTTGATTTGTATAACATAATGAGATGCTCATTAGTATTTCTGAAAAGAAAAGTGCAGTGATACAATGAGTGTTAGAATTATCATGATTCTCATGTGTGGTGAACATGAGAAGGTACAAATGGATCCTTCGTTGCTGACTAGTTTACTAGAGCATTGACGATCTGAGACTCATACTTTTAACCTTCGATTTGACGAAGCGACTGTTATATGACAGGATATGAAATTGATCTGTGGGTTGAGGGTCGACGGTCATCTTGTTACTGGTCTCGACGTTCCGACAGGGGGATGGGATGCACAATGTTTTAGTTTGTTAATTGTTATACCCACTCGGACGAAGAGTGGCAAGGTGAAACTATCATAGATATGCGGGACCTTCTTTAGTCATGTTGATCCACTACTGGGTATCGAGAATGAACAGAAAGCAACACATATAGTTAGAGCACTTGTTTTTTCTATCATGTATGATGCAGTATAATGGAACCGTAAATGCCTTGTGTTAAATGCGTGCGAAATTGTTGTTGTAGTCGAGCAATCGGGATCGATCAAAAATTAACCACCCGAATCGATGAATCAACAAATTAATTAATGTGCGATTTTATGTATTTTCAACATTGGTAAGCCCTAGGATCGACTCAAGGAGGTAAATGAACAACATCGGATAAATAAGATGAGCTCACGATTTTCCAAGTGAAATTTATTTTGTTTTTTATGCAATAAAAATATAGATGCAAATAATGCGGATGAACTAGGTTATTAAGGAATCAAGCAATTTAGCCAAATTAATTTTAATATGAAATTAATCTAAATTAGGCGAATTGTATTTTTCCTGGAAACCTAATCTAATGGTGAATGGAAAATGTATTTTTTTGGATTTAAGATGCAACAACGAAAATCTTTTATATGAGTTTTTATGCAATTTTTCATGCAAACAGAATGCAAAATTTGTGGAATTTTTACTGGAACTTAAAAATGATGAAATGAAGCTAGAATAATATTTTTGAAACTTTTTAAGAATATAAGAAATTTTCATGAATTTTAATGAAAACAGAGTGACTGTGAGTATGTAATTCCTAATAAATCCACAAAATCGAGTTATCTATAGAGGGATTTATCTTAAAAAGATATTTTAATTAGCGGTGTTACTGATGTATGATGATGATAATGATGTAAGAATAAAAAGAAGATTATGAGGTGGCACGTGTTTGATGATGAAAATGATGGTGGTGAGGCGATTATGGATCAACGAAATAACAAAAAAATGTGAGATAAAAAATGAGAAAATAGAGATGGATAACTTACATGTGATTCATCGCATTTTGGAGGAGTTATGTTGCAACTCCGATCGTTGCCTCGAGAAGGATGGCAAAGTGTCCTTCGAAGCTAAGCGAGCCTAACTTGAAGCTCGCGACACGGCAACGACGGTGCCGCGGATCTCGCATTTGAGGTTGCCGTCGCTCAACTCGACCTATGCAGCTGTCACGTGGAGGATAAAGGGGCTCAACCTCTCTTCTATCGAAACGACGGATAAGTGTGTCGGGGCAGAGCATGCCTCTTTATAGGCAGTTGAGGCAGAGAGAGAGATAGCTGGAGGTGATGGAGATAGTTGGCGATTATGTGGGTGGTGCGTAGGAGTCAATTACAGACAATGAGAGAGAAAGAGGCGTGAGCGGGGAATCACGCAAGGCATGGGGAGGAGATGGGCTAAGAGAATGGGTCGTGCGGGGTCCTACGGTTGGCGGGCGGCACGTACACCGCCACGTGAAGCAGGGCAAGAGGTTGCGAGGCGCACGCAAGGGGCGGGGGGCCCAATCGCGTGAGAGGAAGGTGAGGGGGCCATCACACGCGTCACACGTGATAAGCATGTGGAAGGAGGAGGCACCACATTGTGCACAGGGAGGTGACCATGTGGTGGAAAAAATAGAAATTAAACAAAATTCAATAAAATTTAATAATAATAAATAAAAAATAGTAAATAATAATAATTAAAATAAACCAATTAAAGTAAATAATTAAAATAAATAATAATAATGGTAATAAATAATAAAATAAATGAATAAAATGTGGGTGACACGTAGCGGCTCTAGGAACTGCCACGTGTAGCTCCCAGAAAAATCACAAATTAAATCAAAAGAAAAAATAAAAAGGAAATAACAAAAGAGGTCAAATCAAACAGTGGTCAACATGAATGCTCATCTTGACGAGATCTACAACTTTTGTAAAGGATCAAAAATCGAAATAAGTCATCTGTATAAAAAGTATTTTTGGGCGGTATCTTAGGTATAGAATGCCGCATTTTGTGTTTTGCAATATTTTTCTATTTTTAAAATAGAAAAATCAAAATAAAGTTAGAGAAAATACGGAATGAATGTTTACAACTTAATATCTTTTTTTGGATTTTTAATAATTAAGAAAGTAAAAGATAACAAATAAACGGTATTCTGGTCAATATGTAGAAAATATGAAATGAATGTTTACAACTTAATCTCTTTTTTTTTGGATTTTTAATAATTAAGAAAGTAAAAAGATAAAAATAAAGGGTATTCTGGCCAATATGTACAATATACAATAGGGACGTAAAACCCAAGTTTCACATACGATCCTTGACTTTTATGAAATTAGTATTGTCTTGAATGTCTTTGAATGTATATTACTTTAAAAGTGAGCAGACCTAAATCAGACATTGTATGAGAGAGGTATGTGCATTTTAAGGTTCTTAGTTTCAAACTTCGGTTTGGATTTTATTGATCAATTTTACAAGTTACTATTTTTTTGATATTTTTCCTTTTATTAGTGTTAGTAATATATAAACTATAAGTTTATTTTATTGTATTTGGAGTTAGTATAAAATAGATACAAATAAGTGAAGTTAGCTAATATACATGTGAATATGTACAAGTGAATTTGGCTCCTTATTTAATGCACATATGAATGCTAAAATGCACATATTATTTACACATGCATGAATGCTAATTATGCAATATAAGTGGAGATATGCAGCTAATTACTCGGGAACAAAGCTCTATTTTCAACTTTAGAGTGATGAATCACATATTCATCAAGCCCCTATACTTAAACCTTGCTCGTCCCCGAGCAACTAAAACGAAATGCAAGAGTGAAATGATTTTGGGTTCCATACCAATGTCATGAACAAAAGATGAAAATGGAGTTTAAATCGACCTTTGGATTAATAATGTGGCGGAACCTTATTGAAAAATGAATTTAAGACCCAACAACCTTTAAGTTCCACAAGTATTCTATTCAAGATGCCTCAATAGTCAGGTCAGAACAGATCCTCATATGCAAATTCTGATGACTATGAATCTTACTTGTACTATGTAAGTGGGATATACTTCTCCACATCAAAAATGGCAAAGAACCGGTCTCCTATAATTAGGTAACTCTAATTCCCCAACCTAGCAACTCTTTCCTCGAGGAGTAGGATATTATCTTCTAAGTTCAAGTGCGACCATCTTAAGAAAAGCGGATAGAGAAGAGAATGTACCGTGACCAGTGTAGTCACATATCCGTGGAGCTTGATCAGTGTAGCCAAGTCTCCAGCTGCAGGCTTCCTTGATATGAGACTTTGAAGCATATGCCTTGATAATATGCATACTCCGGCAGGCATTTTATTTTCAATCAGGCCTGCCCACTTTTTTGGAGTTCTCTCCTTTTTTTGCTCTTTTTTTTCTTTTTTTACTATATACAAGGTGCATCATGTACATCATGAGTTTTTCTTCTTGAGCTAGTAGAATATCCCTCTTTTGAAGCTTTATTGCAGCCCACAACATCCCGTTGTTAGACGTCAACGCCACTATATTAAGTTGAGATGCGCTACCCTCCTTAGAGTAGGACGGATGTTTCCATCATGTGATACTCCAAGCCAAAGGATTCTACCTCCTTACCACCTCATCAATGAAGAGCCACGTGCCTGGTGCTTGTCCAAGTACTATCCAAGAGAACCGTGCGTGTGTATGAAATATTCTATTTAGACCAATCAAGATGACATGTTGACATAGACTTGCGGACTCAAAGAATTAAGCCTCTTGACCTGAAAAATCTTAACTCTGGTTCCTATAAGGTTTCTCTGAAATTAGGTATATTAAGGTCAAATCAAAACCACCCTCGACTTCTATTCATAACTTGGTTCAAAACCCACTAATTTCCCACTTTGCATATGCTAGATATGAAGATGAGATGCAGATGATATGGAATATAGGTGAATGAAATGCAATACATTTTTTTAATGCAAAGATGATATGCAAGAGTAAATAAGAAGCATTTTTTATTTTCACTTTTTTTGGTATACCTCCTATTTTACAACAAATTTTACAAAAATATTATTTTAAAAACTTGTATACTAATTATACAAGTGTTATACGATATAGATATTATATACATATGGCGGTCATCGGTCTCACGTACATAGGCTCTGGTCAGTCTAAGTCTAGGACAAGAGTGGGTGTGAGAACCGATGTGATCTAGAGAATATACAGAGGATGGTGAAGAAGACTCGGATCACTCTCCCCTTAATACTTAGGATATGATCATACTAAGTATAGCCATAAAATGAAACGATATGGTACCAGGGCGAGTGATACAAATCACTGGGGAGGGAGGGAAATATAAGAAAGAAAATATATACAAGGAGGAGTGAGAACATACAAGGATCAAGAAGGTTTGCAACGAATCTTTTTGCAGGAGCGAGGAGGTGGGTAATATACATATGTGTCACTGTTGGAATAGTCCTCAGATGAATAATAGTGAGGTGTAGGGATCGTCCAACGAGGGTCGACACACGGCTGCTTGCTCGAATATGTCTTAAGAACAACCGAACTGAGCTTACTCGTATAAACCATCTCATCTGGACCCGATGAGGATTCCTCCGAAAATTCCTTCTCCGGTAGGTTGAAGGAAATTTTCTTAATCGGCTTTCTAGAACCTGAATCATTGAGAGGGAATGGAGAGTGACACGTCGTGAGGGGTTCAGGGGGACACCTCAAGGAATCAATTCTCTACTTCCTCTCACTAGAAACTAACTAGAGGAGGGAGGAATTGTGTTTTTGGGTGGGGTCAATTTAGTCTTGGTTGTCTCCTTCGAAGGTCCGGGATGTGGTGTGGTACTGACCATGGGTTCCTCATCAAACGAGTCACCATGTAGATTGTAATATTCCTGAAGGGTCAGCACATGTCTCGGAGAGGTGCTAGTGATCTCATTAGGCTTGGCATTAGGAGTGATACAATCAGTGGGAGTCAATGATGTGTAGGGAGTCTCAGATCCAATGGTCGGTTCGACAACTGGTATCTTAGGTGTAGTAGAGAGGTGTGACTCATCTACCTCTCCACGGTCATGACTGTCAGCTGCCTTGTGGGTTACCTTAGAGTATAGTGTGTCAAAGAATGGGTTAGGTCAGAGTGCTCCCAATGCTGTGAAATCGATATCCCGAGTCTCACAATCTACAGTCGCCTTAGCTGAGGCTAAGAATGGATTCCCGAGAATTATAGGAGACTGGGTAAACTCTCCTTGGTGCTCGGTATCAATGACTGTGAAGTCTACCTGAAGTAGAGCACCTTGGAAAGTACGGATAACTGAAATAGTCCCTCTCGATCGTTTTATAGATCGATCATCCAACTGAACAATCTCTCTCGACTTTCTGATTGGCCTGAGTTTGAGCTTGTCAAACACAGAGGTCGGGAGGATATTTATCGGTGAGTCATCATCAATTCTAGCATGGCTAAAGGTAGTGTCTTTGATTTCACATTCAACCCTAGGCAACCGCTTCACTCTATGGCTTTTGATCTTTCTCCCCGTTACCAAGGAGGTGGCCATAGACACTATGTGTCTCTCAGTCCTTGTCCTCTTATTACCCGATCTCTTAAGAATAAATTTACTTTTCACAAATCGTTTGAGGTCAGGGAAGTGGTCTATGGCTTTTATTAAGGGAAGATTAAAAATCAATTCTTCATCGTCTGTTTCCCTTAGGGAATGATCCAATTTTTTCAGATCTTTTTCATTTTCTATTTTTTTAATGTTTTTGGTCTTTTTGGTTTTTCGATGTATTTGTTATTTTTGATAGGAGAAGGAGGAGTGGGAAGATGTACGGACTCTAGTTTGGAAGATGAGTGGTTAGTAGAAGAGGAAGGTAGAAAGTACTCCAGCTATATAGAGTGTGTGTGTTTCCATGTATCCTCTGAGTTTTCAACATTGAATCCACTTATTCCATTCTCCACTCCCATATCTGAGCTGGAATGAATTGAAATGATTTGGTCGATGACATTTCTAAGTTTATCCTCAATAAATTCATATCTCTTCATAACCCTAGAAATATTATCCTCTAAAGAGTCCTCATAACACACCATTGAAGAAGTTTGTCTGCTCGGAGGATACTGCTGAAATCTTGAAGGCTCATACTCAACATGCCTAGACTCTAGCACGTAATACTTGGTTGAGTATGGACAATCCTAATGGCAGACATTGGTAGGAGCCTCGAATAATGGAGTCAATGAAAGGGGGGATGGAATTTCTAGCTCATGAGTCCAAGCCTGTGCATGTGGAGGCTCTCTGAATGTGTGGTATGAAGGCCAATAAATGTGAAGGTTGGTCAATGTAGACTTGATTAATAGGGTCAATCAAGTCAGGAAGATCATATGATGCAAGCCTCTCCATTCGATTTGTTCGATCGACCATATTATGACCTAAGGTCAAGTATGGATATATACATACATATATATTTATATGGAATTGTTGTCTGTACTAACTTGAGGTGGGGGTAAATAATTCTGCTGATCATTTATCTCAGTATTGGCTTGCTCTTCGAATTGTTCATTGATTCCAGGAAGCGACCGACTATAAGGTGAGTCAGCCCAGATTGGAAGTGGGTCATGGGTGTAAGAAGGTGGGGTAGGTGAGAAGTACGAAGAAGCGGGGAAGTCAATCGAAGTTCTGACTTCACGATCTTGATGGGGGGTATGAGGAAGAATAAGAATGTGATGATGATCGGATTATGGTCAAATAGGAGTGACCTGGATATGATGACTAATATCCCGACATCTTGAAGAGAAATAGATGATTGTAAGTGGATTGAGGTAGAAAATGTGAAAATACACTACATAACGAACACATACAGACACGAAACAAATGCAAAAGAAAAATCCAAATTCACCAACTCTACACGTGAGGGCCGTAAAGGTTCGATCGAATTATCTTTTCAGTTTTAGTTGGTGAAAAATACAAGTCTTGAAAGATTAACGAGCTGTTAGGCACATGCACTTCGCTACAGGATGTCCCGATTCTTATGAATAGTCGCACCCACTTTCAGCCAATATAGGAGTAAGTGTAGATTGTATAAATACGGCTACCCGTTTCTTGAGGACAAAGCCTTACGACGTCCTCTAAACCTCCCACTCTTCTAAGAAATTCCGGATCGTTTATCTGCTACCCGTGGATCCTTACTGAAAAGTGGCTAATTGTTTTTTTAACCAGTAGTATATCTGGAAATCCTGGCTTTGGCTCTATCCCAGTGTCGTCTATCTCTCTCTCTCTCACTTGTAAGTAAATCAGACAATGATGGGGTTCCTCTCCCGCAGATAAGGGCTAATTTTAGTCATTTTTTGGTCCACTTCAATTAGCAATCCCTATTTTAGAGATTAGTTGTCATTGTAATTAATCCGCACAAACAATCACGTCTACTATCCACTCCCAATTCCTTTATCCTAAGTTTGAAAAACTAAGGAAGGGAATCGGAAAAAGATGATCTGATCGAGGAAACGACGATGAATGCTTGAGTAAGAAGACTCACAATGCCACCAACTTTCTACAAAAGGGATGCAATATAGAATTGAAATTTTACACTGTATGAGATGCAAACGAGAAAATTGTTCCAAGACATGCAGTTCTATTAGTGAGTGATGAACAATTTAAGTTTAACAAATAGCTCTGCCGTCTAAGTGTGTCTCGTTAAGTATGATGTGTGGTCATATAGAGTACGAGCAAAATCAATGAAATAATATAAGGAAATGCTCTGAGAGCTGCTAGTGCAGGTCCAAGTCCATGTAAATCAACCACACAACCACGACAGGGACAATATCCGATCCCAATACAAGCGCGAGATTCCAAACGGAAGTCACTGGAAATCAAGCAATTATCACAAAATTTTTAAAAAATAAAAACTAAAATCTCTCTACGAAAATCTTCTAGCGTCTCAACAGCTGACTCGATCCACAAATCGTCGGCCTTCGATGCACTTCGAGATGCGTCGACTTCAAGAAAGACGCTCCAAGTCTTTTGGGGGCTCGTAAAAAAGATAAAAATTATGCTGGAGAGATATCAAAAAATAAATATAAAAAATAATTTAAAAATGGAAAAATTACAAAGTGGTTCAGGGGCCACGCTATCCGAGTTAATGGAAAACCTAAATCTAATTTTTCTAAAATGATCCAAATTCATTTGCCTCCCGGGCAATGGCGCCATTTGATGGATCCGTAAATGCCCAATATTAAATGCATGTGAAATTGCTATTGTACTTGGTTAATTGGGTTCGATAAAAAAAAATAACCACACGAATCGATGACCAACGAATTAATTAATGTGCGGTTTTATGTATTTTTAACCTGGACAAGCTTTGGGGTCGACTCAAGGAGGCAAGTGAACAATGTCGGATCAAATAAGATGAATTAGCTCACGGTTTTCCAAGTGATTTTTTATATTTTTTGCAATAAAAATACAAATGCAAATAATGCGGATGGACTAAGTTATTTAGGAATCAAGCAATCTAATCAAATTAATTTTAATACGAAATTAATCCAAATTAGGCAAATTGTATTTTTTTTGGAAATTTAATCCAATGATGAATGCAAAATGTATTTTTTGGAATTTTTAGATTTAAGATGCAACAATAAAAAGATACAAACTTTTTATGGGTTTTTATGCAATTTTTCGTCCAAATAGAATGCAAAAATTATGAAATTTATATTGGAACTTAAATGTGAATGAAATAAAGCTACAATAATGTTTTTGGAATTTTTAAGAACATGTGAAATTTTCATGATTTTTTTAATAGAAATAGAGTGACTGTTAGTATTTAATTCCTAATAAATCCATGAAATCAAGTTATCTAGAGAGCCATTTATCTCAAAAAGATATTTTAATTAGAAATCAAGGAGACTTGAAATTTTGCAAAAAATATATATATGGATTTAATCAAAAATCAGTTATTGAAATCACTCAAGAAATTTTTACAGTAAGAAAACACCTCAAATTTCAATGAAATTTGGTTGCAAGTTAAAGCACATATGAATGCATCATCTCTGATTTTTTTGATAATTTTTAAGGCAAGGAATAAATATGTGTGAATTTCATAGCATAAATGGGTAAAATATCACTGAATTTCAAACTCTGATTTTTAGTAAATTATCCAATGCTCACATAAATCCAAATAAGTATACAATGATAGAGATTATATGATCTTCAGTACACTTTTTTTTATTAAAATAAATGATGCAATCTTGAGGTCCAGATTAAAACTTAGAGGGATGTTCTTGCAATACATACTTAAAATCGAATGCACTGAAATGTGTTGAGGGGTGCTTTACAAATAAAGAAAACTTAATGGACTGAATATGCAATATTGCAAAAAAATAATAAAAATAGGGATTTTATCACTTGTGCCCCTCCGAGATATCGCAATATCAGTTATGCCCCTATCTTTTTGGTAATATCAGTTGTGCCCCTCACTTCTTTCTCCGTTACCATTTGTGCCCTCCCGTCAGATTGACCGTCAATGAGTTGACTTAACCATGGTTTTTTCAAACCTTGGTGAAGTTAAGAGGGGTATTATTGTCCAGACTCTTCTTCCTCCTCTTCCCCCATCTTCTTCTTCCCCCTCCAACCTCCTCCTCCTCCCTCTCCGCCCAGAACCCCCTCCAACCTTGTTGAAGAAGATCCAGACGGCCTTCATTTAGCTGAGAAACTGTAATAGATCAGACCGATGATATGGTGCTCCTTATGCAGCATCGAAGATCCTCGAGAAGGATTAGATCTGATGGCAGTTGCTCGAAGGTATTCCGATCAGATGTTGTGGAGCTTGATTTGCTTTAGGACTCAAGGTGAAAGGCGACGGGTCGGTAGTGGTCCTGATCGACTCCAAGTTCTTGCAGGTGTATGATTTGAGCGGATATGCTAGATGGGCCTCCATCCTCTAGATCTAACACCTATGATTAAAAACGAATCTCCAGGGTTATGATCTTAGGTCGGGCGTCAAGTACACAAGATAATGGACATTGACGGAGATCCCAAGCTTAGGTGAAGGAAGGGGATCAATCTCCGTCCATCGTACATGACAGGAGATGGGTAGGGATGAGAGAAGAAGGTATGAAGAAGTGGATCGGATCGAGATGGGGAGATCGGATTGCGGTATCAAATCAGATGAGAAGAAGCTGAATGACCACAAGGTCGGTGGCAGTACGGGGGCCGGATGGGAGGTGCGGGGGGCGAGGGGGGAGGTGCGGAGGGCGAGGGAAACCGGGGGAGGGGGTGCGGGTGGCGGAGGGCAACCGGGGGAGGGGGTGCAGGGGACGGAGGGGAGACCTGGGGCGGGGGCGCCGGGCTGGGTCGGCGGGGCAAGGGGGCCTGGGGGCGCTGGGCCGGGTCGGCGGGGCAAGGGGGGCGCGAGGCAAGGGGGCCTGGGGTTGCAGCAGGGGGGAGGTGGCATGGGTAGGGGGATGAGGAAGATGAAGAGGAGGGGGGAGGAAGATGAACATTGATTGGACTTTTCCATTCATTTGTTTTCATTTAATTCCTGATGTGTCCCTAAAGTTAACGTCCGTTTGTGTTTGGGATGGACGGAAACTAACTCGAGGGGTTCAAGTGATATATTTGCAAGAAGTGAGGGGCACAACTGATATTACCAAAAAGATAGGGGCATAACTGATATTGCGATATCTCGGAGGGGCACAAGTGATAAAATCCCATAAAAATAAGAACAACCTTCATGGAGAACGTGGGTTAGGGCACGAGGAGGGCTTGGCCGCAGGAGAGTGGTGTGGCTGCGGCTGGTGCACGCGAAGGTTGATGGAGCGGTGATGGGCGAGTGCAAGGGTCGTTGGAGGGGCAGCGGCCGAAGGCGCGGGCGGGTGGCAGTGACGTGTGTGGTGAGGAGGGATCGCGTGCTGGCTGTGAAGGCACGGGCAGGGTGGCGTCGCACACAGGACCGCGAGCACGATGGCTGGAGATTGGTTGAGGGAGTCTGCGACAGCGGCACTGGCTAAATGGGCATGGAGGAGCGCTAAGGCACGTGCAGTGCTGCAGCGTCTACGACGACGGTCGCGACCTAGAGCACGGAGGAACTCTCAAGGCAGTGCAACGTCGAGGCCGGGGATGCAGCGGCAGGAGGCACACGTGTAGCGGGTGGCAGAGAAGGGGTGGTGCACGCCAGGGGGTGCGAAGGCGCGTGCTTGGAGCATAGGTCCTGCTCGCGCGCAAGAGATGGTCACGTAGGGGCTATCTGGAGCAGGGCACCGCGTGGTTGGCCACGGGGTCTGGAGGCAACCAAGGCTGGAGTTGGCGTGGAGAGAGGTCGCGGGGGCTGCTGAAACCTGCGCAGGACGGGGCTCGAGGGACGGCCTACGGAGGAGGTCCTGCAGGTGGCTGCGGTAGGAGGGGGGTACGGTTTCTTCCCATGTCCATGCAATAGCTTACAGGGGGGGATGGCGGTGGAGGTTCCGCAAATGGTACTGGACCATAACAATAAAGTTGATCCAGATACAAATTTCACCTCATACAATAGCTTACCAACCACACAAACCAATAGAAAGATGATTGGTATGTTACATTTAATTCTACTTATTTTACTATATTATATTAACTTATTATATCATATTAAAATAGATAGATACGACTCTACACGGAATAAGCAGCTTGGATGAAATTAGACGATCAACAGACTTACCATCGAATATGAAGATAAAAGTTGAAAATATAATTACTTATTTTGATGACATGATCAACTTGTTCTCGTTGATGTATCCATTACAGCAATACGATCGGTCGTACATGCCATCACACGGACATCAAAGGGATATCTTACCCTAAGTATAGGGGGAGACAATCTGAGTGTGATTTGTTCATTACCACCCTTGACCCTCCGTGCCTTGTGTACAGTCAGCAATATTATGGATTATTTCATCGTAAGTATAGGGGGCGATTGACTTCTCATTCATTCATTTCTTCATTCCTCTATTCTTTATTCGCCGTTGTAGAATAGGCTTTTCTATACTCGGTACGAGTTATGTCTTCTCTTTTTCTTTCTGATCTATGAGGACATAACTCAAGGTAAGTATAGGGGGGTCGTATATACTTCGTATATACTTTAGTCATAACTCTTACTTTCGTATTTTTGTGTATGGTTAAAATACTATATATACATATACAATTCATTAAATCAATTAATAAAAATATGTTTATTATTCCTCAAATTCTTTTTATATTTGTTGATTAATAATTCAGGTAAAAATATCTTTTTATTGCAAAATATTTGAAAAATAGTTTGAAAATCTTTTGAAAACTATTTGTAAATGTTTTATTAAATACTTTGTTTGTAAAAAAATCTTTTCTTTGCGTGAAATAAAAATCTTTTGAAAATCTATTTACAGTGGTTTTGAAAATGTTTGCAAAAAATATATTAAAAAATATATATTGTTTGAAAAACCTCTGCAAAATGATTTTCAAATGTTTGTAAATGTTCGTAAAAATTATTTGCAAAAATAATTTTGGACTATAGTTTTCAGTATTGTTTGTAAAATTATTTTCAAATAAGTTTGAGGAATATATAAGTCATCCTAATAAATAAACACTTTTCACCAACCGTATGTATTTATTTGTAAAAATAATAACATATCCCTTGTATAAATTCTTAAAAACCCAACTATTGTAAATATGTGAAGCATCTAAATATAAGATGCATCCCTGTGTAAATATGTGTACATTTGATGAACTTGGAAACTTCGCCTCTTTAATTATAGAGAATTGTAGTACAGGAGGCGAAAAGTTGTCGATCAAAAACCACAATCGTTTGAATGTTGTAGAGTATTTATACTTGGCAAGTCTACCAAGGTCGAACACAGGGACACATGCTACTTTGTTTTATCTAGCGAATTTTGGTCAATTAAGAGCATGTGTGAATAATTCTCAATTTCGAGGTCTTCAAGCAGATTACAATGCAATTAAATGATGTGAGCAATTTTTTTAGTTGATTTTCATGCAATTATAAGATGATGCATTAACAATAATGCAATGTTAAATGCATGTCATGAGTATGCAAAAGATAATAGACAAGTATGCCATAGAAGATTTACATAAATGAGCAACATAATATGGTTTGAAATTAGAGTCGAATTGAGCACAAAAATATGAGCAATCATCAATTCAGGGCAAAGACATGTAGAGAAAGAACAACATCTAACATAAAAAATCACTTCATTTAAAATGATGTCAGATGAGAAAATTGAATATGCCATGAAGTAGATGATGAAACAAGGATCAAAACGACACTAAAATCATGCAATTTGGACCTACGATGCTCCAGTTATGAATAAAATAATGCAAAGGCAAAAATATAAATAAAATGCAAGAAATAAAAGGATAAATAATTATAAATAGGTCCCTTGAGGGACTTATTTGCAATTTTACAAAACTGCTTGGGCCCATAAGTAATTTATCCAATTATGTGAGGGGGCATAAGTGTAATTTCCATAAGTTGTGAGGGCATCCCTGAAAAATACCCGGGCGTGTACGTGAGGCATCCGCCTGGGGACCAAAGTGTAAATACCAAAAGATTCAGGTCCTTCTATGCAATTGTCCCAAGCTCTCATGCGCCCAACACGTGAGGGATCCAGGCTCGGGAGGCTTGGCTGGCTTGGGCCACGTGGCGTCAGGTGGAGGCTCGCGATGAGGCTTGGAAGATCCAAGCCTGGGGGCTAGGCATAAGGCTTGAATGAGCCACGTGTCTTGATCTAGACCGCCCGATTCAGATGATCGGACAGTACATGTAATCTCGTGCTCCTCTACGGGCCACCGGATAAGGCAGGGCTCCGGCGACCTACCGGTAGCTCCGTTGTGCACCAATGGATCACCTGATGGTCGAGGAAGGTTCGTGAGGGGCTCGCGAAGTGCTGGATGTGTGGCAAGGCTCCATTAACGTATGGAGGAGCAAGACAGAGGTGCGTCGTCGGAGATGGAACTGAGATCGACGAAGGGACACGAACTCCGATCATTGAAGGTGGTGCCTATAAGAGGGTTAGAAAGTAGCCAAAGCGTGTATGCGTAAGTGGTGTGAGGTGAGTTGGAGGTCGTGGAGGCGACGGTAGATGATGGCATGGGGCTCCCTCTCCGGTGAAGTGGAGGAGGAGATGGGTCGGAGAGGGGGAGACTGTGGAGAAGGGATGGATGGGTGTGAAGGGATTGACGAAGGTGAAGGTGGTCGGGCGGAGGTCATAGGATGATCAGTAGACGGTGACGGGTGATATATGTATCAGGATAAATAGGAAAAAATAATGGAAATATAGGAGGAAGTACCTGGTCGGAGCGAGGAAGAATAACTGGGCGGAGGAGGCGGTCTAGGATGAGCTCCGAGGAGCTCAGGGTCGTCGCGCGATGAGGGCGATCGTGCCTCGGTGCTCGTGCATCCGCCGAAGGGCGGAGCTTACATGGCGGATGCCATGGATCTCACCGGGGGTTGGGGTCGTCACGCCTCGACATCGGGCCTCTCCGCTGTCACCGGAGGGCAAGAGACTAGGCCAAAGCCCCTTGGAGTGGTGGATGAGGTGCTCGGTAGCGGAGGGAGCATTTAAATAGGAGGTGGTAGTGCATTACAAGGGATGGTCGGCGGAGATGTAACCGATGGAATGAAGTGGCTAGGGTTTCATGGCGGCTCATTGATGGGATGGCGAGGGTAACAGAAGGTAAAGCTTCGTGATGGAGGCGTTAGGACGATGAGTGAGTGGCTGAGAGAAGATCCAAATATGGGAGGGGTCGGGGGTGGCGTCGGGTGAAACGACTAGAGTGGGAGACGTTTGGTGGAGAACGATGAAGATTGACCATTGGATCTAGCAATCCAACGGTCCAAGTGGAAGTGTTGACGGAGGGCACGGATCTAATCATCAGATTGGATCAAGCGGTGAGAGGGGGAGCGGACGGCGAGCCACTGGATCTAGTGATCCAACAGTCCACGTGGAGGCGCAGGGTAGCAGTGTGGATATGGTCATGGAGTCTGATCAGACGGCTGGAAGCGAAGCAGGAGTGAACGATGTGGATTAGATTATAGGGTTGATCTGACGGTGGAAGAAAGAGAGGTGACATGGAGGATTGAAAGACGTTGGATGAAGGGGAAATTGAGCGGTTGAGAGGAAGGCGGAGAAGAGCGGTTATGATCTGATTTGAGATCATATCCGATGACTGGGAGCGAGTGACTGATGAATGGTGGAGATGGAGGCAGGTTTGGGTTGATCCAACAACCAAGAGAAGACCGGGTGGTGAAAGGAGGAAGCGGTCGCGTGGCGGCTTCACATAACACCACGTGGCTGCACCAGAAAATTCAAAAATATAAAATCAAAGAAAAATAAAAATGAATTAGTTAGAGGCAAAATTAGGAAAAAGTCAAAACATAAAAGTTGTAGATCTCGATGAGATCTGCAAGTTTCATGTTGGGCAAAAAGTCAAATGAGATCATTTGTACAAAAAATATTTTGGGGGGTATTTTAAGGGGTAAAAAACACTGATCTTTGGGTTTGACATTTTTTGTAGTTTTTAGTCTTTTTAAGGGCCAGGAACTTATAGACAATTAATCAACCTAATTTTTTAGGGATTTTTAATAATAAAATAATTAATGTGTAATAATTACAGGTTTAAACATATATAATATAATACAAGATAAAATCAATGAATTATTAGTGAATTTTATTGGATTGATTAAGCCAGGGGTTTAATTATTGCCCTTTAGCATGATGAATATGATATTCATCATACCCATATACTTAAACCATGCTCGTCCTCGAGCATCTAAAGAATAAAGGAGTCGGATTAATTCCTGATAGTGCAAGTGAAAATTTCAAGGTTCAATCTTTCGAAGACCCTTAATTTAAGCGACCCTAAAATTCTGAGCTTATCCATGCTCTAGTCAGAAGGAATCCAACTTCTCTAGTTATTAAACTCTCTTTTTGTACATATAATATATGGATATGAAATTTAGTGTACTGCATTCATGAGAGTCGAGTCGAGACATTCCTCGAATTTCCAATCTCATAGACTCTCCTCTTGGCCTCATCCTCAACACTAGGGAATAAGTATATTCTTGCTTCAGTCAACCGTCTCATTAGTTCGTAGAATTGAAATGTAGATGGACGATCAGATGATGGAGGGCATAGGATTGTGTCTATTTTTCTCTCCCTCACATTGGAACAAGTGGCCTCTCGAGTGCCTTTTTACTCAACACAAGTAGATTTTTAGCTTGTTGATCAATGTGTCCGTCGAGAGAGTTTGGAGTCGTCTGCACTTGTTTTCTAGGACTATACCGGGGTGTGTCTCTTTTGAGTATCTGATAAACGCGAAATTCACCTCTTTAATAATCGGTAATTGTAGTATAGGAAGTGAATTTCGATCGATCAAAACACCACAATCTTTGAATGTTGTGGAATATTTTACTTGGCAAGTTTACCAAGGTCGAACAAAGGAAACAATGATTTTTAGTTGCGTGTTTTTAAATCAAATTAAATAATTAATAAATGCTCGATTAATTTTTGTGTGGATGAAATATACAATGCTATGAGAATGCAATGCAAGAAAATCTACAGAGACAATAGTTCAGCACAGGATCCGAGATTAAGAATTCCAATCCAAATAATGATAATCAATTTCTTCTATGTTAAATCACATATCAAAAGATATCGAATTCAGAAATATTTATCAGTAAATCCAGGCTGCGGCTATGAAATTTATCAATAGAATCACTCTTGTGAATAAACCAATAATAGCCCTCAATCATCAACTTTGAACGAGCAACTGCACGGATTAAATTATTCAACAAAATGGTTCCATGTCCATGAAAGAATATTAATCGCGTGAAGTAATTTCGATTGAATCCCTGCAGAGAAATCAATAACTTCCTCAATAAAAGAACGCAGATACGTCAAATTTCAGCTTGCATAAGAATCCGTGTGCTCCACAAACAATAATCATCACAAAATATTCTCTGATCTGTCCATAAGATATGTAAGATGATAGAGCATGAAAATAGCTTCAAAATGACATATTATACGCTAAAATCGGAGTCCGTATGAGAAAGATACGATAAAATGAAGTTTCAGGGGCCAAAATGTAAAGAAAATAATGTTTTTCTTTCAAAATAGTCCCTGGAGGGGCATATCTGTAATTTCTGAAAGTCAGAGGAGTCCCTGTGCAATTTACCCCAGGCGGGGGTATAAATGTAGATTCAGGAACTTTCGAGGGTATCCGTGCAATTTTCCCCTGGACGCACGTGCCTTGCACGTGCGCCAGGAGGCTTGGAGGCGAGGCGAGGCTCGGGGTGTCCGAGCTTGTGGTTTGGAGACCCGAGCTTGTGGTACGGAGTCGAGGCTCAAGTTCGGGGGGCCGAGGCTCAGGCTTGGAGGCCAGGGCTCAGGCTCGGGAATCCGAGCCTACGTGGCGGTCTGTCGTCGCTTCGAGGGGACCCGAGCCTCGAGGCTGGGGCCGAGGCTCGGGGGTGATGCGTGGTAAGATCGTGGCCGTTGGATCATGGGATGGCCCCCCTGATCCAACGGCAGCTGTTTGCTGCGCGGCTTGGGGCGGTGGAGGAGGCGGACGGCCGAGCGCATGGGCGCGGCGGTAGGCGGAGGTGAAGTCGGAGTCGGTGCGGTGGGCGCGGGCGAAGTAAACGTTGGTGCGGTGAAGGGTGGCTCCCCCGCGCGGCGGAGGAGAAGCGGAGGCGAGCGCTGGGTGGCGAGGTGGAGGGGGCGAGGCCGCGAGGCGGAGGCGGCGGCAGTTAGCGCACAGCGAGGATGAGCGCGGGAGGCAGAGGCGATGGCCGAACAGTAGAGGGTACCTGCAATGGTTAGACCAAAAATCGGGGAGCCAGGGGGGGTTGAAAAGGATGTGCGCGGCGATGGGAGGGGGTCCCGGCCTGTGCAAGGCCGGCGATAAACGTGGAGGAGGTGACCGGAAGAGGGGAAGAAGAAGAAGGAGGAGGTGACCTGGAAACAAGGGGGGGGGACTCCAGGCGTGACTTGAGTCGCCGGAGGCGACGAGCTAAGCAGCTCACTTGGGGACTGCAACAGGGCTTCTTGAAGTCCTGGATCTCACCAAATTCTTGGCCGTTGTCACCGGCGAGAGGCGGATGGTCGAGAAGATGGGGGTCGGCGAGCTTATATAGGGAGCTGGGACGAAGACGTTACTAGGGGGCGCAACGACCGCGAGGTGGTTGGGGTCGGCGGCCGTTATGCGTGCATGGCGAGGAGTAATGGGCGGAGCTCTGGAGTTATGGAGGAGGGTGGGGGGTGCGGTGGAAACGGCTGGAGCAAGATGGAAGAGGTCACATGCTAGGCACGTGACCTGGGAGTGGTAGTGGAGAGAGAGAGCAAGTGGGGGTGCCACGTGGCACGCCCAAGAGCTGCCACGTGGCGCCCCCAAAAAATTTCAAAATTTAAAGGCAAAGAAAAATAGGAAAGAAATAGCAGGAGACCTCAGATTGAAAAAATTTCTTCACAAAAGTTGTTCGTCTCGTTGAGATCTACAACTTTCATGAAGGGCACGTGAGCAAAAGAGATCATATGTGAGAAGTGGTATTTTTGGTGGCTCTCCATGTGTAGAGAAAACCGGGTTTTTGGGATTTTGTATTTTTTTGTGTAGTTTTAAAGGGGATAAAAATTATAGAAAAAATATGATAAAATACAAGAAAATTAATTACACTTTAATCTATTTTTTTGGATTTTTAGTGGATAAGAATTTAGGAAAATAAAAAAAAGAAGTCAGAAACTTACAACTTTTGTACAGGCCGACAACGGACACTTGGACTCGGTCAGTTCTTTGATTTCGGTTTTAATCTGGATTTGGATTTTTGTGTCGCTAAGTAAAACTTTCATTAAAGAACACAAATGAAAAAGAAATAAAATTAAAAGGGTTAATTAAGCACATAAAAACTCAGTTCAAAAATAGCAAAAAGTCAAAATACGCAAAAGAGGCCCAAAACCCAACCTTTACAAATAAGCTCCGAATTTTACGAAATTGGTCTTATTTTGAAGGTATTTGAAAATGGAGTACTTTAAAAGCGAGTAGACCAAAATCGGACACTATATGTGGGAGATATGCTCATTTTAGTCTGTCAGTTGTGAAATTAGAATTTGGGATTATTTGACACTTATTGGAGTTAGTAATTTTTTTGTATTTTTTATTTATTAAGGTTAGTAATATCTACACAATGGAGGTGGTTTTGGGTCAATCGGAGTTAGGATAAATTATTTACAAATGTGAGAAGTTAGCGGCTTTTTGGGCTAATTTACACTTGGGATTTTTAATGCAATTATGCATGATGAAATGCAAATATTATTCACATTAATATTATCACGAGGTGGTGGGGGTCAGTTGCCGTTATGCGTGCATGGCGAGGAGTAATGGGCGGAGCTCGAGAGTTATGGAGGAGGGTGGGGGTGCGGTGGAAACGACTGGAGGAAGATGGAAGAGGTCACGTGCTAGGCACGTGACCTGGGAGTGGTAGTGGAGAGAGAGCAAGTGGGGGTGCCACATGGCACGCCCAGGAGCTGCCACGAGGCGCCCCCAAAAATTTTCAAGATTTAAAGGCAAAGAAAAATAGGAAAGAAATAGTAGGAGACCTAGGATTGAAAAATTTTCTTCACAAAAGTTGTTCGTCTCGTTGAGATCTACAACTTTCATGAAGGGCACGTGAGCAAAAGAGGTCATCTGTGAGAAGTGGTATTTTTGGTGGCTCTCCATGTGTAGAGAAAACCAGGTTTTTGGGATTTTGTATTTTTTTTGGGTAGTTTTAAAGGGGATAAAAATTATAGAAAAAATATGATAAAATACAAGAAAATTAATTACACAATAATCTAATTTTTTTGGATTTTTAATGGAAAAGAATTTAGGAAAATAAAAAAAGAATTCAGAAACGTACAACTTTTGTATTGACCGACAACGGACACTTGGACTCGGTCAGTTTCTTTGATTTCAATTTTAATCTGGATTTGAATTTTTATGTCGCTTAATAAAATTTTCATCAAAGAACACAAATAAAAAAGAATCAAAATTAAAAGGGTTAATTAAGCACATAAAAACTCACGTCAAAAATAGCAAAAAGTCAAAATGCGCAAAAGAAGCCCAAAACCCAACTTTCACAAATGAGCTCCGAATTTTACGAAATTGGTCTTGTTTTGAAGGTATTTGAAAATGGAGTACTTTAAAAGTGAGTAGACCAAAATCGGATACTGTATGTGGGAGATATGCTCATTTCAGCTTGTTTTAAGTAATCTTGTGAACTGAGTTTTGTAAAAATCCTATAAAAAAATATTTTCTTAAAAATTGAGTGGTTAAATTTGTGTAAATAACCCATTTTTCAAAAATTTCATAAAAATTGAAAAATTAAAAACCTTCTTTGAAAGTGACTTTGACTAATAGGCATAGTAGCTACTTTCAGTGAGGGAACTCTGGTCTCCCTTAGCGGAGTGGGTAGGTTAGAGGACACTATATATGGCTTCGTCCTCAAGTAACACAGGTCCTTCTAACGGTCCGTACTTACACCCATACTGGCTGAGAGTAGATATTTTAATTCATATGAGCATGGGTCAGTCGTTGTTTCTTCAGAGAATCAAAAAATTGAAAATTACAATCCATAAAAATATGTAAAAGCCAAAAATCACACAAAAATCACTAACCTATGAGTTGGTGTATTCATGATACATTCACATTCACTCAAGGCTTGAGGATTTTGAGGACACTTGATTTTTGTAATCTTGAGAGTCTGAATTAACATGCCTTAGTCATTAAGGATTTTAAACTTAATTATCCACGCTTCCTTAGTTTGAAAGTTTGAGCCCTATATTGCACTCTTCATCTATACCTTAAAAGAAATAATATTATCGACACAATCATTTTCACAATTGCATGATCGATGAGATGAGTTGAGCTATCACTTGAGGAAATAGGACTGGGGATTTGAGTTTAGACCTGATCTAATGATATTCGAGGATGGGATAAAGTTAATGAAGGCTTCAAAAAACATGAGTGCCAGCAAAACCCTAGCCAGTACATGAACAAGTTCATATGTTATCTCTTTGATATTTACCTATGTGCCAGGGTGTGATGAAACTTAATGTTGATTATTGATCAGTGTGCGCCAACTTTTGGTAAAAGCAGCGGAGCTAGCCAATAAAAGAAACAAAAAGAAAGAAATGTTCAATGGAAAGCTCTATCCTGCAAAGTCAAATTACAAAAGAGATTCCATCAATGGCGAGCGCTCCCAAATATTTTTAAAGTGTCCACTTGGATCAAGCACTAATTAGGACCAAGGAGTCGGACTGACACCATAAAAGGACTCTGCATCGTAAGCGATACAAGTCTGGGTGTCGAAGGTATCTTAGATACTGATGAATCTCGTATTCATCATGCTAAAATTGATCATTTAGGCTATGTTCCTCATCATTCACCTGTAATTAATCATTAATAGAGCATTATTAGCATTCACACATGTATGAATGCTAATAATGCTCTATTAATGATTAATTACAGATGAATGATGGGGAACATAGCCTAAATGATCAATTTTAGCATGATGAATACGAGATTCATCATACCCCTATACTTAGACCATGCTCGTCCCCGAGCATGAATGAATGACTTAGTTGAATATATCCCTGACTGTGCATGTGAATTTTCAAGGCTTAATTCATAGAAGACCCTTAATTTGAGTGATCCTAAAATTCTGGGCTGAACCAAGCTTTAATCAAAAGGAATCCAACTTCTCTAATTTTCAGACTCTCTATTTGTACATATAATATAAGGATATGATTTTAAGTGTACTGCATTTCATGAGAGTCGAGTCGGGGCATCACTCAAAGTTCCAGTCCCAAAGATCATCCTCTAGACCTAATCCTCAATACTATGGAATAAGTCTATTCTTGCTTCAGTCAATCGTCTCCTTAGTTTGTCAGACTTGAAAGTGTAGATGGACGGCCAGATGATGGAGGGCAAAGGATTGTGTCTGATTTTCTCTCCCTTACATTGGAACAAGGTGCCTCTCGAGTGCGTTATTACTCAACACAAGTATATTTTTATTTTGTTGATCAATGTGTCCGTCAAGAGAATTTGGAGTCGTCTGCACTTGTTTTTCTGGGAGTACACCGGGGTGTGTCTCTTTTGAGTATCTAAGATACCTTCGACACCCAGACTTGTATCGCTTACGATGCAGAGCCCTTTTTGTGGTGTCAGCCCGACTCCTTGGTCTTAATTAGCGCTTGGTCCAAGTGGACACTTTGAAAATGTTTGGGAGCGCTCGCCATTGGTGGAAGCTCATTTAGAATTTGACTTTGGATGATAGAGCTTTTCTTGACATTTGTATTTCTCTCTTCTTTTTTTGTTGGCTAGCTCCACTGCTTTTACCAAAAGTTGGCGCACACTGATCAATAATTTTCATTAAGTTTCAACACACCCTGGCACTTAGGTCAATATCAAAAAAGATAGCATATGAACTTGTTCATATACTGGCTAGGTATTTGCTGACACTCAGGTTTTCTGCAGCCTTCATTAACTTTATCCCATCCTCGAATATCATCAGATCGGATCTAAACTCAAATCTCTAGTCCTAGTTCCTCAAGTGATATCTCAACTCATCTCATCAATCATGCAGTTGTGAGAGTGATTGTGCTGATCAGATTCTTTTTGAAGGTAGAGATGACGAGTGCAATATAGCGCTCAAATCTTTCAAACTAGGGAACTGTGGATTATTAAGTTCAAAACCCTAATGACTAAGGCGGGATAACTCAGAATCTCAAGATCTCAGAAATCAAGTGTCCTCAAAAATCCTCAAGCCTTGAGTGATGGTGAATGTGTCAGGAATATATCAACCAAGGAATGCATGAAATGCTTGATGAAATGCAAGACCATGAGCGATGTATTTTTTAATGCAATTTTTTTTCTTTTTTTGGGTGTCGTTTTTTTTGTTTTTTTGTTTTGTTTTGTTTTTTTATCTTTTTTTAACAGGTATTATACACACTACCCCTCCCCGATGTTAGATGAAAACGATTAAAGTACGATGGATAAAGTATATACAAACACACCCCCCTATACTTTGCTTGTGCTATATCCTCATGGCACAAAGTGAAATGTAGACATAGCTCGTACGAAGTATAGATGGGCCAAAAACAAAAGAAGAGAAGCGATGTATAAACAATGAAATCGGTCCCCTAAGTATCGGGGATCGAGAGCGGGTAGATGGATATACAGAAGAGTGTAGGTTCCAGCGAGGTGTGCTATCTGGGCAAATCAAAATTTTCGTCAAAATCTATGCCCTGAGTGAAGGAGATCTGTTTAACTTGTAGTAATTGCTCATTGGATTCGACAAAATGTTTAAGCAGCTGACCGTTGACCATAGATGTTTGCGCGCTATCTGAGGTTTCTGAGATCTCAACACTCCCATTATTGTGTACCTCTCTTACAATGAAGGGTCCCATCCATTTTGATTTCAATTTCCCTTAGAAAATTTTCAATTTTGCATTAAATGGCCAAACTTTCTACCCTGGGACAAAGATCTTTGTTCGAATGTTCTTGTCATGCCATCTCTTTACTTTGTCCTTGTAGATGGTCTTGTTTTCATAAGCATGATTTCGGATTTCAGTCAGTTCATTCAAATTCATCTCTCGGTTCTTCTTTCCTTGGTGACAGTTCCAATTAATCTTTTTGATTGCCCATTCTGATTTATGCACGAGTTCTGCGGGCAAATGGCATGACTTTCCATATACCATTCGAAACGGGGAGGTGCCCAATGGGGTCTTATAAGTCGTCCGGTAAGCCCATAGAACTTGGTCCAGGAGTTGGGACCAGTTCTTCCTGTCAGGGCGAACGAGCTTCTGTAAAATTCCTTTAACCTCCCTATTTGACACCCCGGCCATGCCATTGGATTGTGGATGGTAAGGAGTAGCGACACAGTGCCCGATGCCGTATTCCTTAGTCAACTTCTTCACCTTCCGGTTGACAAAGTGGCTTCTCCCATCAGATATTAAAACTTTTGGAATTCCAAACCTCGAAATAATATGATCTTTCAAAAACTTGCAAACAGTTTTGCTATCTGCAGCTCGAGTAGGGATAGCCTCCACCCATCTAGATAAATAATCTACCGCGAGAAGAATATATTCAAATCCTTGACTATTAAGGAATGGGCCCATAAAGTCAATGCCCCATGCATCGAATACATCACAGATGATCACTGGTTGCATCGGCATGGCATCTTTGGAACCAGTGGTTCCTCCCATTCTCTGACAGACGGGCACAACCTAACAAAATTGTAAGCATCCTTAAACAAGGTCGGCCAGTAAAATCCACATTGCAATATCTTCTCAGCTGTCCTCTTCCCAGAGTGATGTCCTCCCGCCTCCAAGGTGTGGCATAGATTGAGGATACTTTGGTATTCCTCTTGAGGAATACATCTTCTCCATATGCAATCCGGTCCTTCAAAGAAAAGGAATGGATCTTCCCAATGATAGTGTCTCGCTTCAGATATGAGTCGAACGATTTTGTTTCTGGGCCAACCTTGAGGAACTTCATTAGTGATGAGATAATTCACCGTGTCTGCATACCAAGGGAGTGAGTCAATAGCAGAAATTGACTCATCTGGGAAGGTTTCACGGATGGATTCAGATTCCGGAATTTTGTTATATTCAATCCGTAATAAATGATCAGCCACGACATTCTTAACGCCAGGTTTGTCCTTAATCTCCAAAGCAAATTCTTGAAGCAGTATAATCAAATTCTTAACGTCAGTGTCATCAAATGGCGCCGTTGCCGGGGAACGACAAATTTTTAGGGTTTTAAATCATTTTTGTAATTGATTTATGTGAAACTTAATTTATGTGCCATTTTTTTTTCTTTTCTGCATTTTATTTTGCATTTCTCTCTTAATTCTGCTACTATCCGCAAATTCTCTCTTCGCAGACTTCTGGGAGCTGGATTTAGATATTAATTCAAGGATCTGCTATGAAGATCGAATTTTAATTTTGTGAGAGAGTTAGTACAGATTTAATTTTCTGCAATATTCCCAGGGTCCCTCTCTTTGAACCCTTGTAATAATTCAGACTGAACATTTCTGTGGTGTGTTGGGTTTGTTTTAACCCCTTCTGTGTGGTTGGGACCCGACTTGAGTGGCGTAGGACTTAGGCACATATACGCTTATTTTTCTATCATTGATTGTGCTCGTAATTTTTAGGCCACACTTTTCACAAATTATACGCACTATAGATCGTTCCACATTAGCCAAATTCGGAAATCAATTCTTCCCGCTAATAGAACTATCTGTTTAGGGTGTTTTTCAACTGTGCATATCATTTAGTGTAATTTCAAATTCCTTGTCTTGCATCCCGCATGAAGAACGCGAGGATTCACTGTAAGTCCTTCTCTTAAGCATGCATCATTGATTTACGTTTGCATTGGCTTTTCCGATCCTCCTTTCTCAAAGTTTTACAACTTAGGATTTAAAGGAATTGGGACTGTTCGTTAGGCATGAATTTTTGTGCTCAAATAAACTACAGTGATAACCTTAACTTAAAATCGAGACTGCTAAACAAGGTGACTGTAAATAAAATTGACCTAAAATTAACCTGTGTTTGGTGGAGAGAAACCCACTCATTGTTTGTAAGGACAAGATCGCACACCTTAGGGTAGATCCAAAAACTGAAATACTTCATTCGGACTACTGATTTTAAAAACAATTAGCTACTTTTCAGTGAGGGTCTCGGGTAGCCGTTTACGGTCTGACTTCCCTTAGCAGAGTAGATGGTTTAGAGGACACTGTGGAAGGCTCCGTCCTCAAGTAACACGGGTAGCCGTTTAAAACGGTCCGTACTTACACCTATACTTGCTGAGAGTAGGTGCAACTAGTTGTATGAACTCGGGACAGTCTTTGTGAAATATTTCGGTACCTAACAGCTCCGCTTAATTTTCAAGATTGTTTTGTCATTAAATTAAAACTGAAAAGATAAGCGGCTGAACCCTGACGTGCCTTCATCTGTGTTGAGTGGTGAACTTGAAAATTTGACTTGTGTTTGCTTTGTGTCTGCTTCCTCGTGAAGACTCTCTCCATCTTACTTGTCTTAATCTTTTCACTCCTCTGCTAAGGAATCTCTTATCCTTAGCAAAAACCTCAATTAATTCCAACACTAAACTCTAAACTCCTCCACTAATAGCTCCGCTTAATTTTCAAGATTGTTTTGTCATTAAATTAAAACTGAAAAGATAAGCGGCCGAACCCTGACGTGCCTTCATATGTGTTGAGCGGTGAACTTGAAAATTTGACTTGTGTTTGCTTTGTGTGTGCTTCCTCGTGAAGACTCTCTCCATCTTACTTGTCTTAATCTTTTCACTCCTCCGCTAAGGAATCTCTTTCCTTAGCAAAAACCTCAATTAATTCCAACACTTAACTCTAAACTCTTCCTTTCTGAAGGTGAATCATAATGCCTCTAAAGAAGAACTCTGGGGATGATGAGAACGACAATGACCCTATCCATGCCCTCTTGGCTAGGATAACCGCTGTCGAACAAACCAATGAACTACTTAGGATGCATTTAGCAATAATACAACAAGGCGAGGCTGCTATGGAAGGCACATATCTCCCAGAATTAGATGAAGACTATAATTGGTTGAGACCGGTCCCCCCTGAGGATGCGTTCGAACACAAACCACATTTCCTTGCACTATTGCCAAAGTTCAGAGGAAATAATCACGAAGAACCATATATCTTCCTCCGCGACTTCGAGTTAGTCTGTGCTAACCTCTGCCACCCTAAGGTTAGCCAGGACTACATAAGGTTGAGAGTTATCCCCTTCGCCTTGACTGATAAGGCGGCTTACTGGCTGAAAAATCTAGGGGAAATAGTCACGACATGGGCCACCTTCAAGATTATGTTTTTGAAGAAATTCTACCCAGTTAGTAGAATTAATCAAATGAGGATCAAGCTCACGAGTTTTACCCAACACCCGAGCGAACCATTTCATGAAACATGGGAAAGATTCACAGACTTAGTACAGAAATGTCCAGGACATGGGATAAGTAAAATGATGCTGGTCCAAAGTCTTGTCAGCGAGCTGAACCCTGAGACTCAAGGGTTGGTCAGTGCATCTTGCGGAAGAAGCTACATGGGACGTCACGAGGACACCGTTTACAAGGTGTTCGAGAGATTGGCTGAATCCAACCGCGCACAAACCACCAGCCGGGCTTACATAGCCGGCTCCAAAAAGATGGTGAATAATTTGACAACCGATCACAATGCTGATATGGGAATAATAGCTGATAAGCTAACTATGGTTGAGCAGATTTATAAGAAGGTGGACGAACTCCATAAATCATCTGATATGGAGAAATTGGCTAAATTGCCTAAGCAAATGGAGGAATTGGCTGACAGGGTATCAAAGATCCCAGCCCTGACTATAACCCCCACACCCATACACCAAATTCACTACATTCAAGGTCAAGGGGAAGGACAACATAGCCATTGGGGTGGAGACCAAATCTTATCCCAACAAACTGATGAAACCTCCGCTCAGACTGACTTTGAGGAACCTCCACAGGTCATGGAGATAAACGGAGTCTAGTATAATTTGGAACCGGTCAATCGCTCAGACCAAAACTCTACTCCGAACCCTCGTCCACCGCAAGCCCGGCCCACCTACCAGCCTCAACCGCAGCAGAGGCAACAATATCGCACGGGTTATCAGAACCCGCAACCTCAGCCACAGCAGAACCAACGCCAAAGCCAACAAGGCCAATATCAGCGACCTCAGGCTAGGCAGGGCCAAGTGTCCTCCTCTTCTGCTATCTCTCCAGAACTCCAGCGAGTGCTGGATGAGCTTCATGATATGAGAGTCGACATAAATCGACTCTCTCGTTGGAGAGATGAGGTGACTGCACCCCAGACCGTGATTCCAGCCCAAGTCCAGGCTAACCCAAATAGCCTTGGGCACAATCGGGTATTAATCTCTGACTATTCCGTACCTGAACTTAAGCCCTCCTCAAATAATAACTCTTATCATATCTCTCTTAGGAGCGGAAGGACCGTAACCATGCCTGATCGAGCGAAGGAACACGAGGACATAGCCCCAGTGTCCACCAATTCACACAACCCTGAGGGAATTGACAAAGGAAGACAGGAGGAGAAGGAACAAGTCCCACCCACACCACCCGGATATAATGGAGAGTCTGAGTCTGAGTCAGACAGAGAAATGCCACCAAGACACCAGCCACATCTGACCACAAATTTCCCTGTTTTTAGTCCGAGTCTGAGTCCTGTAAGAAATTTTTCATTCAATAAAAGTGATGTTGATCACAACAAATCCATTCCTTTCCCCCGTGCTCTTATGGCAGGAAAGAAGAAAAACATAAAAAATCAAAAAAATAATGAAGAGATGGCCCGCATCTGTAAGGAAAATATTAAGGTCACTTCGTCCCTAGACGAGATGATAGAAAGAGACTCGACTTTTCGAAAATACCTGAAGGTGAGATGCACACCAACTAGGGCCAACAAACAAACTCCTAGCTGAACAAAGAAACACATACTCTCAGTTGCCACATCTCGTCTTATAAAAAATTAGCTGCCAAGGAAGAAAAAAGACATGGGGGCTCACTTTGTCACTAGTCACATCAAGGAAATCAAGTTTGCAAGAACATTATTAGACAATGGATCATCCATCAATCTCATGCCCACAACCCTATATGAGCATCTAAATCTAGGCCCTCTTAAGCAATCTGCAGCCGTACTTCAAGTCGCAGACACATCAACTAAGCGACCTAGGGGCGAGATTTGAAACGTCGTCATCAACATAGAGGGACAAAACTACTCAGTGGATTTTACAATTCTTGACATGGATGTCCCTAGAAATTGGAAAGATTCCCAGATGATACTTGGGCGACCCTTCCTTAGGACCGCAGGAGCTATATTTGATTACACATCTGGGAGAATCCAGTTTGGAAAAGTTGAACTTAAAATGCAGCAAACTAGGTTCCAAAGACCTGACACTGAGTCGAGCACCGAGTCTGAAAAATCAGAAACTGAGACTGAAATTACAGAAGCAATAGTTGGGCCCTGGAGACAAAACCCAACCGCTATGATAGAATCAACCTCATCTGGAGAGGAACTTGTTGATGATTTAGTCTGCCAGATCATTCATGCATCTACCTATACTCTAGGAGACTTAGAGGCCCCTCTGGACCTGTCAGACCATTCCCCTTATGGACAGTCCTTTAGTAAGGTACACAAATCGGACGCGGCGCTTGCCACACCACATTCCATCATTAGCGATCTGATCCCAGAAACACCCACAATGGTGGCCAACATTGATACACTACAAGCATCCACATCACAACAAAAAACATCACTGCGAGGACCAGATTCGAGCAACATCATTGACCTTCCTGAACTCAAATCATTGCCTCCTACACTTAAGTATGCCTTCCTTGCAGGAGAAAAGGGACAATTTCCGGTCATTATCAGCTCACATCTGACCAAAGAGCAGGAGATTTGCATGCTTAATGTTTTGGAGAAAAACCGTAAGGCTATAGGCTGGAGATTGTATGATCTACCAGGGATAAACCCAGCCCTGTGTTCACACCATATTTACTTGGAAGATAATGCTAAACCCTCCCGTGAATGTCAACGTAGATTGAATCCCAACCTACGGGAAGTGGTTAAGACTGAGAACGAAAAATGGTGTAAAGTTGGGTTCATATATCCCATCTCCGACTCCAGATGGGTGTCACCTTTGCATGCAGTCCCGAAAAAGTCGGGACTTAAGATTATCACCAATGAGGAGGGAGAGGAGATCACGACACGGGTACCTATGCCGTGGCGTGTTTGTGTAGATTACAGGTGCCTGAATGCCACAACAAAGAAGGATCACTTTCCGCTGCCTTTTATTGATTAAATCCTGGAGAGATTGGCAGGGAGAGAATACTTCTGTTTCTTATACGGGTACTCGGGCTACAATCAGGTAGCCATCGCCCCCGAGGACCAGGAAAAGACTACTTTTACATGTCCCTTCGGTACATACACATTCAAGCAAATGCCTTTTGGTCTTTGCAATGCCCCCGGCACCTTTCAGCGATGCATGATTGCAATTTTTGCCGACATGGTTGGGGATTTCCTGGAGGTCTTCATGGATGACTTCTCGGTCCATGGTGATTCATTCGATGATTGTCTAGCGCACCTGGATCGAGTCCTCCAAAAGTGTAGGGAAGTGAATCTGGTACTTTCTTGGGAGAAAAGCCATTTCACGGTGAAAGAGGGCATTGTATTGGGGCATATCATCTCCAAGAAGGGAATGGAGGTTGACCCTGCCAAAGTTGATGTGATCAAGAAACTAGAGCCACCCACAAATGTGAAACAAGTACGGTCTTTTCTAGGGCATGTCGGATTTTACAGGAGATTTATCAAAGATTTTTCAAAAATTGCCCGACCGCTAACTGACCTTCTTGGGAAAGACACCGCATTCTTGGTATATCATAAGTGTCTAGAAGCATTCTAATTACTCAAGAGAAGGATCATTGAGACTCCCATCCTACAATCTCCCGATTGGTCTCTTCCCTTCGAGATCATGACAGACGCATCTGATTTCGCTGTAGGGGTTGTATTAGGACAACGAAAAAATAGAATCCCGTATGCTATTCACTATGCAAGCAAAGTTTTAGACCTTGTTCGGAAAAATTACACTGTGACTGAAAAAGAAATGCTTGCTGTGGTTTTTGCTTTGGAAAAATTTCAATCAATACTTCTAGGATATAAGGTGAAAGTTTACACAGACCACTCTGCCATTTGCTATTTAATGGCCAAAAAGGACGCAAAAACATGACTTCTAAGATGGATTCTACTGCTTCAAGAATTTGATTTGGAGATTAAGGACAAACCTGACGTTAAGAATATCGTGGCTGATCATTTATCACAGATTGAACATAACAACATTCCAGAATCTGAATCCATCCATGAAACCTTTCCCGATGAGTCAATTTCTGCTATTAAATTACTCCCTTGGTATGCAGACACGGTGAATTATCTCATCACCAATGAAGTTCCTCAAGGTTGGCCCAGAAACAAAATCGATCGACTCATATATGAAGCGAGACACTATCATTGGGAAGATCCATTCCTTTTCTTTGAAGGACCAGATTGCATATGGAGAAGATGTATTCCTCAAGAGGAATACCAAAGTATCCTCAATCTATGCCACACCTTGGAGGCGGGAGGACATCACTCTGGGAAGAGGACCGCTGAGAAGATATTGCAATGTGGATTTTACTGGCCGACCTTGTTTAAGGATGCTTACAATTTTGTTAGGTTGTGCCCCGTCTGTCAGAGAATGGGAGGAACCATTGGTTCCAAAGATGCCATGCCTATGCAACCAGTGATCATCTGTGATGTATTCGATGCATGGGGCATTGACTTTATGGGTCCATTCCCTAATAGTAAAGGATTTGAATATATTCTTCTCACGGTATATTATTTATCTAGATGGGTGGAGGCTATCCCTACTCGAGCTGCAGATAGCAAAACTGTTTGCAAGTTTTTGAAAGATCATATTATTTCGAGGTTTGGAATTCCAAAAGTTTTAATATCTGATGGGAGAAGCCACTTTGTCAACCGGGAGGTGAAGAAGTTGACTAAGGAATACGGCATCGGGAACCGTGTCGCTACTCCTTACCATCCACAATCCAATGGCATGGCCGAGGTGTCAAACAGGGAGGTTAAAGGAATTTTACAGAAGCTCGTTCGCCCTGACAGGAAGAACTGGTCCCAACTCCTGGACCAAGTTCTATGGGCTTACCGAGCGACTTATAAGACCCCATTGGGCACCTCCCCGTTTCGAATGGTATATGGAAAGTCATGCCATTTGCCCGTAGAACTCGTGCATAAATCAGAATGGGCAATCAAAAAGATTAATTGGAACTGTCACCAAGGAAAGAAGAACCGAGAGATGAATTTGAATGAACTGTCTGAAATCCGAAATCATGCTTATGAAAACAGCACCATCTACATGGACAAAGTAAAGAGATGGCATGACAAGAACATTCGAACAAAGATCTTTGTCCCAGGGTAGAAAGTTTGGTTATTTAATGCAAAATTGAAAATTTTCCAAGGGAAATTGAAATCAAAATGGGCGGGACCCTTCATTGTAAGAGAGGTACACAATAATGGGAGTGTTGAGATCTCAGAAACCGCAGATAGCGCGCAAACATCTATGGTCAACGGTCAGCTGCTTAAACATTTTGTCGAATCCAATGAGCAATTAGTACAAGTTGAACAGATCTCCTTCACTCAGGGCATAGATTTTGACGAAAAATTTGATCTGCCCAGATAGCACACCTCGCTGGAACCTACACTCTTCTGTATATCCATCTACTCGCTCTCGATCCCCGATACTTAGGGGACCGATTTCATTATTTATACATCGCTTCTCTTCTTTTGTTTTTGGCCCATCTATACTTTGTACGAGCTATGTCTACATTTCACTTTGTTCCATGAGGACATAGCACAAGCTAAGTATAGGGGGGTGTGTTTGTATATACTTTATCCATTGCTCGTACTTTAATCGTTTTTATCTAACATCGGGGAGGGGTAGTGTGTATAATACCTGTTAAAAAAAGATAAAAAAACAAACAAAAAAACAAACAAAAAAATAAAAAAAAAACAACACCCAAAAAAAATTAAAAAAATACATTAAAAAATTCACCACTCATGGTCTTGCATTTCATCAAGCATTTCGTGCATTCCTTGGTTGATATATTCCTGACACATTCACCATCACTCAAGGCTTGAGGATTTTTGAGGAAAACTTGATTTTGAGATCTTGAGATTCTGAGTTAGCCCGCCTTAGTCATTAGGGTTTTGAACTTAATAATCCACAGTTCCCTAGTTTGAAAGATTTGAGCGCTATATTGCACTCGTCATCTCTACCTTCAAAAAGAATATGATCTGCACAATCACTCTCGCAACTGCATGATTGATGAGATGAGTTGAGATATCACTTGAGGAACTAGGACTAGAGATTTGAGTTTAGATCCGATCTGATGATATTCGAGGATGGGATAAAGTTAATGAAGGCTGCAGAAAACCTGAGTGTCAGCAAAAACCTAGCCAGTATATGAACAAGTTCATATGCTATCTTTTTTGATATTGACCTAAGTGCCAGGGTGTGTTGAAACTTAATGAAAATTATTGATCAGTGTGCGCCAACTTTTGGTAAAAGCAGTGGAGCTAGCCAACAAAAAAAGAAGAGAGAAATACAAATGTCAAGAAAAGCTCTATCATCCAAAGTCAAATTCTAAATGAGCTTCCACCAATGGCGAGCGCTCCCAAACATTTTCAAAGTGTCCACTTGGACCAAGCGCTAATTAGGACCAAGGAGTCGGGCTGACACCATAAAAAGGGCTCTGCATCGTAAGCGATACAAGTCTGGGTGTCGAAGGTATCTTAGATACTCAAAAGAGACACACCCTGGTGTACTCCCAGAAAAACAAGTGCAGACGACTCCAAATTCTCTTGACGGACACATTGATCAACAAAATAAAAATATACTTGTGTTGAGTAATAACGCACTCGAGAGGCACCTTGTTCCAATGTAAGGGAGAGAAAATCAGACACAATCCTATGCCCTCCATCATCTGGCCGTCCATCTACACTTTCAAGTCTGACAAACTAATGAGACGGTTGACTGAAGCAAGAATAGACTTATTCCCTAGTGTTGAGGATTAGGTCTAGAGGAGGATCTTTGGGACTGGAACTTTGAGTGATGCCCCGACTCGACTCTCATGAAATGCAGTACACTTAAAATCATATCCTTATATTATATGTACAAATAGAGAGCCTGAAAATTAGAGTAGTTGGATTCCTTTTGATTAAAGCTTGGTTGAGCCCAGAATTTTAGGATCACTCAAATTAAGGGTCTTCTATGAATTAAGCCTTGAAAATTCACATGCACAGTCAGGGATATATTCAACTAAGTCATTCATTCATGCTCGGGGACGAGCATGGTCTAAGTATAGGGGTATGATGAATCTCGTATTCATCATGCTAAAATTGATCATTTAGGCTATGCTCCCCATCATTCACCTGTAATTAATCATTAATAGAGCATTATTAGCATTCATACATGCGTGAATGCTAATAATGCTCTATTAATGATTAATTACAGGTGAATGATGGGGAACATAGCCTAAATGATCAATTTTAGCATGATGAATACGAGATTCATCAGTATCTAAGATACCTTCGACACCCAGACTTGTATCGCTTACGATGCAGAGTCCTTTTATGGTGTCAGTCCCACTCCTTGGTCCTAATTAGTGCTTGGTCCAAGTGGACACTTTAAAAATGTTTGGGAGCGCTCGCCATTGATGGAATCTCTTTTGTAATTTGACTTTGCAGGATAGAGCTTTTCATTGAACATTTCTTTCTTTTTGTTTCTTTTATTGGCTAGCTCCGCTGCTTTTACCAAAAGTTGGCGCACACTGATCAATAATCAACATTAAGTTTCATCACACCCTAGCACATAGGTAAATATCAATGAGATAACATATGGACTTGTTCATGTACTGGCTAGGGTTTTGCTGACACTCATGTTTTTTGAAGCCTTCATTAACTTTATCCCATCCTCGAATATCATTAGATCAGGTCTAAACTGAAATCTCCAGTCCTAGTTCCTCAAGTGATAACTCAGCTCATCTCATCGATCATGCAATTGTGAAAATGATTGTGCCGATAATATTATTTCTTTTAAGGTATAGATGAAGAGTGCAATATAGCGCTCAAACTTTCAAACTAAGGAAGCGTGGATAATTAAGTTTAATATCCTTAATGACTAAGTCATGTTAATTCATGCTCTCAAGATTACAGAAATCAAGTGTCCTCAAAATACTCAAGCCTTGAGTGAATGTGAATGTATCAGGAATACACCAACTCATAGGTTAGCGATTTTTGTTTGATTTTTAGCTTTTACAGATATTTATGGATTTTAATTTTCATTTTTTTGATTCTCTGGAGAAACAATGACTGACCCATGCTCATATGAATAAAAGTATCTACTCTCAGCCAGTATGGGTGTAAGTATGGACCGTTAGAAGGACCCATGTTCCTTGAGGACGAAGCTATATGCAGTGTCCTCTAACCTACCCACTCTGCTAAGGGAGACCAGAATTCCCTCACTGAAAGTAGCTACTACGCCTATTAGTCAAAGTCACTTTCAAAGAAGGTTTTTAATTTTTCAATTTTTATGGAATTTTTGAAAAATGGGTTATTTACACAAATTTAACCCCTCAATTTTTAAGAAGATAATTTTTATAGGATTTTTACAAAACTCAGTTCACAGGATTACTTAAAACAAGCCGAAAAAGATTTTTAAGAAGTTTAAAAATACGAGCTATTGCTAAAGTAAATAAACAATAATATATGTTATATCCCCTATACTTAATTTTTGCTATGTCCTCATAGCACAAGTGATATGAAGCCATGGTTCGGTTAAATATAGGATGATATAGAGGAACTGAGGAGGAGGGTCCCCCTATACTTCGGTAGAAAATTGACCTAAGTTCAGGAAGAGACATAGAGGGAGGGGTGAATGAGTCAGGTGACGGGTCTCCCCTATACTTAGGCTAAAAATAGCCTACGTAAAGGATCTGAATTAGGGGGGTGTGTTGGGGGAAGTATTTACACTAAGATACAAGGGAGGGGGAGGGATGTGTTTTTACAGGAGAAGATGAGAGGGGGGTTGTGCAATGTGTACAGTTTAAGGTGCGAGAGGGGGGAGAGAGTGATTGTGAAATACAAAGAGAGGAGGGAGATGGGGGGGAGGTATATGTGCAAGTGTGTGGGGGGGGGGGGGTAGATCATCCAGTGATCTACTTTTTTTTCTTTCTTTCTTTTTTTACAACATGTAAGCCCTCTAATGAGGACTGTTAAAAATGCACATGCAATAATTTTTTTACAATATACAAATGCAAGCAGGTTGATAAAAATTCCTAAATTTCTCCGCCAAATCTTTTACAACCTCTTCAGCGGGAGCTCCCAACTCCACGCCTCCATGGAGATCAAGCGTCCTCGATCTTCATGGGCCCTGCCACAAAAGAGAAATGTTAAAAGAACTAGAGATGAAGTTAATCAACAGAAATGATGTAAAAATAATGCATGAAAGGAAGACCAATGAAATTTAAAAATATTCAGCATAAAGACAAATCAAAATTCAATAAATAAATAAAAGTGAGCCGTGTCCCCGGCAACGACGTCATTTGATGAACTCGAAAATTTCGCCTCTTTAATTATAGAGAATTGTAATATAGGAGCCGAAAAATGGTCGATTAAAAATCACAATCGTTCGAATGTTGTGGAGTATTTATAGCAAGTCTACCAATGTCGAACACAGGGACACGAGCTACTTTATTTTATTTATCGAAGTTTGGTCAATTAAGAGCATATGTGAATAATTCTCGATTCCGAGGTCTTCGTGCATATTACAATGCAATTAAATGATGTATGCAATTTTTTAGTTGATTTTCGTGCAATTATAAGATGGTGCGTTAACAATAATGCAATGTTAAATGCATGTTATGAGTATGCAAAAGATGAGAGACAAGTATGCCATAAAAGGGTTACATAAATGAACGACAGAATATGGTTTGAAATTAGAGTCGAATTGAGCACAAAAATATGAGCAACCATCAATTCAGGGCAAAGACATGTAGAGAAAGAACAATATCTAACATAAAAATCATTTCAATTAAAATGATGTCAGATGAGAAAATTAAATATGCCATGAAGTAAATGATGAAACAAGGATCAAAACGATACTAAAATTGTGCAATTTGGACCTACGATGCTCAAGTTGTGAATAAAACAGTGCAAGGTCATAAATGTAATTAAAATGCAGGAAAAAAAGATAAATAATTACAAATAGGTCCCTAGAGGAACCTATTTACAATTTTGCAAAACAGCATGGGCCCATAGGTAATTTCTCCAATTGTACGCAGAGGTATAAGTGTAATTTCCATAAGTTGCGAGGGCATCCCTGAAAAATACCCGGGCGTGCACGTGGGGCACGCGCCTGGAGACCAAAGTGTAAATACCAGAAGATCCAGGTCCTTCTATGCAATTGTCTTAGGCTCTCACGCGCCCAGCAAGTGAAAGATCCAAGCTCGGAGGCTCGGCTGGCTCGGGCCACGTGGCTTCAGGTGGAGGCTCGGGATGAGGCTTGGAAGATCCAAACCTAGAGGCTAGGCATAAGGCTCGGATGAGCCACGTGGCTTGATCTAGACCGTCCGATCCAGATGATCGGACGGTACCTGTAATCACGTGCTCCTCCGTGGGCCGCCAGAGAAGGCAGGCCTCCGGCGACCTACTGGTAGCTCCGCCGTGCACCAATGACTTGCCTGACGAGGAAGGTTCGTGAGGGGCTCGCGAAGGTGCTGGAGGTGTGGCAAGGCTCCATTGACGTCTGGAGGAGAAAGGCGGAGGTGCGTCATCAGAGATGGAACTGAGATCGGCAAAGGGATACGAACTCCGATCATTGAAGGTGGTACCCGTAAGAGGTTAGAAAGTAGCCGAAGCGTGTGTGCATGAGTGATGTGAGGTAAGCTGGAGGCCGTGTAGGCGACGGGAGATGATGGCCTGGGGCTCCCTCTCCAGGGAAGTGGAGGTGGAGATGGGTCGGAGCGGGAGAGACTGTGGAGAAGGGAAGGATGGGTGTGAAGGGGTCGACGAAGGTGAAGGTGGTCGGGCGGAGGTCATAGGATGATCGGTTGACGGTGGCAGGTGATAAATGCGTCAGGATAAATAGGAGAAAAATAATGGAAATATAGGAGGAAGTACCTGGCTGGAGTGATGAAGAAGAATTGGGCGGAGGAGGCGATCTGGGTCGAGCTCTGAGGAGCTCGAGGTCATCGCACGATGAGGGCGATCGTTCCTCGGTGCTCGTGCATCCGTCGAAGGGAGGAGGTCACATGGCAGATGCCATGGATCTCCCCGGGGGCTAGGGTCGTCAACGCCTCGACATCGGGCCTCTCTGTTGTCATCAGAGGGCAAGAGGCTGGGCCGAAGCCCCTTGGAGTGGTGGATGAGGTCCTCAGTGGCGGAGGGAGCATTTAAATAGGAGGTGGTTGTGCATTACAGGGGATGGCTGACGGAGATGTAACCGATGGAATGAAGTGGATAGGGTTTCATGGCGGCTCATTGATGGGCTAGCGAGGGTAACGAAAGGTAGAGCTTCTTGATGGAGGCGTTAGGACGAGGAGTGAGTGGTTGAGAGGAGCTCCAAATATGGAAGGGGACAGGGGTGGCATGGGATGAAACGACTGGAGTGGGAGACGTTTAGAGGAGAACGATGAAGGTTGACCGTTGGATCCAGTAATCCAACGGTCCATGTGGAAGCGCCGACGGAGGGCGCGGATCTGATCATCAGATCGGATCGAGCGGTGAGAGGGGGAAGCGGACGGCGGGCTGTTGGATCCAGTGATCCAACGATTCACGTGGAGGCGCAGGGTAGTGGTGTGCATCTGATCATGGAGTCTGATCAGACAGTTGGAAGCGAAGCAAGAGTGAACGACATGGATTAGATTATGGGGTTGATCTGATGGTGGAAGAAAGAGAGGTGACATGGAGGATTGAGAGGCGTTGGATGAATGCGAAATCGGGCGGTTGAGAGGAAGGTGGAGAAGAGCGGTTAGGATCTGATATGAGATCAGATCCGATGGCTGGGAGCAAGTGACTTATGAACGGTGGAGATGGAGGCGGGTTTGGGTTGATCCAACGGCCAAGAGAAGGCCAGGCGATGGAAGGAGGAAGCGGTCACGTGGCGGCTTCAGAGCGCCACGTGGTTGCACCAGAAAATTCAAAAATATAAAATTAAAGAATAATAAAAAAGAATTAGTTAGAGGAAAAATTAGGAAAAAAAGTCAAAACGTGAAAGTTGTAGATCTCGATGAGATCTACAGGTTCCATGTTGGACAAAAAGTCAAACGATGTCATCTGTAGAAAAAGTGTTTTGGGGGGGTAATTTAAAGGGGTTAAAAACACTGATTTTTGGGTTTGACTTTTTTTGCAGTTTTCATTCTTTTTAAGGGCCAGGAACTTATAGATAATTAATCAACCTAATTTTTAGGGATTTTAAATAATGAAATAATTACAAGGTAATAATTACAAGTTTAAGCATATACAATATGATACAAGATAAAATCAATCAATTATTAGTGAATTTCATTGGATTGATTAAGCCAGGGGTTAAATTATTGACTTTTAGCATGGTGAATATGAGATTCATCACATGTCATTTGCATTTTTTGGATCGAGTTTGATAATTGAACAAGTACCGGTAAAATCCGAAGATTAGAGCTTGATTGGACCTTAAATCTACCTAATCACATGAATCTTATAGGAACTGGAATTGGCGTACTTCAAGTCAACTTAATTCTTTGAGAATCGTGAGACTTGGTTCAGTGTTATCTTGACTGCATAAGTAGAATATTTCGGAGCACATGCACGACTCTTGTTGATAATGACCTATCATGTAGATCTGCACCTTACTCTTTGCTCACCTCAGTTGAAGTGGTAGAGGGATGGATTCGCCAGCATGAGACACAAGCCAATGGAAACATCGGAAGTCATACATTTTGTGGCCATTGTAACCCCAACCCGATGAAAGAGTTCTTGGATTGGGGAATTAGGGCCACCATGTTGGAGAAGACTGACTTTTACTGCTTCAACCGAGGAGAGCTACATATCTCACACACTGTCCAAGACAGATTCATAGTCATAAGGATTTGCGTATGAGTTGATTTGTTCTGACTTGGCTATTGAGGAGACTTGAGCAGAGTTTTGGGATTCTCGAAGGCTTTTGTGTTTCAAATCCGATCCCCAATAAGGTTCCAACCATAAGGTCTGGCTTAAGCTTCAAACTTTGATTTTGTGAAGACAAGTTCAAGAATTAAAATCAATCCACTTTCTTTCTTTTTATTTTCTTTGCATAAGTGTTTGCTAGGGACTAGCAAAGGGAAGTATAGTGGGTGTGATGAATCTCCATTTCATTACCTTTTTTTCTATCATTTTGGCCTTAAAAAACCTAGCTAATGCTTGTAAATAACATTATTTTGTACAAATTAACACTCATTATTTGTTCCATTTATAGTATATAGATACACTTTTTAATGTCAAAATTATAGAATAAAGAAAAGAAATGAAAAGAAAAAGAGTAAAATACCAAAGGTATTTTATGACCCTAAACCTTGAGACCAAGTCAAGAATTGATTTGGTCGAGAATGAATAAAGTAGAATGAGAAAGGGCCAAAAATCCAATAAAATTCCATTCTTTTATTCATCAATAAGTCCATTTTGGGATCTATTTTATTTTATATATTTATACATCAAATAAAGAAACTTTCTAAATGAAAGTTGTAGATAAAAATACAAAATTTATTTCATTCAAATATAATATACAGTATACAAGTTATACTCAAAATAAAAAGCCAAAATCCAAACTTCCCAGACCCATACCTCCTTAATAAAAACTCAAAATGTATCAAAATCACTTTTAATTGTATATAACTTTTAATAAGCTATTTAATAAAGTGGTTTCATTTAATTTAGTGTGAAAGTTAGGTTTTGGACCCCTGTTGTATAGTTTACCTATATAAAATATTCATCTTATTTATTATTTTTTTTTTATAAATTTTTATCTTTATAAATTTGTAAATATTATTTATAGTATACGTACATATTTAAAATAAAGTAAAACCATAAATAAGACATAAAAATACATAGATGAAATACCTACACTTATACCTATATATTTAATACTCCTATTTATTTAAGTGTACATAATATATCAATAATAATAATATATTTACATGTATTAAAATAAAATATAATTATATAAAAAATATAATTAAATAAAAAATATAAAATAAAAGTAAAATACACAAAACATAGGTAAATATACCTATAAATATACCCTTAAAAAGTAACTTATAACAAATAAGCCTATAAAAACAAATAAAAATAATATTAAAATACTATATAAAAAATAATCACTTTTTATTTTATAAAATTTATTTAATAAAATCATTTACTAATTATTAGTGAATTTATAAATAATTTCAACTCGCTTTTTTTCTGGTTGGTCCACGTGGACCAACCATTGGAGTTAAGAGTTGGCCCCGGTCAACTCTTCTCCCAAGGCGCCCTTCCCGTCAGACGTGGCTTTTGACCTATCTTCTCCCTTTTTATCCCATCGATGAAAGCATTGATCAGGAATGATTCCTTCATCACTTTTTATCCTCGATCTACCCTCTATCACACGCATATGATTCCTCGAGGGTTGAGTCTTTGTTTCGCCCATTGGACCTCGATCTCCACCACCTCCCAATCATCTTTACATAACCGAGTCCTCCTCCTCCTTTGATTTTTTTGAATCCCCTTGGCCCATTATCTCCCATCCTTTTTGCACTCAATGACTTGAGGATGATGATGACGACATCTTCGCCGTGCATATAGGTTGATCAGAGGAGCGGGTTAGTGGTGACTTCCACAATCTCCGACGGAGCATCACCATGAAATTCTGATCTCGTGGCTTAATGGACACTCGAGATATTTTTCTTGCTTTTCTAAGTAGATAACAGGTGTAGGTGTTATTATCTGTAATTATTTTATGTTTTCTTAATTGTTTTAGCGTAAATCACCTGATTCATTCTGACAAACCCTCCACCGTACCTCGCCTTGTTTTCTGACCGCAACCACCTCACCTTGCTTCCCCTGTTGATTCCCTATGTCCCGCTGCATTCCATTCAACCCGCTCCTTTCTGTAGCAATATCCCGATGCTCCTCCTCCCCTCACCGGAGCAGCCATCGCTACGCCCCATTTCACCTCGTTTCCACCTGCTAATGGGTCCAGGTAGTTTGCCATCAACCCCACGTTCTTCTTGTGCAGGTCTCCGAAGCCCATAACCATCTGGAGGCAATTTTGGAGCTTGTCAGAGGTTCCTGGATCTCTCTTGTTCCTTCGACCTGTCGGGAGCACTCTATCCATCCCTGGAGCTTTTTAAGCCTTCTAGCCGATAGTGGACGCGTCCAGGAACCTTTTGGGACACCTTGAAATGAGATAGGAGGTCAGAGGCACGTACCATGCCCGATCGAAGCTCGGAGACACGTGAGTTCTTCCTTGTTCTTCAAGGCTCCTCCGTCGCCGTCCGATCGTCCCCTTCAAGCCGAAGCATCATCATGCGACGTGATCATGCCATGCATATAAGTGAGATCATCCAGTTCGTTCGCCCGTGCCATATAAGGGGTATTTTGCAAACCTACCCTTACTTTTTTGTACTTTATCATTTAATATCCAAACTTTCGTATGTCGTTGTAATATTTTTGTAAAGTTTGCAAGTCAGACACTAAACTTTATTGTATTTGCTTATTGGTCCAGTCTACATCACCGCACACGCGGTCCCACGTGAGGTGGTAATTTTGCTTGTATACCCTTACATGTATTTTTATTTCATTTTAATCCCATAACTTTTACATTAGTTGAATTATTTTAGGTAAATTACAGTCTATTTCCAGTCTTTATTTTTAATTACATAAACATTCCTGCCAATTCATTAATTTCTGTGCTTGTATTTCCATTTTTATAAGTAGTATCAATGCTCCAAAAAATCTCAAAAATAGGTTAAGCTTCTAATTCCATCTAGATTCACGTTACATTTTTTAATTTCGGATTTTAGGACCTTTTTCCTATTTTATAAAATTCAAAAAGAGCATGTTTTTGCCCTATTTGCAGTATAAAATACCAAAAAATATAAAAATTATTCAAAAATTCCCAAAAATTATATATTTTATTTGTCTATTTATTTTACAACTTCATAAACCAAAAATCCTAAAAATAGAAAAAGAAAAACCACAGAAAATTTAAAAAACTCCAAAATCTAGTAAGAAGATATACAATTCTCCAAAATCCCCAAAATATTTATTTTTATATCTTGATTTTCTTTTTATTATGTAGTATTAATTAGAAATAGATTTGGAAAATTTTGAAATTATTTTCTAGTTTTATCTCTTAAAACAAGTCGGCCTATTATTATAATCCATGTTTTAGCATTATTTTGGGCTTTTAAAATCCATAAAATACAGTAGAAACACTTAAAAATCACAAAAATAGTAAAAAAAATGTAAAGCCTGAAAACATTTCATTTTGGTATTTTGTTTTAGTTGTATTTGTAATTATATTACCTAACATTGTATATATAGTTCTATATATTCTTATAATATTTATTTGAAAAAGAAACTAAATATAAAAAACAAAAAATATAAAAAGAAATATAAATTATAAAATCAAAACAATAAAAGAATATAAAAAATATATAAAACTAAAAAACCTATAAAAATAAAAAAAACAAGAAGAACACGCATTTTTTTATTCATTTCATCGATCTACCGTCTGCTCCATGTGTTCGACACTCTACATACTTGCAGTTATACACATCCATTGTAGAGTTATAATAAATTTCAACTCAACATATTTTTCTTTTCATTGCTTTTATACATATTGTGGGTTAATTGTTGAATTATCATGGGGACGTGAGAGGTCGCTTCGACGATTATTGATCCACCTTGTAAATGGACAAGACCTCTGCAAAACCATGGTTTTTACCCTCTTATGTGAATCTCATATAATACATTATTTTAGCTATGATTCATTAGTTTTGAATCAATACTTCACATACTAATAGTCCTCGTATACACATTCATCCACATTGTTCCATCAATAGCAAAGGTACCTTTAAGTACCCATTTCCCTTCTTCTTGCTTCCGCCTAATTTTCTTAATGTGCTGGCCTGACCCGAATCTGAGCCCATTTTAATCAGATCCAACTGAGCCATGGGCATATCGAGAAAGAAAAAATAGGGCCACGACCCGACCTAAGTCCCATTACCTCTATTGGCCCCGGGTCACTGTGGACCTGAAAAGGGCCCGACCCGATGCTCATCCCCACTCACTATGTCATCGATCTTCTCCTCGCAACCTGTACCCCTACATACACCGGTGTCTGCCCTGGAATGTTGACCTCCTCCTCGCAATCCTTGCCTCCTCTGTCCTCCCTGCAGCTAGGGGTGACCATCAAGTTCAACAAGCCGAGTCAGTCCCAATACATGATCGAACTCGATAACAAAACTTGGGATCTAGATCAGACTCAATAAGGTTCGAGCCTTGAAAATGCTGGCTTGGACTCAAACTCATTGAGTTTGAGCTAAAGCTCACGATGCTTTTTACGAACATATTTCATGGATTCTAATATCCATTTCCCAACAACACGCGTGATGTCTTAGCTTGAATTGATTCCCTCTATGGTGGTTGTGAATGCGATTTCTATTAATTCATGATATCAAATAAGGTTTAGAGGAGTTGGGAACAACCAAGAATCAATTTTGTAGTGATAATATCAAGAATCTACACTTAAAATAACAAAATATGTGTGGTTTTCTTCTCACATGAACGAGCTCATCTCAGGAGGCCGCAAGTGCGGGCATCTGATCCTTGCACAAAGCCCTAATCTGTGCCCTGCTCTCCCATCAGATCCTCTCCAAGATCCTACCACCTCTCTCGAGCACGCCCCCAAGATACTACATGTGAGAGGCACGTCACATCCCCCCCTGACGATCCTCTCCCAAACCCGAATAGGTTAGGGCTCAGAGGAGAAGGGGTTGAGTGGAGAGAGAAAGAAGGAAGCAGTCACCACCGACTGGGGGGTGGGTGGGGTTGGAAAAGGACCGACAAGGGTGAGGAGAAGAGGATAATGAGGACAGAGAGGAGTATGGACCATAGGGTCAAGGCTCGAAGCAGAAGGGGGCGAGTGGTGGGAGAAACAATGAAGCAAGAGTGGAGCATTTAGCTAATATATTGAAAAATATATGAAAACCAAAACTTGCATCCATACTTATATTATAGCACATATTATATAATGGAAAATATTAAAAAATAAATCGAGTTATTGGGTCGGGTTACGAGTTGAGCATGGCCCAACTGTTCGACTTTATAACCCTAATGAACCACATATCCAACTCGAGATGAGACTCATTAGATTTTCAAGTCAGGCTCACCAGCTCTTATCGAACTGAGCCCTAGTTGAGCTTATCGAGCCCGAGCTTTTATGACAGCCTTACCCGCAACCTCAAACTTCTATGTTCTCCTTGTTGCTGCCCTACGTCCTCACCACCCCTTCGGACCAAGCCTCCACCCAACAACCCCTACCTCCTTCCCACCACAACCCTCTCTGTCTTGAGTCTCGGTCATTTAGAGCCCTCCATCCACCTGCCCCTCCTTTTTAGCACTCCTTCAAGAGATGTGCTAAGTGGAAGCATTGTCGTCGTCCTCATGGTTGATCGCTATCACACGCCATCTTCAAGCATCACATCGCCATCCACTAGATGGGAAGCATGGAAGGAAAATGATAATGGTAGAGACATAGGATCACGAATGTGGGGACACACATGCAATCAAATTTAGACAAAACATGATCCGATTTATTTTAATTGATGACCAACTAATGGAAGAGTACAATTGTCAAATTGAAAATCTATAAATATAAGGGTCACTTGTGCCCCTTCGAGATATCGTAATTTTAGTTATACCCCTATCTTTTTGGTAATATCAGTTGTGCCCCTCACTTCTTGCTAATATATCACTTGTGCCCCTCGAGTTAATGACCGTCCATAACCAACACAAACAGATGTTAACTTCAAGGACATAAATGGACTTAATTTAAAATAAAGGATTGAAAAGTCCTCATCCTCCGTCTTCTTCCTCCCTTCTCTTCCTCCTCTCCCACCTTCTTCCTCTTCCTCCTCCTCTTCCTCCATTCTCTTCCTCCACAACACCTCCCTCCTCCTCCTTGAGCTCTCCTGCAGCCGCCCCCGAGCCTCCGGCTCCGCCCACATGCCTCGCCTTGTTGGACATGCGAGCCCACGACGATCCATTATGCAATAAATGTTATTGCAAATATCATTCCCTAATCTGAAATGAAGAATACATAATTTGCATAATAGGTCCCTTAGTGCAGGGTTATGTACCATGGCCATCTTAATGATCATACAGCTGTTGATTTAATTATTGAATCATAGAGGTTGGTGCTTAGATGAATATCTAATGAGTTAGATTGAGGACTCATCAAGCACCGTCAAATGATTATTAAGAGATGTTCTCCAGCCTGAGTAGGAGATGGCAATCTTTTCTCAGTTAGGCTGATATCTGACCGACCTCTTGATGCATGTCCTCTACATAGGAATAGAGATTCGGAGGTGTCAGATTAGTTAGGTCAAAGAGTTGATTTAACGAGATCGAGATAACCAAAGTCCTATGTCGTATGCTGTCATGATATAGGCACGCATCCTCTGACCGGAGACAGATGTGTTACTATATGTCTGAGTATGTACATTTGACAGACCAACAAGTTGATGACTTAACCAAGGTCTATACACCGGTGCGCTGGTGTGCATATAAGGGCATATGAGTAATACGATCTCTCAAAGGTATCATACAGGTTCACTACTGAATCGAAAGACATGAGCTCACTCATGAGATATTGGGAAGAATTAAATTCCGTGCGTACGGCCGTCTCTCTTTGGAAGCTTGACTGAATTTGTAGGTTTGATATATACTTTTGGAAAGTAATGATCAAGACCTAGGTATGATATATGCTTTTGGAAAGTATATGATCGATGCCAACTCCCAATGATCAAAATGATAAACTTACTGATAATACCCTGAAGTAGACCGTATAAAGTTGATCTAATACTTCAGGTTTATTCTGAGTCTTTCAATATGCATGATGTACAGGTATTGGGAATACCTGATGATGATGTGATCATAAACGATTGTATAACCATGATGCTTTGATGAATACTCATTCATCACTCTTTATTCTTATATTTTAGCTATAAAAACCTTTGCAAATGCATGTATATGTTTGTAAATACAAATAATTACCAAAAGCATGCATGGTGTAAAAAGTAATAATTAGCATGTTTTTGTGCAAATATAAAAGAATAAAGATTACAAAGAAAAAGAGAGAAATATTTAGAATAAATATTGAGCAACCTAATCCCAAGGGAGGGCTCAGCATGGGCCTGACCGCATAAAAGCAAAGTAGAGAGAGATAGGGAGCTCATGTGTGTAAATATACCTATAAATACAACAAGAATATTTTCCTCCAAAAATAGAATAAAATGGGCTTGTACATATTTGTATATATATATGTAAATACAAAATCAAAACAAAAATTGAAAAATTAAAAAGAAAATAAAAATAAATCACTTGTATATATTCACCTTGTACATAGAACACTTACCTATATTTATTGAGCCTTGTAAATAAATAAATTAAAATCCCTAAAAATTTGTACATATTCTATCTTTTATGGTGTAAATAAATAAAATAAAAACCATAAAAACAAAAATAAAATAAAAAGAGCAAAATTAAAAAACAAAAAGAACCTTGTATAAATACCATGTATATAGATGTACATATCTATTTATTTCACCCTTGTACATAAATAATAAAAATAAAATAAAAATACCCTTTTATTCCTAATTTTATGCTATAAATAAATAAAATATAAAATAGAATAAAAATGTACAAAAATAACAAATTAAAAATCAAAAATTAAAATCCTATATTGTGTATATACCTATATGTAGCACCCTAGTGTAAATACCTTATTTTTATTTTGAAAAATTAATTAGAAATCAAAAAAAATAGAAAAAATTAAAACAAACATCTTTCATATTTTGATATTTTAATAATTCGGCCATCCTCTATTTTTAAATGAATTTTCAAATCTTTTCCACGTGGCCTGTCCCCATTGGTCCACGGGGACGTTGACCCCCCGGTCAACTTCCCCCCCAGGACCACTTCCCACGGGTCCATGACGCCTGACCCGACTTCTCAACATTTTCGCGTCATGACCCGACCGCCCAACATCCAACCCCCGAGCTCCGATCGTTCTCCATGCATCCGAGATCCTCGCCGATACATCCGTGTTGGGATCCGCGCCTCGTGGAACCCTGCCCGACCTTCCCTTCTCGGACCTGCACCCATATTTAAGCAGAGCTCCGCCTCTCATTTCACGCATCTTTGATCATTCGTTTTCCACCCAAGGACCTCCATCGCCTCCGCGAGAGTGAAAGCTCGCTCCAGGCAGTGTTGCAGCGAGGAGGAGAAGAGTCGACCATCGATCCGACAGCTACGCGCCGCCGTGCGCCGCCTGGAGGTGACGCTCGAGCCTCAGACACCGACGGTCCTCGAGGCAAGGACCTGGAGCAAGCCCTGCTCTTCCCCAGTCGATTGCGCCCATTAGGTAGTTCCTTCTCTTTTCCTATTTCTTTAATTTTGCATCTCGCCCAAATCGCTCCGTCGCCGTCCCGCTTTGATTCCGACCATCCTCGCCTTCGTTCTGACCATCGGAGTCGCCCATCACGATCGCCTTCTCTCCGTGCACCTTCTCCACCCATTCATCCAACCCAGCTCGCACAGGAGCTGGGATTGGGGTTCCTTCGCCGTTGCCTCGCCAGAACCCCTTCGCCCCGATGCGCCGACCACCCACACCACTGCTGACCGGGTCGAGGCACTTTGCCCTTGACCCAGGAGTGCGTTGCGGTGCTTTTCAGGTTCAATCGAGCCCATCTGAGGGTCTCGACCATTTGGAGCAGCCGCTCCTCCTCCGCCGGTGCTGCCGGAGCTCTCCAGAGCTCCTCGTCATCATCGGAGGGTGCCATTAGACGCGGGAGGCCTCCACGCATCTTCTCTGATCATCAGTGGCCTCCGAGGAGCTCCCTCGTACGCGCACCATCGGCGAACCTCGCCGGAGTCCAGTTCTTCGAGCATCCTCCCCTGCCGTTTGATCCTCCTCCAGCTCCAGATTAGATCCCAGACGTTCATTTGAGGAGCCACGCCAGCCGTTCGATCATCAGAGGAGAGATCAGAACCGTCCGATCGTCGAGGGTTAGCCACTTCGCTTCTCCACCGTCCGATTCTCCACGTGGTAACCATCCGTCCCTCGATATTTAATAAGAGGTAATTACTCTTAGGCCCCTGTAGTTTTTACATTTATAATTTAGTCCTGTAAATACGCTTTGTAGTTCTTTTATTTTTGGACATATTGCATAGAGGACCCTAAGGTTTATTATGTTTGCATTTATGCCCCTGTGTGTGATGGACACGTGCATCAACACGTGAGCTTTGGTGTATTTGCATTTCTGGCCCTGTATTTTCAGCGTGTTATTGTTTGTATTTTTATTAATAGGAATGACAAATAGGTCCCCCCCAGGCCTGAGTCACGTGTATCGTGCGTGGCCTCGGGGATATTTTGCACATTCAGCCCCAGACTTTCCAGGCTTGTTATCCAAGGGGCCCAGGGTTTTATTTTATTTGCAGTTAGGTCCCTATGCAGTGTGGCTAGGTTTTTATTTTTAATAAAATAGCAAATTAACTCCAAATTTAATGAAAATTGGATACATGGCTCCTGCCATGGTGTAAAATTTTCTATAAATTTTGGAGACATTTTTTATTTCATTTGATATTTTGAAAAATTCAAAAACACACTTTTATGTTACTGTCTAACTTTAAAATTCACAAAAAATATTAAAATACCTCTAAAAATTACAAAAAAATTATACAATAGTTATATTGCCTTGTTTGATTTTCTGACCAATTTTGGTCATTTTTGGCTTTATAAAACTTATAAAAATTGAAAAACACTAAAAACACTATAAAAATTCTAATAATTAATTGAAAAACCAAAAAATAATAATTCTGGTGCCTAAATTTTCTTTGTAGTTTCTACTATACAGGAAAATTACTTCAGGTGTTAATAGGCCATTTTGTATTTTAAATTGGCCCTTGACACCTGACTGGACAGTACCTCTCTTTTCTCGTCTTGTTTGATTTTTAGAAAATTCAATAAAAATCAGAAAATTACCAAAAATTAACCAAAAATAGTAAAAAAATATAAAAAAACATAAAAATATTTTTATTTGAATTTTTGGGTGTATTTTGAGTGATTAAATAATTCACCCAAGTTGCTTGTTTATTTGCTTTCTTATTTTCTTAATTCATTAAAAAATCCAAAAAATTATAAAAAGACTAAAAATCCACCAAAAATACTTTGATTTTATTTTATTTCTTTTCTAGACTACTTCGTAGGCCACAAGGCCATCACGTGCTCCCTGAGTCCGACCCTGGTCGCTATACCAGGCTAATCTAATAGCCAGGACCGCTATCGTGTTTCTTTGATTTTTATCTGATTTTGGTGGTCTGGACTTTATTTTCTTGATTGAGCTGAGATTCTTATCGATCCGGGTTGCAACGACCCGAGTGATATTTTTACCTGATCCGGATCATAAGGAATTTTTGGCTCATCAGAATGGCGTCGTTGCCGGGGAGCACGACTTAGTAGTCTTTTTCTTTATTTTCTATTTTCTTTTTATTTTCTTTTTCGCGGCTTTCCGCGGCTCTTTCTGAGTCCGCGGCTTTTTAGTTTTCATTTATTTTTATTTTATTTTGTTTCATTTTCTTTTCTTTTGTTTTGTTTTTGCTTTTATTTGTTGCTTGTTTATTTTTTTGTCATTTCTGCACATATACCCCTGTTTATTTTTCTTGTCTACATTTGATTATTTTATCAGGTTGATAACACTCTGTTTCTTTCTTGCGAGGGCCCGAGGATCGAGGCGGCGACTGTGGAGGAGCCGGCACAACCGCTGTGTTCGGAGGCGGCTCCTTTCTGCACGGAGCCACAGGAGAGCGTGAGAGAGTAGCGGAGTGGGAAAGGCTTAGAGTAGATTTTATTTTTGCTATCTGAATTGTTGTAATAATACAGGGACACTTAGCAGGACTTAGATGCTTTAGCGGGTCTGTTTCGCCGAGCACCAGTGTGCTCGGGGGACCCTTAGGTTTTTCGCGGCTTTTTCGCGGCTTTTGTTTTTCGCTGCCTTTTACGGTTTTACGCGGTTTTTCTCGAGCCCCTAGCTTTAGGACTTTCTGGTTGACTGTGCCGTACTGAGTAGGATCCAAACACCTAATAGATTGCTTGTGCCTATAGATCGTTAATTGGACCTACTAATAAAAGATTAATAAAAATAGCTGACTCATTTTCCTTCGAGCCTACGTGCCGCAGCCTGCCCTGCCAAGCGCTACTCCTGAACGCGATTTGTCGGGAGGAGGAGGGGTAGACCGAGACCGGACTCTCTGGATCGAAGGCTGGTGATCAGCTAGACGGTTGTTTAGAGTAGAAGTTGCCTGCTTAGGGACTCAGCTTTTTCCGCTGCACCATATAGGTAGTTTACTTTCTGTCTTTACATTCTGCGCGGATCATATTGCATGTAGAGTGCTGGAGTCAGGTACGCCTTTCTTACTTTGCATGCATCATTGATTTCTTCGTGCATCGGCTTTTTCGTCTTCTCCCCCTATTTTTGACTTAATAATCAAGAGAACCGAAAAATTCGTTAGGCCTCTTTGTTTTTATTGAAAAAGACCTAAAAAGAAAAACCATAAAATTGGGACTGCTTAAACTATTGATCACTAAAAGACACTTGATTTAAAACCTTGTCTTGGGGAGAGAAACCCCCTCATTGCTTGGTTTGATTGCGCGAGAGAGTGACCCGAACACTAGGTAGAGCCCTCCGGTACTATTCTCGACTGATTACCGACTCTTCTGTGCGGGACAGTCGGTTGGGAAAGTATCGGGTATCCCAACAGGTCACGTAATCGCTCTGATATCTTGATTGTTCACCAAAATAAAATTGACAAGATAAATTGACCGAACCTTTACGGTCTTCAGCTCGCGTTGCGTTGGTGAACTTGGGGGTTTGCTTGTGATCATAGTTTCTCCAGATCTCATCCGCCTTACTCGCCACATCAAGATGATGGACAGATGATCTCTTAGGCGGCCTCTGGCTGCCCCGCTTTCGGGCACGTCTACCCGTTCATCTAGGATGGTTCGCGAGAGCCGAGACCCGCTCTCCGAACCCGAGTATGATTCCACCATGTTCCCCCTCGACCCCCTTTCTTTCGGTTCTGAGAGACCAGTGCCAGAGGAGAGATTAGCAGATTTATCGGCACCTGAGTTTGGATCATTTGATTTTGCAGAGACCATGGCCGGCAGATCCGATGATCGCTCTAGAGGTCCACAGCCCGAGCATTTTGTTCTGGACCAGGGTGCGATCAACTCCACCCTGATTGCCTCCCTCGAGACAGTTCAGCAGCAGTTGAGGGATCAGGGAGCTTTCATGTTGGATATGAGGAGAGAGATGGAGCAGATGAGAGCAGAGCGAGAGCAGCATAGAGACGGGCCGAGAGTCCCAGATGATGCAGCAGCACCAGCCGCAGCGGCCGCCGCCGCAGCGACAGCCGCCGTGGTAGGAGCAGGAGACGCACCGAGACCGATGCGGGAGTTGCACAACCTCGGATCGACCCTGATGCATCACTGGGTTGTTTTGCCAGCCATCGTGGGGGACTTCAAGTTCTCCCCGAACACCTTGCAGCTACTCCCCCATTTCCACGGGCTCGCCATCGAGGAGCCCCATCTCCACCTCCAGGAGTTTCTCATGATTTGCAGTAATGTCCACGATCGTCAGGTGGACCGGGACATGATACGGATGATTGCCTTCCCCTTTTCCTTGGCAGACAGAGCAGCCACCTGGCTGAAACATATGGGAAGTTTGTCTACACTTAGGAGCAGCTTCGCACCGAGTACTTACATAAGTACTATCCACTCGGGCGGACCAATGCCACGAGAGCCCTGATCAGCAACTTCTCCATGCTCCCCAACGAGCAGTTCCATGAGGCATGGGAGAGGTTCAGAGAGCTGACTGATAGATGCCCGCACCACGATATTTCCAAGCCGAACCTCGTGCAGAGCTTTTTCAGCGGGTTGACACCAGAGCTTCAGGGCTTGGTGAACGCTTCTTGTGGCGGGTCTTACTTCGCCAAGGATCATGACGAGGTCTGGGCCATCTACGAGGAGATGACCGAGAACTACATGGTGATGTCCCAGACCCGGTTGTATACTCAGGGCAGACCCCAGCAGCCACATACCGTGCAGTACCAGAGGATAGCACGGGTCGATGCCGGTCCTTCCAGTTCGTCCGCGGTAGCAGCAGCACAGGCCGAGTCATCAGCCGCGGACATGGGGATCATCAGCGAGAAGCTGAACCGGATGGAGTTGATAGAGAAGAAGCAATGCCAGGGCATCACTCAGATGGAGCAGATGGCACAGACTCTGAGCGACATGAAGACCCAACTCATGTGTCTCCAGGAGGCACAGACGGCTTCCCAGCCCCGTCTTCAGTCGCGAGGCGATACCGGCAGCAGCAGCTCGTCCCGGCGCTCCAACTCACACCAGCAGCCTAGACAGGTTCACCTTGTACAGGCGGAGCCGTACCAGCAGCCGCAGCCCACCTACCAGTCACCACCATCTCCAGACTTGCAGATGGTGGTATACCAGCCGGATCAGCCTCTGGCAGTGCTCCCGCCACCCCAGTACGACCAGCAGAGAGATCACCAGCCGCAGAAGCAGCAGCCCCCAGTGTACCCACCACAGCAGCAACAGCAATCATCGTATGGTCCTCGTCCCTATCAGCAGGGACAGTCTTGGAGGCGAGATCAGCCTCACCAGCAGCAGCAGCAGCATCACACATACCCCTCTCAGCCACAGCACCAGTTCCAGCAGCCTCACTACCAGAGAGGCTACCCGTCGGGCTCCCACGAGAGCCCCGCCTTGGATGATATAGCCCGCCTTCTCACTGATCAGCAGGCTACCTTTCGACGGGAGATGGACGAGTTCCGCCAGGAGATGCGGGACATTGTGAGAGGGAAGGCCGCCATCCCTGCCCAGATTGAGCCGAACCCCAACGGCCTATAGAGGAAATCTGAGCAGGTAGCTTGTACTGAGTATACCACTCCTAGTGATGCATTTGGTGATATGACTGGATATCTTTTTGATACTGATTTTGTCATACTTAGGAGCGGTAGGATGCCAGCAGGCGGCGCCTCGTCTGAGCTACATCATGAGGAGACACCCAGAGCACCAGGCGAGGAGGAGAGCGGTACTGAGGCCGCTAGGGATGATGACGGTGGTATTGATGCCACCAAAGATGCTGATTCCACCGGCAGTGCTGAGACCGCCAATTCACCAATTGGAGGAGGTGAACTGAGGCCACCCACCATGCCGAGCCAGAGCGCGGTACTGAGGCCGCGAGTCTTCCAGTTGATCCAGCCGATGGTGGTGCTGAGGCCACCCATGCTTTTGTTGAGAGACCTGTTGTTTTTCCTACTTCTGATGTATCTCGGAACTCTATTGTGAATAAAGGAAAAGGTTTGGTTTTTTCTGGTCCCACTATGGTGCATGATGTATGTGTAGATCCGACCGTCGAGCCGTCTAGACCTTTTCCTAGTCCTTCATCTGAGAAGGACCCAGTGATCCCCTTCCCTAGAGCCCTTCAGATGGGGAAGGGGAAGAAAAAAGAAAATCCAAAAAAGAGAGATCAGGAAGAGTTCAGCCAGCAGATGATAGACCGATTTCACATATAGCTGACTCTTCAGGAGGCTTTGCAGCACATCCCCTTCTTCAGCATTCCCTTAGAGACAGGACCACAGTCAGGAGGAAGAGGAGGAACCATCACTCAGAGATCCATGTGCTGACGAAAGCCACGTGTTTCGCGATCTAGAACCGTCTGCCGGCCAAGAGGCCAGATTCCGGAGCCCCATATGTCAGATGCCACATCAGAGAGCAGAGGTTCGACCGCACTCTATTGGATAGCGGATCGTCTATCAACCTCCTTCCGGCAGCCCTTCTCGACCGCTTCGAGTTGGGCACTCTTAGACAGAGTAGGATAGTCCTTTAGTTTGCTGATCGATCTGTCAAGAGGCCAAAGGGGTTGTTGCAAGACATTGTCGTCACTATTCAGGGCCTGCAATTCCCCGTGGACTTCGTAGTGTTGGACATGGAGATCCCTGAATCAGTGACCGATACCCCCATCATTCTCGGTCGTCCGTTCTTGGCCACAGCCAAGGCGATGACTGATCATGATAGCGGGAAGGTATACTTTCGCGTCGAGGGCGAAAGTGTACAAATAGAGACGGTCGAGGACAGACGAGCCAGAGACAGATCATGCTCAGAGACCACCTCAGACACAGAGCATATGACTGATGTCGGGCTAGACATCCACCAGGACTGTGACTTTGTGATCACATACGATGAGGCAGTTTGGGCAGACCCAGCAGCACATGCTATCCTCTCATTTTCAGATTCAGCTGATGCAGAGACGACAACAGAGGAGAGCCTGGAGAGCACATTCCTGGTCCAGGATACTTCAGAGGCAGCAGAGCTGGTTTTTGACCGCGAGACAGATTTTTGTGATGATGGTGGTGCTGATGCCACCTTAGAGGATACAGATCCCTCGGAGTCAAAGTCTGATTGGGAAGATTGTGAGGATTACATGCCAGACCTGATTTCCACTGAGCCTACAGCTGAGGAGGAGGTAGATGCCGAGCAGAGCAGAGACAGTCCATCAGGGCAGCCTTCTCCAGTTTCTGAGATTGAGAGAGAGTTGCAGTTCTCCCATGCAGATTTGGCAGCATTCACGCAGACTTTTCAGAGGCCAGATCCACCAGCACCCAGCTGTCCAGAGCTGAAGCCGCTCCCTACTTCGCTGAAGTACAGATTCCTTGCGGGTGAGCATGAGATGTACCCAGTCATTATCTCCGCTGATTTGACTGGAGAGCAAGAATCCCATCTGATGGGGGTTCTTGAAAAGAACCGCAAGGCGATTGGATGGAGCGTAGCAGATCTCCAGGGGATAAGTCCGGCCATGTGCTCCCACCATATCTATCTCGAGTTTGAGGCGAAGCCGTCGCATGAGTTGCGGCTGAACCCAAATCTGAGAGAGTTTGTCATGAAGGAGATTTCGAAATGGTGGAGCGCAGATTTTATCTACCCCATCTCCGACTCCAAGTGGATCAGCCCTTTGCATGTGGTGCCCAAGAAGACGGGCATCACTACAATGATTAGCGAGTCTGGAGAGGAGATTGCTATACGAGTACCCACTTCTTGGCGGGTATGTGTTGACTATGGAGACTCAACCAGGCCACCAAGAAGGATCATTTCCCCCTGCCCTTTATTGATCAGATCATTGAGATACTGGCAGGGAAGAGTCACTATTGTTTTCTGGATGGGTACTCGGGCTACAACCAGGTGGCCATCGCTCCCGAGGACCAAGACAAGACCACCTTTACATGTCCCTTCGGCACATACGCCTTCCGACGCATGCCATTTGCGCTATGCAATGCCCCGACGACCTTTCAGAGATGCATGTTGTCGATCTTTTTGGATATGGTAGGGAAGTTCTTAGAGGTCTTCATGGATGATTTCTTGGTTTACGGCGACGGATTCGACTCCTGTCTTGACTGCCTAGACCGAGTGCTTCAGCGATGTATAGAGGTCCACCTTGTGCTATCTTGGGAGAAGAGTCACTTCATGGTGACTCAAGGGACGATGCTTGGCCATATCATCTCCAACAGGGGCATGGAGGTTGATCCGGCCAAGGTTGATGTCATTAGAAAACTCGCACCGCCGTCCAATTTGCGGCAGTTACGGTCAATCCTGGGGTACGTCGGTTTCTACCGACGATTCATTCATGATTTCAGTAGGATTGACCGACCGTTGACTGACCTGCTGTTGAAAGACACTGAGTTCCTTGTCGATGACAAGTGTCTTTCGTCCTTCGAGACTCTCAAGCAGTGTGTTATAGAGGCTCCTGTTCACCAGCCGTCCGATTGGTCTCTCCCATTCGAGATCATGACGGATGCCTCCGATTTTGCCGTGGGGACCGTGCTGGGACAGAGGAGGGATGGAGTCCCCTTTGCTATCCACTACGCTAGTTGCACATTGGATTCCACGCAACGGAATTATACAGTCACAGAGAAGGAGATGCTAGTCATAGTGTTCGCCCTAGATAAGTTTAGATCGCACATTATTGGATCTAGAGTGACCCTGTTTACTGATCACATCGCCATCCGATACCTCATGGCAAAGAAGGATGCCAAGGCCAGACTGACTAGATGGATCCTTCTTCTCCAGGAGTTCGACATCGAGATCAAGGATAAGCCTGGAGTCAAGAATGTTGTGGCGGATCATCTCTCCCGTTTAGAGCAGCCTGAGGATTCTGAGCAGATTGATCCTATTTGTGAGACCTTCCCAGATGAGGCGATCCTTGCTATCGCCTCTCTCCCATGGTATGCCGACATTGTGAACTTTCTTGTTGCTAAGAAAGTCCCACAAGGTTGGCCCAGGCAGAGGCTTGAGACCTTCCTCGCGAAGGCCAAGTCCTACCACTGGGAGGATCCCATCCTTTACCACGAAGGAGGGGATAGCGTATGGCGTAGGTGCATTCCTCAGGAGGAGCACCATAGCGTCCTCACTTACTGCCACAAGCTTGAGTCAGGAGGACATCATTCTGGGAGGAGAACGACACAGAAAGTGCTCCAATCCAGCTTGTGGTGGCCTACCCTCTTCAAGGACTCTGATGAGTTCGTGAAGAGGTGTACTGACTGTCAGAGGATGGGCACTTGTGGACAGCGTGATATGATGCCGATGCAGCCCATTCACTTCTGTGAGGTTTTTGATGCATGGGGCATCGATTTCATGGGTCCATTCCCTAAGAGTCAGGGATTTGAGTACATTCTGTTGGCCGTTGACTTTGTTAGTCGTTGGGTTGAGGCTATCCCCGCCCGAGCTGCTGATGCGAGGACGGTTTGCAGATTTTTGAGGAAGCACATTATCACGGGGTTCGGGGTACCTCGAGTGTTGATTTCAGATGGGGTCTCATTTCATCAACGACCAGGTGAAGACCCTTGCTAACGAGTTCGACATAGACCATCGAGTTGCCACTCCATACCATCCACAGACGAATGGTCTAGCCGAAGTGTCGAATAGGGAGATCAAGACTATATTGCAGAAAGTCATCCGCCCTGACCGAAAGGATTGGTCACAGCTTTTGGACTCGGTCTTGTGGGCATATAGGACGTCTTTCAAGACACCATTGGGCACATCTCCCTTTCGCCTCGTATATGGCAAGCCGTGCCATTTACCTGTTGAGCTGAGACACAAGTCACTTTGGGCAGTCACTGAGATACTTGTTGATCCAGATAGTGTAGGAGACCAGAGGAGGGCAGAGTTAGCAGCCTTGGAGGAGCTTAGAGATACCACCTTCTCAAACAGCCTACATTACAAGGAGAGAGTGAAGGAGTGGCATGATTCTCACATCAGCCACAAACAATTTGAGCCTGGACAGAGAGTATGGCTGTTTGATGCGAGGCTTCGTCTATTTCTAGGGAAGCTACAGAGCAAATGGAAGGGACCCTACTTGGTGAGAAAGGTACACGACAACTGTAGCATTGACATATCCGAGTTGTCTTCTGAAAGTACCTTTTGAGTGAACAGCCAGCGACTCAAGCCATTTCTAGATCATGAGCCGCGGGTCGTTGATGTTGCCCGATTCATTTTGCGTGAGATGTGGTCTTTTGACTCACATCTATTGCATCTCACACCTGAGTTTCACTGTTCTTCCGACCTGTATAGATCCAGATGTCCATATCATCACATTCTTTAGTACTACATCCCGTTTGTCATCTTTTGATTATGCTATACTTAGGGTGTACTTTACCCTAAGTATAGGGGGGATGTAGGACCTTTGGGTATTTCTTTTGTTTCTTTCTACCTCTTTTTTTGCTGCCTATACTTAGGGATATTTTACCCTAAGTATAGGGGGGTAGACCCTATACATTCTCCACTCGATTTTCCCTTTTTGTACAGCCTGCTATACTTAGGATTATTTGATCCTATGTATAGGGGGAAAAGCCGAGACTCTCTTGATCTTCTATTCATTCATCTTTGTATATAGCCTTCCTTTTCACTTCCCTATACATAGCACGAGTTATGTCTTCTTCATTGCTCTTGACTCTGAGAACATCGTTCGAGCTAAGTATAGGGGGTGTGTATATATTTCATATATACTTTAGCCATAACTCGTATTTTGTGTGAGTGTGTTAATAAATAAAATTGGCTAAAAACCTTAAAAAACCACAAAAATTAAAAATTTTTCCTGTAAATAATCATTCTTTTATTGCACATACATAGCTAGTGTACAACTTATTTTTGTAAAAATGTTTTCAAAATCTTTTTGTGTAAAGTTTATGTAAATATTTTCATATAAAAATTATGTATATAGTACAAAATTTTTCCAAAATGTTTTAAAAATCAAAAGTTTGCAAAAATCTTGTGTCAATATGTGTAAATACTTTTGCAAAACTTGCATTTCATGCATTCATCCATTCATGATTTCAAAACATTTTTCAAAAATTTTGCATGTTTGTAAATATTGTGTAAATAGCATCTTTGTATATATGTATATAGTTTTTCTGGATGATAGTTGACATTTAAACCATCCTGGAATTAAATTGGGAAATGGAGCTTGATTAAGATCTTAATCCACCTAATTTATAAGAGGAATCTTATAGGACTTAGGTCTAAGGCTTTTCAGGTCTATGGTGACTTAATTCTTTGAGTCCACTAGGCTATGATCACATGTCATCTCAATGAGCCTAAGTAGAGCACTTAACAACACACACATGACTCATATAGACAATGGCTTTACTTGGACACAGCACTTGCACCGAGCTCTCTACGGATGAGGTGGTGAGGAGGCAGTCTTCCTTGACTTGGGGTAGCATATGAGGGTAGTACTTCTAGGTGGAACCTCTCTTCTTCTTTTAGTGAAGGAAGTACGTCTCAACTTGGTCTGGTTGCCATGAGGTCTAACGACAGGAGTTGTGGGTTGCAATAAACCTTCAAAAGAGGGATAGTCTACTGGCTCAAGAGGAAAAACTCCTTGTATATATGCTGCACATGTATATGTTGTATAGATGCACTTGAAAAAACAAAATGCAAAAAGAAAATAACTCCAAAAAAGTGGTGGGTCTGATAGAAAATGATAATCCCACCGGAGTATGTATATAGTGCAATAAGCAAAGCTTGAGATTCATGTCCCACCTTATGTAGCTTGCAGCAGGGAGACTTGGCTACACTGGTCGAGCTCCCAAGGATACATGGCTACACTGGCCATGGTCCATTCTCTTCTTCCTCCTCTTCTTGAGCCGGTTGAACTTGAACTTAGAAGGGAATACCCCGCTCCTCGACGAAAGAGTGGCCAGATTGGGGTCATAGAGTTACCTTGTTGGGGAGGGTTATTAAGTTGCCATTTCTGAGGTGGAGAGCTTATACTTCACATCCACAGTACAAGGAAAGATTCATGGTCTTCAAGGTTAGTGTTTGATGACTTGTTCTGACCTGGATTGTTGAGGAGTCTTGATTATAGATTAGTGGAACTTAGAGGCTGTTGAGTTTTAAGCTTGAGTCCAAATAAGGTTCCGACACATTAATAATCAAAAGATTTGATCGAGCTCCATAATTCAATTTAATGAAGGCAAGTTTAATATTCAACCTTGATCCATGTACATTCTCCTCTTTTTCTTTTTCTTTTTCTCTTTCTTTTTTTTTCACTTCTTTTTCAAATAAGTGTTTGTTAAGGGACTAGCAAAGTTAAGTATAGGGGGGTGATGAATACTCATTCATCACTCTTTATTCTTATATTTTAGCTACAAAAACGTTTGCAAATGCATGTATATGTTTGTAAATACAAATAATTACCAAAAGCATGCATGGTGTAAAAAGTAATAATTAGCATGTTTTTGTGCAAAAATAAAAGAATAAAGATTAAAAATAAAAAGAGGGAAATATTTAGAATAAATATTGAGCAACCTAATCCCAAGGGAGGGCTCAGCATGGGCCTGACCGCATAAAAGCAAAGTAGAGAGAGATAGGGAGCTCATGTGTGTAAATATACCTATAAATACAATAAGATTATTTTCCTCCAAAAATAGAATAAAATGGGCTTGTACATATTTGTATATATTTGTAAATACAAAATCAAAACAAAAATGGAAAAATTAAAAAGAAAATAAAAATAAATCACTTGTATATATTCACCTTGTACATAGAACACTTACCTATATTTATTGGGCCTTGTAAATAAATAAATTAAAATCCCTAAAAATTTGTACATGTTCTATCTTTTATGGTGTAAATAAATAGAATAAAAACCATAAAAACAAAAATAAAATAAAAAGAGCAAAATTAAAAACCAAAAAGAACCTTGTATAAATACCATGTATATAGATGTACATATCTATTTATTTCACCCTTGTACATAAATAATAAAAATAAAAAAACCCTTTTATTCCTAATTTTATGCTATAAATAAATAAAATATAAAATAGGAATAAAAATGTACAAAAATAACAAATTAAAAATCAAAAATTAAAATCCTACATTGTGTATATACCTATATGTAGCACCCTAGTGTAAATACCTTATTTTTATTTTGAAAAATTAATTAAAAATCACAAAAAAATAGAAAAAATTAAAACAAACATCTTTCATATTTTGAGATTTTAATAATTCGGCCATCCTCTATTTTTAAATGAATTTTCAAATCTTTTCCACGTGGCCTGTCCCCATTGGTCCACGGGGACGTTGACCCCCCGGTCAACTTCCCCCCAGGACCACTTCCCACGGGTCAACTTCTCGACATTTTCGCGTCATGAACCGACCGCCCAACATCCAACCCCCGAGCTCCGATCGTTCTCCATGCATCCGAGATCCTCGCCGATACATCCGTGTTGGGATCCGCGCCTCGTGGAACCCTGCCCGACCTTCCCTTCTCGGACCTGCACCCATATTTAAGCAGAGCTCCGCCTCCCATTTCACGCATCTTTGATCATTCGTTTTCCACCCAAGGACCTCCATCGCCTCCGCGAGAGTGACAGCTCGCTCCAGGCAGTGTTGCAGCGAGGAGGAGAAGAGTCGACCATCGATCCGGCAGCTAGCCGCCGTGCGCCGCCTGGAGGTGACGCTCGAGCCTCGGACACCGACGGTCCTCGAGGCAAGGACCTGGAGCAAGCCCTGCTCTTCCCCAGCCGATTGCGCCCATTAGGTAGTCCCTTTTCTTTTCCTATTTCTTTAATTTTGCATCTCGCCCAAATCGCTCCGTCGTCGTTCCGCTTTGATTCCGACCATCCCCGCCTTCGTTCTGACCATCGGAGTCGCCCATCACGATCGCCTTCTCTCTGCGCACCTTCTCCACCCCTTCATCCAACCCAGCTCGCACAGGAGCTGGGATTGGGGTTCCTTCGCCGTCGCCTCGCCGGAACCCCTTCGCCCCGACGCGCCGACCACCCACACCACTGCTGACCGGGTCGAGGCACTTTGCCCTCGACCCAGGAGTGCGTTGCGGTGCTTTTCAGGTTCAATCGAGCCCATCTGAGGGTCTCGACCATTTGGAGCAGCCGCTCCTCCTCCGCCGGTGCTGCCGGAGCTCTCCAGAGCTCCCCGTCATCATCGGAGGGTGCCATTAGACGCAGGAGGCCTCCATGCATCTTCTCCGATCATCAGTGGCCTCCGAGGAGCTCCCCCGTACGCGCACGAGCCCGGCGAACCTCGCCGGAGTCTAGTTCTTCAAGCATCCTCCCCTGCCGTTCAATCCTCCTCCAGCTCCAGATCAGATCCCAGACGTCCATTTGAGGATCCACACCAGTCGTTCAATCATCAGAGGAGAGATCAGAACCGTCCGATCGTCGAGGGTTAGCCACTTCGCTTCTCCACCGTTCGATTCTCCACGTGGCAGCCATCTGTCCCTCGACATTTAATAAGGGGTAATTACTCTTAGGCCCCTGTAGTTTTTACATCTATTATTTAGTCATGTAAATACACTTTGTAGTTCTTTTATTTTTGGACATATTGCATAGAGGACCCTGAGGTTTATTATGTTTGCATTTATGCCCATGTGTGTGATGGACACGTGCATCGACACGTGAGCTTTGGTGTATTTGCATTTCTGGCCCTGTGTTTTCGGCGTGTTATTGTTTGTATTTTTATTAATAGGAATGACAAATAGGTCCCCCCAGGCCTGAGTCACGTGTATCGTGTGTGGCCTCGGGGACATTTTGCACATTCATCCCCAGACTTTCCAGGCTTGTTATCCAAGGGGCCCAGGGTTTTATTTTATTTGCAGTTAGGTCCCTATGTACTGTGGCTAGGTTTTTATTTTTAATAAAATAGCAAACTAACTCCAAATTTAATGAAAATTGGACACATGGCTCTTGCCATATAAATTTTGGAGACATTTTTGATTTCATTTGATATTTTTAAAAATTCAAAAACACACTTTTTTGTTAATGTCTAACTTTAAAATTCATAAAAAATATTAAAATACCTCTAAAAATTACAAAAAACTTATACAGTAGTTATATTGCCTTGTTTGATTTTCTGACCAATTTTGGTCATTTTTGGCTTTATAAAACTTATAAAAATTGAAAACACTAAAAACCCTATAAAAATTCTAATAATTAATTGAAAAACCCAAAAATAATAATTCTGGTGCCTAAATTTTCTTTGTAGTTTCTACTATATAGGAAAATTACCTTAAGGTGTTAATAGGGCCATTTTGTATTTTACATTGGCCCTTGACACCTGACTGGATAGTACCTCTCTTTTCTTATCTTGTTTGATTTTTAGAAAATTCAATAAAAATCAGAAAATTACCAAAAATTAACCAAAAACAGTAAAAAATATAAAAAAAACATAAAAATATTTTTATTTGAATTTTCGGGTGTATTTTGAGTGACTAAATAATTCACCCAAGTTGCTTGTTTATTTGCTTTCTTATTTTCTTAATTCATTAAAAAATCCAAAAAATTATAAAAAGACTAAAAATCCACCAAAAATACTTTGATTTTATTTTATTTCTTTTCTAGACTACGTCGTAGGCCGCAAGGCCATCACGTGCTCCTTGAGTCCGACTCTGGTCGCTATACCAGGCTAATCTAATAGACAGGACCGCTATCGTGTTTCTTTGATTTTTATCTGATTTTGGTGGTCTGCACTTTATTTTCTTGATTGAGCTGAGATTCTTATCGATCCGGGTCACAACGACCCGAATGATATTTTTACCTGATCCGGATCATTAGGAATTTTTGGCTCATCACGCTTCTATTCCTAGGGAGTGATGAAACGGGTTTTGATTTTAGTGACTCCTCTCAGTAGGGAAGTAATATGATCTTGATCCAAATGTTGGACATTGATCTGAATGTGATTCGGATACAATGAGAAGATTACATTTGCGGTCTTGATTTAATCAAGCATCTTTGGGAGGCCCAAGATCTGGATTTGAGATGTAATCTCAATATCCAAGTCACTATACGTGGAACAATACAATCGCGATGTCCTTATCCCCAAGTATTCGCGGAGAAAGCGCATTATCCTTGAAAGAGTTCGGGATAATTTCATTGTTGATATATGTATCCAAGCATTGAGTAAATTGGTAATTAAATGTGATTTAATTATCATGATTAATATGAATTTGATTCATATTATAAAGAGAGTTATCTTAGATAATTAAATGTGATTTGATTATCAAAGATATGAATAATATGAATGTGATTCATATTATTTGAAAATAAGAGAATAGAGATCCAAGATGATTAAATATGATTTAATTATCATGGATATGAATAATGTGGATAGCAATATCCATACTAGTCATATATATTATAAATGTGATTTATAATATATAAGAGAGAGCTATTTGTAATTTACATTTGTTAATTAAATATTAATGTGAATTGGATTCACATTGGACATTGAATTGAAAATGTAATTTACATTTTATTTTGAGTTGTGAATATGATTCACAATTTTTTCAATGGCAAGATTGCAATATCTACATAATAATTGTGAATTATTTTTCTAGAATAATTTGCAACAAAAGTTGTTGCATAATCTTGGAGATTACAATACATAGATGAGAGCCACCTTCCATATATATGGAGTGGACGACCACCACTCCTAATAGGAATGTGTGGCCGTCACCTCCTTCCAACATGGAAGGAGGCACTATCTCTCTTATGATCTCCAAGAGATCTTGATTTAATTTGGTGATTGAATTATATTGATTTATCTTGATATATATTTAACTTAAATTAAATTAATTGTTATTGGTTTTTACCAACACAAATCTTAGCCATTAAAAGAAACATAATAATTGAGAGCCATTGGATTTGTGTTACCCATGGATTGAGATCCATGGATCCCAAAATATTATAAACAGAAGGGCACCCCTTTGCTCTTCTCTACACACATAAGAGAACACAAGTCTCTCTCTCTCTATTTCTCTCTACACATCAGCCCTCTCTCTTCCTCTCTCATGGCCGTCCACCATGGATGCCCTAGAGGGAGTCTCCATCGCCGAAGCGTCGTCGTTATGCTGCCCGATCGTCTGCTTGTGGATCTCCGTCTCCTTCGGTGAGCCTCGCTCGTGAAGAAGACGTCGGATCTCGTGTGTTGAGATCAGGAGATCTGCCGCTTGGATCATCAACATGGATTGCGAGAAGCACGCGATTCATCCCCGCGCTCGCAAGCGTCTCCTCCGTCGGATCGGACTTGAGACAGGAGGTCTCTTTGTTTAGAGACTCGATCGCAACCACGCTTCAATAGGTAATCCTATTACTTGTTTGTGGTTTAGATGAAATGATCCGAGAAGTGTTCTTGGATCATGTGGTTTCGTCGCATGCAAAATTTTTTAAATTCCGCTGCATAGAACAACTAGTGCGACTTGTCGTTCCTCGTCGTATTCGATACGATGCTCACGCTTCCGTGATACGCTTGAGGATCTAACCATATCCTTCAAGTGGCATCAGAGCCTTAGGTCGAAGGTTTTGGATACGATCCATAAAACCGAAGGCGACTTGGGTTCGCTAGGGTTGCGAAAGTTTTATCGCATTTCATTTTCGCATCTCTGTTTGGTGATTAATTTCGGCCCTGTTTATATTGTTTAAACACGAAAATAATAAATGGATTTTGTTCCCCATTAAATAAGGAAACCATAGGATCTGAGTTTACGTAATTTAGATTCCGTTTGCTCGAGATATGATTGTTTTAATGAACATGTATTCATTGTTGCAGGTACTGCGAATCTTAACGTGATAGATGAGTTGATTACTGTTTTTATCTGCCTCGAAATGCATGAAATATCACTTAGGTTCTGTTCTAAATCAATTTAGAAATCTTTGAAAATTGATTTTGTCTAATTTGGATTTAAATTGATTGAGATATGTTACTTTTAGTAAGTAGGGGTCACTATGAAATTACAGTCTTAATCAAGAACCATGTGATTGTCAATTAGTGAAATTAATTGTTAATTTCATGAAATAATTATGGAAAATATTTGAGAAATATTGAATGATGATTATTTCCTTAATTGACTTGGCCTCAACCAATAAATTGATTAGATTTGATCTAGATCATAATTGGAAACACAATCATCAAACTCCTTCCTTGAATAGGAATGAGAATTTGTCTAGCAAATTTCCTTATAATAAAAAATGTTTTGATTATTACTATATGTTATAATTTCAGGTGAAGAACCGATGATCATCTCAAGTAAAAAGTGATTGACTCGGCATTATTTTTCCCGAGGTGGATATGGTGTCTAGCAGGGGATCGCTGGGGTAGCGGGTTGCACTGGATGTGGTCTGTCCCACTCCTGCCGGTACTGGCCATGACAACGGGTAGAGAACGAATGATGCTTGAGAGATCATGATGTATTTTTCTAATTATTAAAATCCGAATTAATACGTATTTTAAGATAATACCATATATTCAAGTAAAACCAAGTTTGTTGATTGAATTGGATTGATAATTAATTTAATATGATTAAGTTAATTATATCTAAATTAAAACATTCTATTATGAATAGAGTTATTATTTTCCTTGGAATAATTAATTATGTGAATATGATTCATAATAATTAATTGAAATTTGAATATGAGGTGGAAGATCACAAAAGTAACGTCCATGATCTCCCGTCAAGGCGAAGGGTTCCGTCGCCAGATATTGTATGTAGGAGACGCCTGTCTGAAGTGACAGCTCCTGCATATGATCCATTTGGATCGGGCTCGTCGCTTCTTGAAAGAGTAATGACGTATGCGTAGTGACCCCAATATCGGGTCCTCATATTATTGGAGCGATATTGGATTGTGCATAGCGAGTTGTATTCCTGTTGACGGTTGGTTCAATTAATGACGGGTCAACATCACCTTATGGGTGGTGGGCCCAGGTGTTAAAGACCGAATTGAGAGATGCAAGTTGGACTTGCAAGGCGGAATGTATTCTTGCTTCTTTTAATCCGAGTTACAGGTTCTCATATTATTGGGATGTAACAAAGATAATGAAGGAGATCCCAGATCTTGCTTGAGATATAATGGTGAGTATATCTCTTACATTGAAAGTGATTAAGGGAATAAACTTTCATTATTGACATGGCAAGACAATTTTGATATAAAAATTCCTAAATCAAAGTAAATTATATATTTATATATGTTTATGCAAATTTCTTATTTCAGATAATTCTTCTTTAATCCCACTCAATGTTGTACTCAAGAATAATCAGTAGAATATCATTGATTGGACCCATGATCCAAATATTGTACTTGCAATTGGACACATAATGTATGTGGTTGCAATGTGCAAGTTTTCTCATAATAATGAGGAATGATAATTAAATATACAATAGGACTAAAACCCTAGGATTTGTATGTCTCTATAAGTCTTGATCACATCGAATGTAATTTTGAAGTAACATGTTAATATTGATCGTAATTATCAAATAATCCTTAAAAAATCTAAGAAGATGTTCTGGCATACATAGGTGCTCTCGACATATAATCATGAATGACATGGTTCTTTGCATTATGCAGAATGGTGGCTCTATAGGAGATGATGTATTCAAATTGTTTGAGTACCTACCTGAACCTAAGTTTTAAGAGTTTGAAAGGATGTGGATACGATGAGTGTCATCATTCCACTATCTTTACTCTAGTCATTCCTGAAGCTTCATAATATTCATATTGTATGAATTGAATGAAGCATGTATAAATGTTGAAATGCTCTTATATTGAAATTTTTATTTTAACATAAGAGTTACTTTGTCTTGATCAATGGTTGCTTATAGATAAAGGGAGCGCAGTGGAAGCATGGGTTGGACCCAAGTAAGAAGTATAGTCAAAGAGTTACTGTACTTCTGTGACTTCCATACGACATCCAAAGAATTGCATGAATGCCAATACTGCAATAAGTTGATGTGTTGATAGTATAACTATCAAATCTATCTAGAATCCTTAGAGAAGGAATCGGATAGTACATCCGAATAATCTACATATAATCATTGAAATTGACTTACTTATTTGATAAGATAAAGTCTAATAACTGTATCTCAATCTTCTAATGACACTTGCAATTGGTTGCATCTGTATTATAATATTAGAAATCTGATCTTAAGGTTTAATGGTCATCCATGTTGCAAGAATTTCCATTGGATCAATATACTTCATATTTTCAGTGGGAGAGCCCTTAGTCTTAGAGAATGTCTCTATGACCTAGATACTAGAATACACTCATTGTTTATTTCTAAATATTGGGAATAAACATGAAATCTGGAATAGACCTATCATAAAGAGTTATGATGGAGATATTTCAGATAGTAATCTAACATCTAGTGGACTCCACTAAATTGGAAAATTAATGAATGGTTCATTAAGATTTCTAACAACTAAAAACTAAACCTTTAAAGATCAATAAGATGATATAGATCATTTGACAATAATCTGGCATCATGTTTTGACATATGTCTGTTGATGAGATAAATGGACAAGTAAGAGATGAAACTTTAGAATGTCTAAAAATTTCAAAACTTGCATACTTATGAATATTGTATTCAAAGTAAAATGTCCAATACACCCTTCTTTGGGAAAGGTGTAAGATGTCAAGGGATTCATGATCTCATACATATTGATGTATGTGAATCATCTATATCATAGTAAACATTATGGATATGTGATATCTATTGATGATTATGTATGATATGAGATTTCTTCTCTTCACATAAGAAACCTTTGAAATGTTCAAAGATTTCACAATTTTGATTTAGAACCAAAGTTTGAAGGAAGATAAAATGAATTTGATCTAACCAAGGTAGCTTGTACCTATTAGATGAATTCAAGGAATACCTTATGGGGATGTGAATATCATTCCTATCTCAATCCTCCTAATGAACCTTAACTAAATAGAGTTGTAGGGAGATACAATTGATCATGTGTGACATGATTTGATCAATGATTAATCTTAGCATAATTATCTCTTAGTTTCCAAGTATATATATGTGTGTGGTAAAGACTACATTATATATATCCTTAATAAGGTTCCATGTGATTAAGCTGGAATCTGGCACTGGAGAGTGCTACTTCATTAGAAAAATAAAGGATGGTATTGTATACCTACTTTATGACCTTGAGATTCTTAAAGGATCTCATATCTGAGAATGTGATTCTTAGAGGATGACTCTCGTAAGAATCGAGATGAAAATTAAGTAAAGGAACTCATTTTACCTTGAGAAGATAATGAGGATCCTGAAATCAGAAATTAAAAGAATAATTGAAGATGAAACACTAATACTTCTTCAAATAAGTTTGATTATGTATTCCATATGTCAGTTAAGTCTGATAATGATCGGACTTCATGTGATGAAACTCCTGAGGATCGTGACATGGAAAGATGGATGTTAGCAATAAAAGTCTAATGTAGACTTCATATACAAGTCTTGTATATGGACCCTCGAGGATCAACCTGTAAAGCCTTGAACTGGGCATATCTCGGATCCTATATAATAAGATCCGGCTCGTAAAGAGGAAACCGGCAGAATTTGTTTCGTGTGAATCGGACTTCGTTTCGATTTGTTATGAATTTCGGAAGAAAGAGAAGGAAGGCTAAGATGTCATTAATCCATAATGACTGTCATCAAGACTAATTAAACATGATTAAAGAAACTAATGACGATTAAAAGCCGCTAATGATCATTAGTAAACACTAATCAATAGTTAACAAAAGATAAGCGTAAGCCGCGAAAGTTAAATCGCGATTAGTGAAAGTTAATCACGATTAGTGTTAATTAAGCGTCATTAGCGAATCTAGAATCCTCTAGAATGTTCTAACTTAAGCTCCAAGTTTGGGATAAGTTTTGGCTAAAACCATGGGCCAAAACCATGGGCCGTTAAAACCATGGTTAAGGTCTAAACCATGGTTTTCTAACCATGGTTAGTGGTTTTCTGGGGCCTATAAATAGACCCCCCTACCCATTCATTCTCTACAACTTACACTACCACCACCACCCCAAGGGCTAGGGTCGAGAGGTCGGGAGGAGGAGTGGGAGGCGAGGGAGGAGCGCTAGCGAAGCGCTGCCGGGAGAACGAGGAGAAGAAAGGTATGATCCTCTCTTAGTTGCTTCGTAAGCTACGCTTTCAATTCATACTCTTGTTCTTCCAAGTTTTGTTTTTGATTCATATTTCTTTCCGATTCGTTTTCCTGTTGTGGTTCGAGGAGAAATCTGTGTAACACCCTACTTAGGTGCGGGCGGCTATGCACGTCAGTAACCCTGTGATTCGTCACACGTTCACTCATCTAAGATGCGTGGTGTCTACCGATTCTCCATCGTTTATGTTTCTATTCTTCGTATTATGCTTTTATAGTTATTTTGATGGAGAAATCTGTGTAATACCCTACTTAGGTGCGGGCGGCTGTGCACGTCAGTAACCCTGTGATTCGTCACACGTTCACTCACCTAAGATGTGTGGTGTCTACCGGTTCTTCATCTCTTGTTGTTGAGTATATTCTTTCAGTTTCGTTGTTATTTTCCTCTCGATTGATTTTATAGAGGAAACTCTTTTCGTTTTTATTTAGAAATATGTCCCGATATAAGGGGAAACTCTGCCGAAATTTTCCGAGAAATATACCCCGATATAAGGGAAAACTATGCCGAAATTCTAAGAGAAAATATGTTCTTGACGTTTTTCGTGTTCTTCGCGTTCTTCGCGTTCTTCGTTCGTTCTTCACGTTCTTAACATGTTCTTAGCGTTTTGATACGAAAAATGAAATTCCATCTTTTCAGGAGCCTTAAATTAGCCTTTCTAAAAACGAAATTCGGTAAAGCCTTGCATACACAAGAAAGAGCTTGATTAGGTAACGAAATCCTTCCTTTTGCTGTTGGGTTTTCATACGAAATTATTGAAATTCTTGATTTTGTATTCTTTGCTACGAGGAACCCTAATTTTGGTTATTTTTGAAAAAGTCTGAAGAATTGCTTTATGATTCCCACTAAAATAAGATTTACGCATCAAATTGATGCGTTGACTCTGAAAGTTAGGGTTTGGGAGTTAAAATAGGCATAAATAGGAGTATATATATGGTTATGAATAATATATATGTGAGTCGATACTAAGTATTGCGGTTTAGGCAAATCAAAGACGTAACAAAAGAATTACATCATGTGAATTGGTGTGATTTGAGTTGGATCCCAAAAAGGATCTTGTGTCCCGATAAGGATGACTGGGAGTAGTACTACAGGTCGGGCATGCAACCTGTAGGTTGTCGGAAGGAACCCGTATTGGCATTTCCCTACCTAGGTGGTACACGGTTGCCCTGTTATGATAAGTGCGCACAAATTGAATGTTTTGCAACGCGTGGTACCGGGAGCCAATATATTCGGGTTGGAACGACGGAAGATGTGGTCGTGCCATGTGGAGGCACGGGTGGTTCAATAGCAGCTGGGTCACGATAACATGTATTTAAAGCCGCTAGGTTATATGATTAAATGTTAGCCTGAGGTTTTAAGCAACCGAGTCCTCGAGGACGGTGTGCTCTTTTGTTTTTCCAGGCTGAGGGTTGAGACCCTGTTTAATAAAAGAAAAGGAATTTGTCAGGGTAGTATTGGAGGATTGGTTGAGGCAACGTGCGACAGCATAAGCTTACCAAGATCAACACAATCTCCAATCCCGAAGCGTCCACAGCTTCGGAGTCCAAGAATGGTGGGGTCCCCCTGGACTAATCCCTGATGTGGAATAGAAAGGAATAGGACTTAAATTAATGAAAAGGAATGAATTTTTTTGTGATATCAAGTTTTGAAAAATTACACAATTTGTTTGCTTTTCTCTTCTTCGTTACTTAGCATTCGCTAATTTTTATCCTATGATTTATGGAAAACCCAACAGGTATCGGTGAGCAATCGCAAAGACTTTAAAATTCATCCGGTTTACATACTAGACATCCAGCCAACCACAGTAGCTTTACTCTTTAAGGTAGTTAGTAATATTTTGTGTATTTTCCTTTCAAGCTGATGTACATGTAAATGGTTATAGTGGGACAGTGTATCATCTGAACTATATTTTGTGAATGGAAAAGTGTTAAAATACTTTCTTCCGAGTATTTTTATTTGCAGTATATTTCTGAATGTTAGTTGTGATTGCTGAATAAATTATTGCTGAGTAACCAGATCCGGATATGGGAGGATCCGACGACCCGGGAAACGGGGTCGCGACACAACCTATATGGCTAAGACCCATTAAGGTGTAAATGGATCTTCAAGAGAAAGAGGGAACATGATGAGAAGGTAGAGACCTTCAAAGCATGGTTCGTAGCCATGAGCTACACACCGAAGAGAAGACATTGATTGCGATGAGACTTGCTCTCCAGTGACCATGTTTAAACCTATCAGAATATCGCTAACCATAGCTACACAACTTGACTATAACATCTTCATGATGTGAGTCAAGATTGCATTCCTCTATGAATACCTCTCTTAGGATATTCATATGAAGTAGCCCCAAGGCTTCATAGTTGAGGAAAGCAAGGTGTGCAAGCTAAAGAACTCCATCTTTGGACTCAAATAAGCTTCTTGTAGATGAAACATAAGATTTGATGAAATTATAAATGTTATGATTTCAGATAAAAATCTTGACGAACCATGTGAAGCTTAGTGGAAGTGCCATTGTGTTCATCGTGCTGAATGTAGATATTATTCTAATCATTTGGAATGATATAAGGATAATAATAAGTGTTTTATAATTTGGTTGTTCCATACCTTGAGATATGATCTCAAGGATACCTCTTAGATCTTAGTTCTGAAGTCGTTCAGAAGCAAAGAGAAGAGGATATTGGGACCGTCACATTGGTAGTACACCTTGGACTTATTCCATTTTCTGGAAAATTCCAAGAAAGGCTTCCTTCCCTTAAGATATGGTATTGACCTATCTAAAGGGATAGCACCTCAAAGAGTTGAGGATGTGAATGCAAACTGTTTGCCCTTGTGCATCAGTTACGAGAAGCCATGTATATGATGTGTACAAGGGCCAGATGTCTACCATGCGGTGGGAGTAGTAAACTGTTACCAATCCTACTATGGATATAAAACACTTGATTGCAGTAATAACAATATCTTCAAAGATGATGAAACTCAGAGATAGTGATCTCAAAGTTTTATCTTCAAAAGTTTAAGACCTTGTAGATAGTGATCTATAAGGATCTTAACTGTAGATACCTTAGGAGATAGAGATCTCCATGAATAAAGGTATTCTGATAAGGACTATGGACATACTGCTTATAATAATTATCGAGCTAAAGTGTCAAGGACACTATAACAAAATTGAGTATTGGTTGCATAAGATGCAACATTCGCATTGGATGCAAGCACTGTTACTAGGGGACATGCAAGTGTCGTAAAAGGACTTGGTATAGTCTCTTGAGAACAGAGTGACTGATCAGCTTACCTAGCTATTTTCTAAATAGCCTATGATTGTCACATGAGTGTGGGTTTAAATGACTAGCCCATTAATGGCTCTTTGGGTTAGTGGGAGATTGTTGGACATGCGAGCCCACGACGAGCCATTATGCAATAAATGTTATTGCAAATATCATTCCCTAATCTAAAATGAAGAATACATAATTTACATAATAGGTTCCTTAGTGCATTAGGGTTATGTACCATGGCCATCTTAATGATCATATAGCTGTTGATTTAATTATTGAATCATAGAGGCTGGTGCTTAGATGAATATCCAATGAGTTAGATTGAGGACTCATCAAGCACCGTCAAATCATTATTAAGAGATGTTCTCCAGCCTGAGTAGTAGATGACAATCTTTACTCAGTTAGGCTGATATCTGACCGACCTCTTGATGCAGGTCCTCTACATAGGAACATAGATTCGGAGGAGTCAGATTAGTTAGCTCAAAGAGTTGATTTAACGAGATCGAGATAATCAAAGTCCTATATCGTATGCTGTCATGATATAGGCACGCATCCTCTGACCGGAGACAGATGTGTTACTATATGTCTGAGTATGTATATTTGGCAGACCAATAGGTTGATGACCTAACCAAGGTCTATACACCGGTGTGCTGGTGTGCATATAAGGGCATATGAGTAATACGATCTCTCAAAGGGATCATACATGTTCACTACTGAATCGAAAGACATGAGCTCACTCATGAGATATTGGGAAGAATCAAATTCCGTGCGCACAGTCGTCTCGCTTTGGAAGCTTGACTGAATTTGTAGGTTTGATATATACTTTTGGAAAGTATATGATCAAGACCTTGGTATGATATATGCTTTTGGAAAGTATATGATCGATACCAACTCCCAGTGATCAAAATGAGAAACTTACTGATAATACTCTGTTGTAGACAGTATAAAGTTGATCTAATACTTCGGGTTTATTCTGAGTCTTCCAGTATGCAGGATGTATAGGTATTGGGAATACCTGAGGGTGATGTGATCATAAACGATTGTATAACCATGACGCTTCCATTCCTAGGGAGTGATGAAATGGGTTTGGATTTTAGTGACTCCTCTCAGTAGAGAAGTAATCTGATCTTGATCCAAATGTTGGACATTGATCTGAATGTGATTCAGATGCAATGAGAAGATTAGATTTGCGGTATTGATTTAATCAAGCATCTATGGGAGGCTCGAAATCTGGATTTGAGATGTAATCTCAATATCCAAGTCACTATACGTGGAGCAATACAATCGCCCTGTCCTTATCTCCAAGTATTCGCGGAGAAAGCGCATTATCCTTGAAAGAGTTCGGAATAATTTCACTGTTGATATATGTATCCAAGCATTGAGTAAATTGGTAATTAAATGTGATTTAATTTTCATGATTAATATGAATTTGATTCATATTATAAATAGAGTTATCTTAGATAATTAAATGTGATTTGATTATCGAATATATGAATAATATGAATGTGATTTATATTATTTGAAAACAAGAGAATAGAGATCCAAGATGATTAAATGTGATTTAATTATCATAGATATGAATAATGTGGATAGCAATATCCATATTAGTCATATATATTATAATTGTGACTTAATATATAAGAGAGAGCTATTTGTAATTTACATTTGTTAATTAAATGCTAATGTGAATTGGATTCACATTGGACATTGAATTGAAAATGTAATTTACATTTTATTTTGAGTTGTGAATATGATTCACAATTTTTTCAATGGCAAGATTGCAACGTCTACAAAATAATTGTGAGTTATTTTTGGAGAATAATTTGCAACAAAAGTTGTTGCATAATCTTGGAGATTACAATATAGAGATGAGAACCACTTCTATATATATGGAGTGGACGGCCACCACTCCTACTAGGAATGTGTGGCTGTCCCCTCCTTCGAACATGGAAGGAGGCACTCTCTCTCCTATGATCTCCAAGAGATCTTGATTTAATTTGGTGATTGAATTATATTGATTTATCAATATATATTTAATCTAAATTAAATTAAATGTTGTTGATTTTTACCAACACAAATCTTAGCCATTAAAAGAAATACAATCAATGAGAGCCATTGGATTTGTGTTACCCATGGATTGAGATCCATGGATCCCAAAATATTATAAATAGAAGGGCACCCCTTTGCTCTTCTCTACACACATAAGAGAACACAAGTCTCTCTCTCTCTCTATTTCTCTCTGCACGTCAGCCCTCTCTCTTCCTCTCTCATGGCCGTCCACCATGGATGCCCTAGAGGGAGTCTCCATCACCGCAGCATCGTCGTTATGCTGCCCGATAGTTGATTTAGCCAAAAATAGACGGTCTTAAGTTCAACACAAAGCGTGAACTCAGTCGGTGTATTGACCACTCTAAATCTGGACTAAAATCAACAATTAACCCACAATAAAGATCAATAAATTAGAACTAATGTGGAGTTAAAATTTATTTTTAACTCTGCACAAATGGTGTATAGTGTCAAGTATGCAGAGAGTTCGAACACAGGGAACAAGCAGGGTAGCTCACAAAAATGTGCTCAAGTGTGTGTATGTGATGTGTCTACACTAAGCAAGCAAAGGAAATAAATTTTTTTGGGTTTTTAATTTTAAAAATTTTGTTTTTTTTATTTTAATTTTTAATTTTGTATTTTGATTTTAATTTTCTGATTTTTCTGATTTTATATTTTATAATTTTTTTTCTTTTTCTTTTTTTTTTCAATATTGGAATTTAAAGACAATGAAATAAAAGACAAGGTAAAATATTTATAAAACTAAGTAAAAATTACCAAAAATTCAGAAATAAAATGTTTTTGATATTTTTATGATTTTTTAATGTTTTTGTTATTTTTGGGGATTTTTCAAGGTGTTTTTGGTATTTTTAATGACTGAAATAAAGCAAAACAATGCAAATAGTGCTGGCTGTGAATAAAATGGGATTTAAAAATAGCAACCAGTATTCAAAATTTTTCACACTATTTTTCAAATAAAAAGAACAAAATAAAGAACAAACAGGAACTGAGTTTGCTATTTTTGGAGCTTTCTACTGTTTTTTATATTTTTTTGAAGTTTTTGAGTCTTTTTAAATTTTTAGTGTTTTTCTTTTGAGATTTTTAATGATTTTTGGACTGACATTAAATTAGGTTAAAATAGACACTAGGTAATTTTTTTATGATTTTTAGAAGTGTTTTAATATTTTTTTGGCATTTTCTAAGCTAGACAATAGGCAAATAGGCTGTTTTTGATTTTTAATAAATATGAAAATAAAATAAAATCAAAAACTAAAATTAGGCCGTCAAAATACAAGTATCCAGTAGCTTATGTTCAAAATTTTAGAATTTTTGGAGGTCAAATGAAGGGTTAAATAATTAGAACATGCATCCAATTCATAAACAAGCCTGGCAAGGGTATTTATGCAATTTCTCAAACATCCAAGGGCGTACATGCAATTTTCCACAAAAATATACACTGAATATTCAATTTATAGCTCCAAAAACTAATTACAAGAACCGCCTGGGTCTCTTAGAAATTCTCCCACCAGGGCGCGTGACTTGCACGCGCATGGCGAGGACTGGAATGTAATATCTCAAAACCCTGGGGGCCTAGATGCAAAATATCCAAACATATAACACTTGACGTCACAGTTTTGGTACTAAAACAAAATACACAAACGACCGAGGGTCCCTCCGCAAAATGCCCACACCTCACGTGTACAGGTCACGTGAGGTGACGTGGCGGGGGACCCCGATGTGAATATAGAAACTACGGGGGTGTTCGTGCAAATAAACCAAAGTTTTTATACTACAGACAAAAGTTTGAATACTAAATAATAAATACAAAAGGCGCGAGGGTGTAGATGCAAAATACCCTCGCCAGGGCGGTCCGCAGGTGACACGTGGCGCGAATCCAACGGCTGGCAGCTGAGCGCGATCCAGCGGCGGGGAGCGTGCCACTTATCCATGTGGCGGCACGGGGACGGCCAATGACGGTTCGTGGACCTGCGGATGAGATTAGATCTCCGGGGGAAGATCCACGGTCGAGGCGTGGCGGGATCCAACGGTTGCTGATTGATCTGGAGGAGGAGCCCTGATCGGACGGTGGTGGCGACGACTGGAAGAACACGGCGGAGCTCCGGCTGTGCGAGGTTCCTCGAGCTCCTCCGGTCGACTCCGATGACTTCTGGGCTTCAAACTTGGGCTGGAGCCTCCTCTGGTCCTCCTCTATCTCCTGGGGGCGTCAAAAAGCCACGGCGGTGACCGTGGTGCTCTCGGGCAGCGGGCGGAGCTGGTGGGCTGCGTCTGCTCCGGTGAGCTCCAAAACTCGCCTACAGGTATCTTCACTGCGGCTTGGACCTGCAAAAATGGTCAACGGGTCCAGGGCAAACTGCCTGGACCCTTGGATGCACTCGGGGATGCTCAGATCGAGAGGGAGATGCACGGCCGGAGGTGCGCTCCGGCCAAGGTGCTTGATTCAACGATTGGATCGATTGAACTTCGAAATTTTTGTGGGTTTTTGAACCTTGGGCTAACAGGAATAAAATGACGCAAAGAAATGAGCGGGGTGAGCCCTCAATGGCCGGAGCCAGAGGGAGGAGCGAACCTCGACCGGCGACTTCGCGGGAGGTAGGGGAAGCACCTCCGACCTCGGGAGCCTTGGCTGAAGAGCCCACGTCGGAGTTGTCACCTCCAGGTAGCTCTGGAGCACGAAAGAGGCGTGAGGGGTGGACCGAAAGGTGTTCAAATTCGAGTCGCAATGTGAGGAGTTGGTTTTAAGTGGGTTGACCCGAGGTTGCAGGGGTCCAAAGACCAAGAGAAATCTTGTGCCACAGTGATTCATAGTCCGATGCAAACATAGGGCGAGCAAGATGGATGGTAGGTGGAGAACTTTGCAGAAGATGGTATCGCGAAAGGGTGAAAGTTGACACCTCGAAAAATCCGCGAATGCGGGGAGAAAACGAGGCTCTGACGGAGGCACATAGTCTAGGTCACCTAGTTGACCGAGGTCAACTAGGGTTTGCACCTGGTTGGTCCACGTGGACCAACCAGGAAAAACCCTGCTAATTATTTAAAAAAATCATTTAAAAATAGAATAATGCCGAATTAATTAAAGGTTATAAAATGAAAAATGCTTAAAATTTTATGTAGTATTTTATTCTGATTTTTAATTATTTTTATGAGTTATATTTTTACAAGGTACCTTTTTAACCTTATATAGGTATAATACATATGTATTTGAGTATTTAATTTTTATTTTGTGTATTTTAATTTTATTAGTCATGTTTATTAATTTATATAATTATAACATACTTTCATACACATAATTATATTTTTATTTTAATTTATTGATGTTCTTTGTATAATTAATAAAATAAAGTAATATATTGTATAGGTCTATGTGTATGTATCTTACCTATGTATTGTGTATACAAGTATTTTATTTTTATTTTTATTTAGGTTGTTATTCTAATTTTAATATTCACAATTATTATAAATAGTATTTACAACATTATAAAAATATAATAATATAAAAATAATAAATAATTCATAAAGAATAAATTGAATATTTTAATCAGTATAGCTATACAACGGGGGTCCAAAACTCAACTTTCAAACCGTAGCTCCGCCAAATGCGAAACCACCGCCATTGATTAGCTTATTTTCTTCTATATACAATTAAAGGTGAGTATGCTGCATTTGGAGTTTCCCTTTATGAGATACGGGTCTGGGAAGTTGGCATTCTGGATTTTTATTCAGACCATAACTTTTTGTCTGTGTATTATTTTTCTGTGAAATAAATTTTGTATTTTTATTTATAAAATTATCTACAACTTTCATGTACACAGTTTCTTTATTTGATGAATAAAAAGTGGAACCACAAATAGGTCCCAAAATGAAGAAAGAATGAATAAAATGTATAGGTATTTTATCTGTATTTCTGACCTTATCTCCCCCTACTTTATTCCTTGTCGACCTATTCATCAAGATGCCTAGGTCTCGAGGGTTTTGGGTCATAAAATATTTACAATATTTTATTCTTTTTCTTTTCTTTATTTATTCTATAATTTTGGCCTTAATTACAGTGTTTTATACACTATTGTGATGCACATGCATGGATGCTAAGATGGTGATTTTAATGCTATTTACAGGCATTTGCTAGGGTTTTTGGTGCCAAAATGATAGAATAAAGATGATGAAATGTGGATTCATCATCCCCCTATACTTTACCTTTGCTAGTCCCTAGCAAACACTTATGCAATAAGTGCAAAAAGAAACAGAAAGAAAAGAAAAAGAAGAAACTTGGATTTTATCTGATTATCAAACTTGTCTTCGCAAAAATAAAAGTTTGGAGCTTAAGTCGGACCTTTGGAATTTTAGTGCGGGCGGAACCTTATTGAGAACCGTGTCTGAAATCCAACAGCCCTTGAGAATCCCAGAACTCTATCCAAGTCTCCTCAATAGCCAGGTCATAAATATTTCAACTCATACGCAAACTCTTACGACTATGAATCTGACTTGTACAGTGTAAGTGATAGTGGCTCTCCCCAACTAGAATGACAAAGAAACTGACTTCTCCAGTACAACAACCCAATGATTCCCCAATCCAGCAACTCCATCCTCGAGGAGCGGGGTATTCCCTTCTAAGTTCAAGTGGCAACCAGCTCAAGAGGAGGGGGTGAAGAGAAGAATGGACGGTAGCCAGTGTAGCTACCTATCCCAGGATGCAAGACCAGTGTAGTCAAGTCATCCTGCTGCAGGCTCACATATTTGACTTTGGAACTCAAGCTTGCTTATTGACTTTGTATATACTTGCAGGCTTTTTATTTTTGTACATGCCTGAACATTTCTTTTTTTCGAATACTATATACAGCAACATTTACATAAGGAGTTTTTCCTCTTGAGCCAGTAGACTATCCCTCTTTTGAAGCTTTATCGCAACCCACAGCCTCCTGTCTTTAGACTTCCTAATCACTGGACGGGTTGGGGTGCACTTCCCTCCCTAGAGGAGGACAAGTGTTTCCACTTGTGTGCGTCTCATACCGGCAAATCCAATCCCCTCACCACTCCTACTAAGTTGAGCCATGTGAAAGGTGCAGGTGTCCAAGTTAGGTCATTATCAACAAGAGTCGTGCATGCGCTCCAAAATACTCTACTTAGGCAGTCAAGAATCCATTGAACCAAGTCTCGTGATCCTCAAAGAATTAAGTCAACTAGACCTGAAGTACCTCAAACCCAATTCCTATAAGGTTCCTGTTATTAGGTAGATTTTAAGGTCCAATCAAGCTCCAATCTCCGGATTTTACTTAGACTTGTTCAACTATCAAACTCAATCCGAAAAATACGAATGCCATGCAATGCAATGCAGAAAATATTTTTGTAATGCAATTTTCAAGGATTTTGAACTTTTTATGGATTTTTGAAAAGATGATGATGATGCATATGCATTTTTTTTGTCTTTTTCAAAAAGATTTTTCAAATGTTTTTGGATTTTAATTTTGCAAATGTTTTTGGGATTTTTGAAAAGAAAAAGATTTTGGCTGAAAAATAGGTTAAAATATGTACACGGGAGTGCTTCTTATACAAGAAGTGGATTTTAAGAATTTACAAGGGTAAGTGATCAATTTTATACATATATACATATAGTGGATTTTGGTGTGATGTATGTATTCCTCAAACTTATTTGAAAACAATTTACACACGATTTTTGAAAACTATAGTCCAAAATAGTTTTTACAAACATTTTTACAAACATGTACACACATTTGAAAATCATTTTGCAAAGGTTTTTCAAACAGTATATATAGATTTTTCAAAATATTTTTGCAACCATTTTTCAAACCATTTGCAAATCATTTTTCAAACATTTTATTTCACACAAAGAAAAGAAATTTTACAAGCCACACAATTTCACACAGGTTGAAAACACGTAACAAAATATTTTCAAAATAGTTTTCAATAAATGTACACAAAGATTTTCAAACTATTTTTCAAACATTTTGCAAAAAACATTTTCACCTGATTTATTAATCAGTATGTACAAAAAGAATTTGAGGAATAACCACATCTTTTTATTGAGGATTTTTAATGAATTTTTAAGGAATTTTTCTAGCCATATTATTATTAAGAAAATACGAAAGTACGAGTTATGGCTAAAGTATATACACAGTATATACGACCCCCCTATACTTAGCTTGAGCTATGTCCTCATAGATCGGAGAGAAAAGAGAAGACATAACTCGTACTAAGTATAGAGAAGTCTATATAATAAAGAAGAAATGAACCAATGAATGAGAAGTTGACCGTCCCCCCTATACTTAGGATCAAATAATCCTAAGTATAGCACATTGTACACAAAGCAGGGAGGGTCAAGGGTGGGAATGAACAGATCATGCTCCGATTGTCTCCCCCTATACTTAGGGTAAGATATCCCTAAGTATAGACAAGAAGAGGAGACAATGGAGAAGATCGAAGAGAATAGAACAACTCGGGGTGCACACCCCCCTATACTTAGGACAAAGTACGTCCTAAGTATGGAAAACTGTCTACAAGGGCGGCACCTTTTTGATAGATACAGAAGATAGAAAAGGAAAAGAAGAAAAGAAGAAAGTAAATCACCAGACGAAAGAGTGATATAGACAGATGGATCTTGTACAGCGGGGAATGGAATTGATCACCATGTATGAGATGCGGATGATGAGATTCAAAGGTCACATCTCATACCAGAAGAATGGGGGCAACGTCAATAGTCGACGGATCATGATCTAGATATAGTTTCAGGCGTTGACCATTGACACGGAAGGTAGCGGAAGATGACGGTTCGGATATGTCGATGCTGCCATTGCCATGTACCTTCCTGACCACATATGGACCTTTCCACTTGCTCTGCAACTTCCCTGGGAATAATTTCAGCCTGGAATCAAACAACCATACTCTCTGATCTGGCTCAAACTGTTTATGGCTGATATGCGAATCGTGCCATGTCTTCACTTTCTCTTTGTACTATAGGCTGTTCGAAAAGGCTGTGTCTCTTAATTCTTCCAGGGCTGCCAATTCAGCTCTTCTCTGGTCTCCTATACTCTCGGGATCTGGAAGCAACTCAGTAACTGCCCAAAATGATTTGTGCTTGATCTCCACTGGCAAATGGCACGACTTGCCATAGACGAGGCGAAAGGGAGATGTCCCCAATGGATTCTTGAAAGAAGTCCGATAAGCCCACAAGACCGAGTCCAAAAGTTGTGACCAATCCTTTCAGTCTGGGCGGACAACTTTCTGCAAGATTGTCTTTATCTCCCGATTCGATACTTCGGCAAGACCATTAGTCTGAGGGTGATATGGAGTGGCAACCCGATGATCAATGCCGAACTCGTCTGCAAGGGCCCTGACTTTGTCATTGATGAAGTGAGACCCCCCGTCTGAAATCAAGACTCTAGGTACCCCGAACCGTGAAATGATATTTTTCCTCAAAAATTTGCATACGGTTTTAGCATCTGCGGCTCGGGCGGGGATGGCCTCAACCCATCGGCTGACATAATCCACAGCGAGCAAAATATGCTCGAATCCCTGACTCTTAGGAAATGGGCCCATGAAATAAATCCCCCGTGCATCAAAAACCTCACAAAAGTGAATGGGTTGCATGGGCATCATGTCTCTCTGTCCGCAGGTTCCCATTTTCTGACAGTCAGTACATCTCTTCACGAACTCATCAGAATCCTTGAAGAGAGTAGGCCACCATAGGCCGGATTGAAGCACCTTCTGTGCTGTCCTTTTTCCAGAATGATGTCCTCCTGCCTCAAGCTTGTGGCAGTATGTGAGGACGCTATGATGCTCTTCTTGAGGAATGCACCTCCTCCAGATACTGTCCCCTCCTTCATGATAAAGGACGGGATCCTCCCAATGGTAAAACTTGGCCTTCGCCAGGAAGGTCTCAAGTTTCTGCCTGGGCCAACCTTGTGGAACCGTCTTGGCAACAAGATAATTCACAATGTCGGCATACCATGGGAATGAGGTGACAGCCAAGATCGCCTCATCTGGAAATGTCTCTGTGATAGGTGCGCTGGGCTCAGATTCCTCAAGATTCTCCAATCTGGAGAGATGATCTGCCACCACATTCTTGACTCCAGGCTTATCCTTAATTTCAATATCAAATTCCTGGAGTAGAAGGATCCATCTGGTGAGACGTGCTTTGGCATCCTTCTTAGTCATTAAGTACCGGATGGCGGTGTGATCAGTGTAGATAGTCACTCTAGATCCGAGAATATACGATCGATACTTATCAAGAGCAAAGACTACAGCCAGCATCTCTTTCTCAGTCACAGTGTAATTCCGCTGAGCGGCATCTAAAGTCCGGCTGGCGTAGTGAATGGCAAAAGGTAAACCATCCCTCCTCTGTCCGAGCACAGCCCCAACGGCAAAATCGGAAGCATCCGTCATGATCTCGAATGGGAGAGACCAATCAGGTGGCTGTAGGACATGAGCTGAAACAACCATGTTTTTGAGAGTCTCAAATGATTCAAGACACTTATCATTAACAATAAACTCGGTGTTTTTAGTGAGCAAGTCAGTGAGCGGTCGGGCAATTCGGCTGAAGTCCTGAATGAACCGTCGGTAGAAACCGACATGCCCCAGAAAAGACCGTAACTGACGTAAGTTGGACGGCGGATTGAGTTTTCTGATGATATCCACCTTAGCCGGATCGACCTCCATGCCCCTGTTGGAGACGATATGACCAAGGACCGTCCCTTGAGTCATCATAAAATGGCTCTTCTCCCAGGATAAGACAAGATTAACCTCAATGCAGCGCTTGAGCACACGATCTAGGCAGTCAAGACAAGCGTCGAACCCATCGCCATAGACCGAGAAGTCATCCATGAAGACCTCTAAACAGTCCCCCACCATGTCCGAGAAGATTGACAACATGCACCTTTGGAATGTCGCCGGAGCGTTACATAGACCAAAGGGCATCCGTCTGAAAGCATAAGTCCCAAACGGGCAGGTGAATGTCGTTTTCTCCTGGTCTTCGGGTGCAATGGCCACTTGATTGTATCCAAAGTACCCATCAAGAAAACAGTAATGACTCTTCCCAGCTAACCGCTCGATAATCTGATCAATGAAGGGTAGCGGGAAGTGATCCTTCTTGGTGGCCTCATTCAATCGTCTGTAGTCCACACATACCCTCTAAGAAGTTGGCACTCTGGTCGCGATCTCCTCTCCAGACTCATTGACAACTGTAGTGATACCCGTCTTCTTGGGTACCACATGTAGCGGACTTACCCATTTGGAGTCGGAGATGGGATAGATGAAATCGGCGCTCCACCACTTGGAAATTTCTTTCATGACTACGTCTCGAAGATTTGGGTTCAGCTGTCGTTGGAACTCACGCGACGGCTTAGCGTTATCCTCAAGAAAAATGTGGTGAGAGCAAAGATTTGGGCTCAGCCCCTGGAGATCAGCTATACTCCAACCGATTGCCTTGCGGTTTCTTTCAAGAACCTCCATCAGACGAGATTCTTGTTCTCCAGTCAAATCTGCTAAGATAATGACTGGGTACATTTCTGGCTCACCCGCAAGGAATCTGTATGTCATCGACTGCGGCAGAGGTTTCCTTTCTGGACAACTGGGAGGTGGCAGATCTGGCTTCTGATACGTCTGTGTAAATGCTACCAGGTCTGCATGGGAGAACTCTCGCTCTACATGACTTTCTGACGAAGGGCGGCCTGCTGAATCATCAATAAACTGCATTGGCTCGCACTCTGTCATGGCTGTTGGTTCAGAAGGAATCAGACACGGCAAATAATCATCAAAGTCATCCCAGTCTATGTCTGAATCCGAGGGATCAGAAGAAGATGAGCATGATTGAAATTCCTCAGCACCACTCATCACAACACTGTCAGCCTCAGAGATATCCTCATCCAGGGATGTGCTCTCCCGGCTCTCGACTGCCATGAGCTTGAGATACAGTGAATCTGTAGGCAAGGCGAGGGTCGGTGCTACGGGATCTTTCCAGTTGGATTCATCATCAGCCATCTCAAAATCACAAACCTGGTGGATGTCTAGCTCCTCCTCTGTCATCTGCTCGGCTTCGCTGGATTGTTCTGAGCACGCCAACTCTCTGGCTCTGGTCTGGTCGATCGTATCTATTTATATGCTTTCGCCCCCTACGCGAAAACATACCGTCCCACTGTCATGGTCGGATACCGCTTTGGCAGTGGCCAAGAATGGGCGTCCGAGTATGATGGGGGCATCGGTTACCGACTCAGGGATCTCCATGTCCAATACAACAAAGTCCACGGGGAATTTCAGGCCCTGAATGGTAACGACCACGTCCTTCAACAACCCCTTCGGCCTCTTAATCGACCTATCAGCAAACTGAAGGACCGTTCTGCTTCGAAGAAGAGGTCCAGACTCGAACTGCTTGAGTAAGGCTGCCGGAAGGAGGTTGATCGAAGACCCACTGTCTAACAGAGTACGATCGAACCGCTGCTCCTGGATCTCGCATCTGACGTAGGAAGCTCCTGTATCGGGTCGCTTGGCTGGCAATGTGCTCTGAATGGCGCAGCAAGTGTCATGAGTGAGCATATGGATTTGATCTCTGTGCCTCTTCTTCCTTCGGACAGTAGTTGTTTCTTTCAAATTCTTCTTGAAGAAGGGGATATGCTCAAATGCTTCTCGCAGAGTCAGCTGAATATGAAATCTGTCAATCATTTCGTTGCCGAACTCTACCTGTTGGCTCTTTTTTGGATTTTCTTTTTTATTCCCCTTTGCTCGGCGGAGTGCCTCAAGGAAGGGGATGGTCGGGGCCTCCTCAGATGGAGGACTAGGAATCGGTCCCTGTGCCTGTGAAGACGGAGAATCCATACAATAATCATCATTCACCACATATGGATCCGCAATTTGAACAGAAACTTTTCCTTTATTCAAATTTTTGTTTTTGTTCTTGTTCCCACAGTCTCTAGGTACAAAATGTGGCAACATCACAGATGGAGGCTCAACAAAAGTAGATGTGGTGGTTTCATCACCATCACTAGCACCGGTCTTCGCGGCATCAGCACCGCACTCTGGTTCAGCATCCAAAATGGTGGCTTCAGCACCACCGTCTGCATCTGATCTCTCGACGGCATCAGCACCGCTCCTCTGCTCCTCTGGCGCTCCTGATCCTGCATCTGACTGTCGCTCAGAAGAGGCGCCGCCGGCTGGCATTCTACCGCTCCTAGTAGTAACAAAATCAGCATCATAATAGGAATAAGACATGTCACTCAAATAGTCACTAGGAGAGGTATCCTCTGTGAACTCTACCTGCTCAGATTTTCTTTTAAGGTTATTAGGGTTAGGTTCGATCTGAGCGGGTATGGCGGCTTTGCCTTTGAGAATATCCCGCATCTCCTGCCGGAATTCATCCATTTCTTGCCTGAAAGATGCTCGCTGTTCAGATAGCAAGCGGGCAAGATCATCGAGGGCTGGGTTCTCAAAGGCTGGACCCTAAGAATCGGACGTCTGTCCCTGCTGGAAATGGGGCTGCTGGTGATGTTGCTGCTGCTGATACTGGGGGGAAGGCTGGTGATAAGACTGCTGAGGCGGCTGGCGCTGCCTCCACTGTTGTCCCTGATAGGCGGGACGAGGACCACTGTGATATTGCTTCGGCTGGGCATACTGGGGCTGCTGGTTATGCTGCTGTGGCTGGCTGTTCTGGTGTCCTTGGGCAAGGTTCTGCTGCTGGGAAAAGGATCCACCATTGCCCCAACGGAATCCGGGGTGATCCCGACGAATCCCGGGCTGAGGGTACCGGTCGTACCAAATCCCATTGACTTCCATCAATGGTTCCTGCTCAAAGGAGGGTGGAGGAAGAACTGCCAGTGGCTGCTCTGGCTGATAGACCACCATATGCGTCTCCTGAGACGGTGGTTGCTCTGGATGGTATTGTAGCAGTGGAACCGGCTCTGCCTGGATGTGATTCACCTGTCGGTATGAGGTAGAGGGTTGGTTGGAGCTGCTACTGCTGGAGTCAGCCCGTGACCTGGGAGGCTGTTGGGAATGAGCCTGTGCCTCCTGAATGCATAGGATTTGAGTTTTCAGGTCACTCATGGTTTTGGTGAGAAGGTCCATCTGAGCAAGACCTTGGTTTTGCTTCTTCTCGAGGATCTCCATGCGGTCCAACTTCTCACTAATTATGCCCATGTCGGCTGCGGCTGATTCGGCTTGGGCTGCGGCTACCGACGTTGTGTTGGGACCGGCATCGATGCGGGCGATCCTTTGAAATGATCCCGCTCCTTGCGGGGGCTTCTGCTGTGTATAGACTCGGGCTTGGGCCATCACTGTAGAGTTTTCTGCCATGCCTTCGTAGATGGCCCAGACGTCGTCTTCTCATTTGGAGAAATAAGACCCACCGCAAGAGGCGTTCACTAGCCCCTGCAGCTCCGGTGTCAGCCCACAAAAGAAACTCTGCACCAAGTTGGGCTTGGAGATATCATGATGTGGACACCGGTCAATGAGCTCTCTGAATCGATCCCAGGCTTCATGGAACTGTTCGTTTGGGATCATGACGAAGTTGCTGATCATGGCTCGAGCTGCGTTGGTCCGGCCGAGAGGGTAGTATTTCTTTAGGTATGCGGTCCGGAGATCTGCCCATGTATCTACGAATCGCCCAAGGTGTTTGAGCAAATATGCGGCTCTATCAACCAAAGAGAAAGGAAAGGCGATCATCTTGATGGTGTCCTCAGTCATCAACCGATCATGGATAGTGCTACAAATCATTTCAAACTCTTGGAGGTGGAGGTGCGGCTCTTCGGTCGGTAACCCGTGAAATTTGGGTAGAAGCTGGATCGTGTGGGGCCGAAGCTCGAAATCTCCGTGAATGGGTGGAAGTCTGATCCATCGGTGAGTGAGGGATGCAGCTGGGTTATGCAGCTCTCTCATGATAGTCTGTGGCGGTCGCTCAGTGTCTGGATCGCCTCCTCCTGCATCGGGTCCTCCTCCTCCTCCACCGCAGCCGCCCCCAGGTCGGTTCTCTCTCATCTGCGCTATTTCTCTCATCAGATCACCCATGAATGTTCCCTGGTCACGGATCTGTCTCTGCATAGTCTCCAGGGACGCTAGCAAGGAATTGTTGATGGCCACCTGATCGATTATGAATGGAGGGTGATCGTGGTCATCTGGGTGCTCGCCTCTGTCTGCCATTGCAGGATTTTCTGAAAAAGCAAAAGAGGCCATCTCAGGTGCTGTTGAATGAGCCGAACTCTGTGATGCACTGAATTCTGACACAATTGGACTGAGAGAAGGAGAATGGGAAGGGTGGTCGAGGGGGAACATGGTGGATGTAAACTCGGGCTCGGAGAGCGGGCTCTCCGAGGTATTCCTAGATGAATGAGGAGGAGTGCTGGATAGCGGTGCCGACAAGGTCGGCCTAAGAGATCTCCGTCCCATCATCTTGATTATTCGGGAAGAACAGGGATAATGCAAGAGAAGAAGAAGATGATATGAGATGCAACAAAATTGCGCACAATTGTGTGGTGTTTTTGATCTTGACCTAAATAAATCTAGAAATCAAACACAAAGCAGGGGTGAATTCACCAACTCAACTCGTAAAGCCGTGAAGGTTCGGCTTTTATCTTGTCAATTTTAGCTTGTTTTCAGGTATTTATCTTGTCACGAGTCCTTAGAACGCTACGCCTATAGGAGTGAGAGTACTGCCAGGAAAGTGTCCCCGTACTTGTCCTCCTCCTGTGTAACCTGTAACTTGCGCTTTTTAAGATCCTTGTAACCCTTCCTGGATCCCTACTCAGCCAAAGAAATAGAGGGAGGAAGCCGATAGGCGAAACCGATACTTCGGACCTTGCTCGCAACGGAATCACCCGTGAGCGTACAAGGTCCTACTCGGACGCAACCGGTGAGACAGACACACCCGTGAAGGCGTGGCCTAGGCTCGGTACTTCGGACAAGGTCGGCGCTCACACAATAGTGAGTCACCAATGGCGACCAAGTCCTACTCGACTACGTACGATAGTAGCGCCAATACTTTGGAAATCCAGGCGATACACAAGGCAACCACAAGTTGGGTTTTTGGCTCTAATCCTTACGAAGCGCTCACCTCACTTGGAAGGAAACCTTCCCATGCAACCTGAATACAAGTGAGGGTATTACTCACCCCAAGCAATGAATCCAATTATAGATTTTATTTTTGGTCAAGTTTTCTTTAGCAGTCCCTTTTTTAATTTTTTTGGTGTTATCGCTTCTTTTGAGTAGATTCAAACAACCGCCTAACGGTTTTTGTATTTTCTTGATCCTACTTTGTTCCAAAAACAGAGGGAGAATAGAGTCGGATAAGCCGTGCAAGTCGACACCAAGGTGGAAATCTCACCTTTGTGCCTAGATGATGCATGCAAAGTAAGAAGACTTACAGCGAATCCCAGCTCTCTCCATGCGGGATGCAAAGCAGAATTTTTAAACCTACACTACATGGCGATATGCAAGCGGAAATCGTCCTAGAACAGGCAACTGCTAGCGTGAAGAACCACAAGCTAGCTACTAACCCCTAATCCGAGTGTCCGGTCTAGGCTCACCCCTCCTCTGCTCAACACATTTGAGTTAGGAGAAAGCGCTTGTTCGGGTGTGAGCTCGCGGCGCGTGGATCGGAAGCTACTAGCTAACTATTTAATTAGTCTAAGTCCCACAACGATCTACAGGAACATGCAAAGGTAATTAGTGTGTTTGGACCTATTCTAATCGAATCAAGCAGGACCTAATCTAAGAGCTCAATCCACAAAAGAAAGGAAAAATGAAAACAAAACCGGAAAATGACAGCGATGAAAACGCGATCAAAACTTCGGTGAGCCCCGGGTGAACAAACACCCGGAAATTAGGCCCGGTAGTGTCTAAGTGTCCTGTATTATTACAATTCAACAAATCACTCTCTCACAAAATAAAATGCAAACTAAACTACCACTCTCTCATCCTCCTGCTCTTCTCCTACCGGCTTGGCTAAAGAATAGCCGGCTCCGCTTCCCAAGGTTGCTTCCGGTCACCTAGGCGATCCGCTTGCTCCGCGGTCCCTCGCAAGAAGACAAAGAAGAGTGGTCAGAATATCTCAATCAAAATGTATCAAAAATGTAAGAGAGATAAAAATTTAAAGCTATGGTAGATAATCACAAACAAACAAATGTAAACTACTCGTTGTGCTCCCGGCAACGGCGCCATTTGATTTAGCCAAAAATAGACGGTCTTAAGTTCAACACAAAGCATGAACTCAGTCGGTGTATTGACCACTCTAAATCTGGACTAAAATCAACAATTAACCCACAATAAAGATCATAAAATTAGAACTAATGTGGAGTTAAAATTTATTTTTAACTCTGCACAAATGGTGTATAGTGTCAAGTATGCAGAGAGTTCGAACACAGGGAACAAGGCAGGGTAGCTCACAAAAATGTGCTCAAGTGTGTGTATGTGATGTGTCTACACTAAGCAAGCAAAGGAAATAAATTTTTTAGGGTTTTTAATTTTAAAAAATTTTGTTTTTTATTTTAATTTTTAATTTTGTATTTTGATTTTAATTTTCTGATTTTTTTGATTTTATATTTTATATTTTTTTCTTTTTCTTTTTTTTTCAATATTGGAATTTAAAGACAATGAAATAAAAGACAAGGTAAAATATTTATAAAACTAAGTAAAAATGGCCAAAAATTCAGAAATAAATTGTTTTTGATATTTTTTATGATTTTTAATGTTTTTGTTATTTTTGGGGATTTTTCAAGGTGTTTTTGGTATTTTTAATGACTGAAATAAAGCAAAACAGTGCAAATAGTGCTGGCTGTGATAAAATGGGATTTAAAAAATAGCAACCAGTACTCAAAATTTTTCACACTATTTTTCAAATAAAAAGAACAAAATAAAGAACAAACAGGAACTGAGTTTGCTATTTTTGGAGTTTTCTACTATTTTTTATATTTTTTTGAAGTTTTTGAGTCTTTTTAAATTTTTAGTGTTTTTCTTTTGAGTTTTTTAATGATTTTTGGACTGACACTAAATTTGGTTAAAATAGACACTAGGTAATTTTTTTATGATTTTTAGAAGTGTTTTAATATTTTTTGGCATTTTCTAAGCTAGACAGTAGGCAAATAGGCTGTTTTGATTTTTAATAATATGAAAATAAAATAAAATCAAAAACTAAAATTAGGCCGTCAAAATACAAGTATCCAGTAGCTTAGGTTCAAAATTTTTAGAATTTTTGGAGGTCAAATGAAGGGTTAAATAATTAGAACATGCATCCAATCCATAAACAAGCCTGGCAAGGGTATTTATGCAATTTTCTCAAACATCCAAGGGCGTACATGCAATTTTCCACAAAAATATACACTGAATATTCAATTTATAGCTTCAAAAACTAATTACAAGAACCGCCTGGGTCTCTTAGAAATTCTCCCACCAGGGCGCGTGACTTGCACGCGCCTGGCGAGGACTGGAATGTAATATCTCAAAACCCTGGGGGCCTAGATGCAAAATATCCAAACATATAACACTTGACGTCACAGTTTTGGTACTAAAACAAAATACACAAACGACCGAGGGTCCCTCTGCAAAATGCCCACACCTCACGTGTACAGGTCACGTGAGGTGACGTGGCGGGGGATCCTGGGATGTGAATATAGAAACTACGGGGTGTTCGTGCAAATAAACCAAAGTTTTTACACTACAGATGAAAGTTTGAATACTAAATAATAAATACAAAAGGCGCGAGGTGCAGATGCAAAATACCCTCGCCGGAGCGGTCCGCAGGTGACACGTGGCGCGAATCCAACGGCTGGCAGCTGAGCGCGATCCAGCGGCGGGGAGCGTGCCACTTATCCACGTGGCGGCACGGGGACGGCCGATGACGGTTCGTGGACCCGCGGATGAGAATTAGATCTCCGGGGGAAGATCCACGGTCGAGGCGTGGCGGGATCCAACGGTTGCTGATTTATCTGGTGGAGGAGCCCTGATCGGACGGTGGTGGCGACGACTGGAAGAACACGGCGGAGCTCCGGCTGTGCGAGGTTCCTCGAGCTCCTCCGGTCGACTCCGATGACTTCTGGGCTTCAAACTTGGGCTGGAGCCTCCTCTGGTCCTCCTCTATCTCCTGGGGGCGTCAAAAAGCCACGGCGGTGACCGTGGTGCTCTCGGGCAGCGGGCGGAGCTGGTGGGCTGCGTCTGCTCTGGCGAGCTCCAAAACTCGCCTCCAGGTATCTTCACTGCGGCTTGGACCTGCAAAAATGTTCAACGGGTCCAGGGCAAACTGCCTGGACCCTTGGATGCACTCGGGGATGCTCGGATCGAGAGGGAGATGCACGGCCGGAGGTGCGCTCCGGCCAAGGTGCTTGATTCAACGATTGGATCGATTGAACTTCGAAATTTTGTGGGTTTTGAACCTTGGGCTAACAGGAATAAAATGACGCAAAGAAATGATCGGGGTGAGCCCTCAATGGCCGGAGCCAGAGGGAGGAGCGAACCTCGACCGGCGACTTCGCGGGAGTAGGGGAAGCACCTCCGACCTCGGGAGCCTTGGCTGAAGAGCCCACGTCGGAGCTGTCACCTCCAGGTAGCTCTGGAGCACGAAAGAGGCGCGAGGGGTGGACCGAAAGGTGTTCAAATTCGAGTCGCAAGGTGAGGAGTTGGTTTTTAAGTGGGTTGACCCGAGGTTGCAGGGGTCCAAAGACCAACAAGAGAAATCTTGTGCCACAGTGATTCATAGTCCGATGCAAACATAGGGCGAGCAAGATGGATGGTAGGTGGAGAACTTTGCAGAAGATGGTATCGCGAAAGGGTGAAAGTTGACGCCTCGAAAAATCCGCGAATGCGGGGAGAAAACGAGGCTCTGACGGAGGCACAGAGTCTAGGTCACCTAGTTGACCGAGGTCAACTAGGGTTTGCTCCTGGTTGGTCCACGTGGACCAACCAGGAAAAACCCTGCTAATTATTTAAAAAAAATCATTTAAAAATAGAATAATGCCGAATTAATTAAAGGTTATAAAATGAAAAATGCTTAAAATTTTATGTAGTGTTTTATTCTGATTTTTAATTATTTTTATGAGTTATATTTTTACAAGTTACCTTTTTAACCCTATATAGGTATAATACCTATGTATTTGAGTATTTTATTTTTATTTTGTGTATTTAATTTTATTAGTCATGTTTATTAATTTATATAATTATAACATACTTTCATACACATAATTATATTTTTATTTTAATTTATTGACGTTCTTTGTATAATTAATAAAATAAAGTAATATATTGTATAGGTCTGTGTGTATGTATCTTACCTATGTATTGTGTATACAAGTATTTTATTTTTATTTTTATTTAGGTTTTTATTCTAATTTTAATATTCACAATTATTATAAACAATATTTACAACATTATAAAAATATAATAATATAAAAATAATAAATAATTCATAAAGAATAAATTGAATATTTTAATAAGTATAGCTATACAACGGGGTCCAAAACTCAACTTTCAAACCGTAGCTCCGCCAAATGCGAAACCACCGCCATTGATTAGCTTATTTTCTTCTATATACAATTAAAGGTGAATATGCTGCATTTGGAGTTTCCGTTTATGAGATACGGGTCTGGGAAGTTGGCATTCTGGATTTTTATTCAGACCATAACTTTTTGTCTGTGTATTATTTTTCTGTGAAATCAATTTTGTATTTTTTATTTATAAAATTATCTACAACTTTCATGTACACAGTTTCTTTATTTGATGAATAAAAAAGTGGAACCACAAATAGGTCCCAAAATGAATAAAGAATAAATAAAATGTATAGGTATTTTATCTATATTTCTGACCTTATCTCCCCCTACTTTATTCCTTGTCGACCTATTCATCAAGATGCCTAGGTCTCGGGGGTTTTGGGTCATAAAATATTTACAATATTTTATTCTTTTTCTTTTCTGTATTTATTCTATAATTTTGGCCTTAATTACAGTGTTTTATACACTATTGTGATGCACATGCATGGATGCTAAGATGGTGATTTTAATGCTATTTACAGGCATTTGCTAGGGTTTTTGGTGCCAAAATGATAGAATAAAGATGATGAAATGTGGATTCATCAATAGTCTGCTCGTGGATCTCCGTCTCCTTTGGTGAGCCTCGCTCGTGAAGAAGACGTCGGATCTCGTGTGTCGAGATTAGGAGATCTGCCGCTTGGATCATCAACATGGATTGCGAGAATTGCACGATTCATCCCCGCGCTCGCAAGCGTCTCCTCCGTCGGATCGGACTTGAGACAGGAGGTCTCTTCGTTTAGAGACTCGATCGCAGCCACGCTTCAAGAGGTAATCCTATTACTTGTTTGTGGTTTAGATGAAATGATCCGAGAAGTATTCTTGGATCATGTAGTTTCGTCGCACGAAAATTTTTCAAATTCCACTGCATAGAACAACTAGTGCGACTAGTCGTTCCTCGTCGTATTCGATACGATGCTCACGCTTCCTTGATGCGCTTGAGGATCTAACCATATCCTTCACGCCTCCGTCCCCGTCCTCCTTCTCCTCCTCCTCCGCCCCTGCACCTCCACCCTCCGGTCCCTGCACCTCCCCTCCGCCCCCCCCGCACCTCCCTTCCGCTCCCAGCACCTCCCTCTGCCCACCGCACCTCCCACTGCCCCTGCACCCCCAGGCCCCGTGCCCCTGCGACCCCTGCCTCCTGCCCTGCCTCCTCCCCCTGCTCCTGCGCCCCCAAGGCCCCGTACCCACGCGACCCCTGCGCCCCCAGTCCCGTCGCCCCTAAGTTGCCCCCTGCCTACCCCCCCCCCCCCCCAATGACCCGTGCACCCCTGCCCTGTGCCCCCTAGCCCCACCGCCCCTAGGTCGCCCCCTGCCTGCCTCCCCCGCCCCTAGGTCGCCCCCTAGCCTCGCCGCCCCCCGCCCCCAGGTCGTCCCCTAGCCCGCCGTCCCCAGGTCACCCACTAGGTCTTTCAGTATTTAGATATATTTTTGATTAATTGATTCATAAAAATTCAATAAAATTCACCATTTGATACGTAATGAGTGATATATCCGTGAAAATGCAAAAATTTTAAAGATTCGACGGATGCATGAAGGTGTAACTAAGAGAGAGAAATTATGAAGAGAAAGGAAGAAGGAACATATGGAGGAGGAAGAAGATGAAGAAGAAGTCTGGACAATAATACCCCTCTTAACTACACCAAGGTTTGAAAAAAACATGGTTAAGTCAACTCATTGACGATCAATCTGACGGATGGGCACAAGTGATAACGGAGAAAGAGAGAGGGGCACAACTGATATTACCAAAAAGATAGAGGTATAACTGAAATTACGATATCTCGGAGGAGCACAAGTGATAAAAACCCTAAATACAAATGTCAAATTCAATTAGCTTAACCCGATTTCGTTTCAGCTTAACCCGTTCCGATTCGTCACTAAAGCCATTTCAGCTTAACCCGAGTCCCGGTCCGACCCCGCCGGGAAGCAACGGACCAACTATCCTCCCTCCCTAAAACCCCATGCTCCTCCGGTCCACCGCCGTCCGGCGGTGCACGGCCGCACTCGACTGCCGGGCGCGGGGGCTCGCTGGCCGGGCGAACTCATCCCGCGGGAAGGCCCCCCTCGCGCTGGCAGGCGTGAGGGAGCCGAAGTCGGAGTGGTGGGCTGTGGACGGCGAGGCGCACGAGGTGGGCGACGGCATCCCCCCGCGAGAGCGTTCATCATCCCGCGCGACAACATCCCGAACCGCCGCCGCAAGCAACTCCGCGAGCAGTTCATGCGCCGCACCCGCCTCGTCCTCAAGGACTCGGTTCGTCTGCCTCCCACTTCCTTCAATCTCGTCTTTGCTGTCGAATCCAGCGATTTTAACTCTCCCAACCATTCCTGTGAAGATCATTTAAATTTCCATTGTAATTGATAACCATCTGCATCTAATTCGCATCAAGTAACTCGCCAACTCATCGGCGAGTCCGGTGAATGGATTAATTAGATCAGAGTTTGTGACCTCGGAACCACCACTGGCAGTCTTACGAGCTGCGGTACCAACTCCGGGTCTCAAGGAACTGAATTGCTCGACAACTTGGGCCTGGAAGGAGGATGCAAATTTTGGACAATACAATATCGGGATTAGTAATGCTTGTATGGATTTTCTTTACCTGAAGATAATCCAAACATGATCAAACCATCGTGAGCGTCAATTGCTATTAATATCTCTGCAGATAGACTTGGACTTGGGTTGGAAGAGGAAAATTCGTCCGGCCCGCAAGTCTCGAAAAATATTGGCCCTGTGCGTTGGTCAAACTTATATTTTGTTATGTATTGTAGGCAAGCCACTTCTATAGGTATTGTCTAAATGTAAGCGGCTCTTTTGATCCAATTATTACCGCCGCATCCACTAGAGGCGGCTAAAGCTAAGCCGCTTTTTATGAAAGGAGGCTTTCGTAAGCCACCTTTCATAAAAGCGGCTCCAGACTAACAGAACCAAAACCAACAACATGCTGGTGGTTCTGTCGTGTCATTTACCATTCCACAATAAAGTTACTCAACACATGCAAAAGTGATTTAAAACATGCAAAAGTGATTTTAAAACATCCAAAAGTGATTTAACAATTCACGCATCACATCCGCAAGTCACAGGATATATACAAACTACATAAGGGGGAAAAAGTCATATAATATTCTAAAAAGTTTATTGTTTCTTTGATTACATCTAAGCGATAAAAAGTACTAACATCTTCCTTTCCGTTGTTTGTACTTTGTACTGCAGCTTCACTTGAGGATCCGTTATAGGCTGCACATTTGGCGACCTCTCGAATGCGATAAGCTGTTTTTTTTGAGCCCAAAAATGGGAGAAACACGTATTGGTGCCTACCCCAATAAATTAATTAACTAAAAATAGACATTACAAATTACAAAAATCATGAATCAAGCAATTGCTTGTAATGGAACATACATTCTTGAAGTAAAAACGAAGGCCCAGAAAAAATCACATCATTACGGGCTAAATAGCCCATAGGACCGCCATCGGAGTAAGGATCTCTCTTCTTTGTCGACAACGTGCCCAAAAAGAGAAGACCAAAAAGAGTCGAAATCACGGGTGTACATGCAATCCAATCCCATGTCACTCCACATAGGTGAGGAAACATGGCACCAGAAAAAAGGTGATCCAGTGTCTCAGTTTCAGTACCACACAAGGGACATCTATCTGATACCATCTCCAATAGCTTTGCGCATCGATCTCGAGTCATAATGCGCTTCCGTCTAATGAGCAAGAGGAATAAACCAATCCTCTCCAGGAAATCAAGTGTCCATATGAACTCACAGTCCCGAATTATACTGTCCGTAATGGAGGGCGATAGCCTACAGACGACACCTTATGCCTTTCGAACTGAGAAGGATGCATTCTTCCAAATCCAATGATCCAAGCCAGAGGAGGGGCCTGCCCACCTGCCCAAGCATGTCCAGAAGGCGGAGGAACTCCTCCATGCGCTGATCAGAGAACGATGATATGAAAGCTGGCATCCAGTTTCCATTGTCCCAGCAATCCACAACATTACACCATCTGAATTAGCCGCCAAAGGAAAACAAGTGAGGGAAGCGGCTGCAAAGGCCCCTCCATCCAATCGTCCAACAAAAAATCAAAAGTGACACCATTCCCCACAACCGGGCTAAAATGCTCACGAAAGCGAGGCAAAACCTTCAGAATCTCTTTCCAGAATGCAGACTGCTTTGGCCCTTGTCGCAACATACCAAGGTTTGCCATGGAAACGCATAAAGACGATGGATTAGGTGACAACACATGCCCTCATCTTTACTCCAAATCCTGCTCACCCATTTGAGTAGTAGCGCCTCGTTGAGAGTATACAAACTCTTGATCCCAAGACCCCCATGCTTTTTAGGTTGAACAATGGTCTCCCAATCGACTAGGTGTATGCCGTGCCCTTCCGGACCAGATTTGCTCCATAAAACCTGCGTATCAAACGTTCCAATCTCCGTCTGATGTCCACAGGTAGCAGGCGAGAAGAGAAGAAAAACATCGATCACAGAAAGAACCGCCTTAATCAGCACCGGCCGACCATCACGCAACAACAAAGTCGCCTTCCATCCAGTCATTTTCCTCTCCATCTTCTCCACCAACGACAACCAGTCCGACAACTTAATTTAACCGTCCGTAAGAGGAAGACCAAGGTACCTGAGAGGAAGGGAACCGCATGCCGTGCCCAGATCCACACAACATGAATGAGCCTCTTCCTCCGACATGCCAAACGAGGCAACAATGGATTTGCCATGGTTCAACTCCAGACCAGATATCTCACCATATATCTCGAGAGTAATGCCCATGCCACCCACCTCCTCTTTGCCACCTTCAATAAACAGGATTGTGTAATCCACATACTGCAACAAGGGGATATGCACGTCTTCACATCTGTAACCTGTTACAATCCCACTTCTCTGAACCCGGTCAACTATACAAGCAAGAACATCAGCAACAAGTACAAAAAGTAAAGGAGCAAGAGGGCATCCCTGCCCGACCCCTCTCTGTGGCTGAAAAAAACCTCCCTCAGGGCTGCCGTTAACCAGCACCGAGAGCGACGCCGTGGTGATGCAACGTTTCATCCATGAGATCCAAATGTCCGTAAAACCCCTCATGTCCGTAAAACCCCTCATGCCCACAGAATCGCCACTCCAAGGTATCACAGGCTTTGGCAAAATCCACTTTTCAAAGCTACGCCTTCTTGCCATTTCATTTCCAATCAGATATAATCTCAGAAGCCATTGCCAAACTATCCCCAATCTGATGGCATGGAATGAATGCCGACTGAACTGGGGAGACTAGGTGGTCAAGAACTCGGTTAAGACGAACCATGAGCACCTTTGCTGCAATGAGATAAATGCCATTGGAAAGGGCAATCGTCCTGTAGTCTTTAATCCTCTCTACCGTCCCCGTTTTTGGAAGAAGGAAAATCAGAGCTTTGTCCAATCTTTCAAATCCCGCATTGCAACGACAAAACTCCTCCGCAACCTCGAAGACCTCACCACCCACTACACTCCAGAGTTCTTTACAAAAAACCAGGGGGAAACCATCTAGGCCCGGTGCCCCATCTGCATTCAGACTCCATACAACTGCTTTAACCTCTTCCAAGGTAAACGACAATGTCAGGCTACCTGCGTGTACATCTGAGAGTCGAGAAGCCCCAAGACCACTTCAATGTCAAGGTCTGGAAGCAACCCTCCTAGAGTTCTCTGTCCCCTTTCTCTGTTCCCTTCAATTCTCTATCCCCTTCAATTCTCTGTTCTGTTTCTAGCAATCGCACTACCCAATTCTCTGCCCCCTCAAACTCTGTTCCCATTAACAATCACAGATCAGAAGGAGTTGTTCGGACGTCTACCACTGGCAATCTTGTGAAAAAAAGGTCGTGTTCGCATCACCCTCCTTTAACCAGACAAGCCGTGACCTCTGTTTCCACTCTACCACTTGCTTCCTGTCTTCCTCCGCTATCATTCTAAGGGTAAAATCCCTTTGCCCCAACTCATCCGCATCCAGCTGCCTATCATACTCTAGTCTGTCAAGTCTCTGGACCTACATTTCCACATCTATCCTTCGAGCTCTCCTAGCCTCTCTCACCTCCTTATAAGCACATAATCTCTGACGCAGACACTTCAATTTATCTGAGAACCTCATTGCCGCCGAACCAACAACAGACAAGGATGTCCAGTGGGTGCTCACCAAGTCTCTGAACGAGTCCTCCAGAAGCCAAGCGCGTTCAAATCTGAAAGAAACCTCTCGACGGAGAGGTAGAACCAGAATCCCATATCAGAGGTGTATGGCCCAAACGTGTGTGGGACCTACACGAAGCGAAGGAGCTCGGGAACAAATCCAAAAGTTCAGACGAGACAAGAAAATTATCAATGCGGGAGCGAGATCCCGAGCTCCGCCAAGTGTACTTTATGTCTGCGGCATCAAGAACCTTAAGCTCTAAATCATCAATCAAATCAGCAAAGTTCGATGACCCCGGGTCCTGGCCACCCCGTAGGCGAGGACGATCAGAAGAAAGCAGCGAAACATTGAAGTCTCCCCCAACAAGCCAAGCACAGTCCGAAAAACACTTATAGCTGTACGGATATCGTCCACATCTCATGCTGCAAAACCGATTGACATGGACAATGCACACACACAAGAAGACAAAGAGAGTCGAGGAGGATGAGCATTTCAGAAGAATCGAAAGAGCATGCGAGCCCTTCAACTCCGCTGAAACTGAAAAGAAGTATCCTTCCAAGTCAAAATCAAGCATCCTGAACTTCCCGAGGCATCCAATGTCTGATAACCGGACAACGAGCTTAGACCAAAAGAGTTCCATACAATTATATTGCAAGAGTCAAGCTTTGTTTCCTGAAGAAGGATGACATCACACTTCCACTCCGTGGGCCAGTTGTTAGCCTAGAAGATCATCCCCAGCTTGACCGGGAGCAGTCGACGTCAATTGGCCAACCTACCCAAGTCTCTCTTTTTTTCTGGGTCACCCAGACCTCTAACATTCCAGGAAAGAGTCTTCATTTAGGCACAGCTTTGCCCACCCACTGTGCTCACCGCTTCCGCGAGCACCGCCACCTGCACCTTCCATTCAGAGACAATACGCACCTCACCACTCGTCAACTTTTGTTTCCGCCTCCGTCTATACCTCTTCGCATTTCCCCTACCACTTCTCGAGACCGAAGAACTCCCTTCCTCACGACAGTTTTGTCCCCCTTGCAAACCTCAATCAACAACCCCTGCTATTGTCGGCACTAGCACTTCACGGTCCTTACCGTCTGGATTCATAGCTTGTGCTGCTAACAAAGGAGAGGAGTTGTTAAACTGTTGCGGCTAGCAAAAGGCCAAAGTCCCCGAGTCTGCCACCCCCTCCGTCGGATAGACCAACAGAGGCAGATCGGAGTGTTGCACAGGGAAAGCTCAAGCATGCTGGATAAAGCACTCGAAACGGGATAAGCGGAGCCGGATCCGCCTTATTACCCGAAACATGAAGGGTCCGCCACATCGAAAGGAAACCCGATCCACCCAAAAGTTGACCCAGACCCCCATACCCGAATTCGGATTGACCAACTCCAAAGACCGTCCGTGGGACCCGGGTTTTGATGCTCCACCCGACCCACCCGATCGACAACGAAACAAAGCCCCTCGGTGCCTTGGAAAGGGCTGTCTTCAAAAAACTCCACAGCTGTTACATTTTCTGAACGACACGGAATACGAATCGAAAGGTCGCGCGAGATCTCCTCAACTTCCGCGATCCTCGCGATTTTCAAATCATCACCTTGCTGACGTGGCTCTGTTGCAGAAGAGCCGGCTTCCGACATCCCCAATGGCTGGAACAAAGGCGGCGATGACAAAAAGTGAACATCAATCGGGAAAGTTGCACGACCAATCTGCACCCTTACCAGTGGAAGAGGCATTGTGAGACTCTCACGACATTCCATGAGGACGATGGTGACATCATGATTGGACCTCGGTAAACCCTCATCAGCCAAAATCTTCGTCACTATTCTGACTTCCCTTAGGGCTGGGCCAAGAACTTCCAGAGTTCAAGAGAGGAATGGGACTCCCCTAATCTGAGCAACCCGCTTGGTGAACACCACCTCCCCTCCATCTGCAAATCACGGGTGACGCCACAACACGTTACTCTTCCCCCGCGGATTGAGCACCCGCTCCGCCCGAGTCTTCGACAATCCCCGCACGCAACAATTATTTCTTCCCAGCAAAATAACACCACCTGAGCCTAAAAAAAATAACACCACCTGTGAAATTCTTCTTATAGATGAGCAGTAATCCAGCCCACATAGACCTAATGGATATCGACTCTTTCATCCACGAGCTTGTCAACCAACGAACTCCCATTTCCTCAACACCTTTTCCAGCCACGACTTTTGCAAACGAAACACCCAGCCTTAGCTGCTCACCGCAACGAAACCTCCCCACCATCACGCGAGGGCTCGTCCGTTGTCGCCGCGGATACAAACGAGCAGAACGCCTGACGACGACCAGCTTCTCCATAACCAAAACAACGCGAAGGCTTTAAGCACTCGGATGCACCATGGTTTGCCTCCCCACATTTTTTTGAAGCCAAGAAAAGGGGGATACACTCAATGGTGTTCACCCCAATATATTAGTTTGCCTCCCCACATCTGAAACATCTTCGACCACACTTGCGATGAGTAACCGACACCCAGCCCTTTTCCTTCTCTTTGCGCGAGAGCGCAACCTCTCCATCAACTCGCCGCCACACGCGGACTCCTACAACGATCCGCCTACTCGTCGCCTCCCGCCGACGCCTCTTTCTCCCTCGCTCCCTCTCCCATCCCCTTTTCCACGATAAGCTGGTGATAACCGTGGTCTTCCACGAGGGTCACCATGATATAAAAATGTTGTCGCTGAGGCGACCACTCACAGAAGACCGGTGTTAATCAGCAACTAACCCACAATAAAAGAATGTATCAATTAAGCTCAAAAAGAAGTGTGAATTAATCTTTATTACTCTACCACAAGATGTATAGTGTCTAAGTATGTAGAGGTCGAACCACAGAGAGCAATACAAAAATGCATAAGCCTACAATGTGCATCTATCACAGAGTCATCCAAGTGTGAAGCCTATTTTTGTGGGTTTTTGAATTTTATATATTATTTTATTTTATTTTATTTTTATTATTTTTTAATATAATTAAGTAATATATGTATATATTTATATAATTAATAACAAATAAATAAATATATATATATATACCCATAGAGGGTAAGTATACAGGATATAATACATTCATGAGATATAGATATGTATAGATATAAGTAATAACTTTTTTTCTTGATTTTATACATTAATAAATATGTATATATATAAGGATATATAGATATATATATTTTTTTCTTTTTTTTATCGAGGAATATGTATATTCCAAGGGGAGACGGGAATGATAAAATATTTATAAAAATTTATAAAAATACTCAAAAATATGGGAATAAAATCTTTTTGGGATTTTCATGATTTTTTTACTGTTTTTGTGATTTTTGGGCATTTTTCAAAATATTTTTAGTATTTTTTAAATAGCAGAATAAGAGAAAATAGGGAAATTGGGTCTGGCTGTAAGAAAAATAGGCATTAAAAATAGCAAACAACCTCAAAAAGTTTCCACACTATTTTTCTAATAAAGATAATAAAATATAGCATAAATAGGAACTGAGCTCACATTTTTCTGATTTTTCTTTAATTTTATTTTTTTTTGAAGTTTTTGTGTAATTTTCAATTTCTAAGGTTTTCCTTTTGAGATTTTTAGGGATTTTTGGACTGACACTAAAATAGGTCAAAATACACACTAGAGAATTTTTTTGGAATTTTTGGAGGTCTTTTAATATTTTTTTTGGTATTTTATAAGTTAGACAGTGAATAAAAGATATATTTTTGATATTTAATAAATGCAAAGATGCAACAAAATTAAAAACTAAAAATATAGCGTGCAATGGTACACTAACAGGAGCTTATGTCTATTTTTGCAAAATTTTTCAAAGAAATATGAAGCACAAAATAAATAGACAAAGCATACCAAAAATAAATGGCCTGGTAGGGGTATTTTTGCAATTAAAATATCTCTCAGGGGCATAGATGCAAAAATTACAACAGAAATAAACATTTATTCTTATTTTCAGGGCCATTTGACAAATACCAAAACCCGGCAGGGGTTACATGCAAATTTCACGCGCCTCACGTGGGGTCTGCACGTGAGGCGCAGAGGGACTAAAATGTAAATACATGAACTCCAGGGGTCCTTCTGCAATTTCTACAATTTATTTACAACTGGCATTTTTATTTATAGCATTAAAACTTAAATACAAAAAGGCGAGGGGTTGAATATGAAATTTACCCTAATAAGCGTGCGATCTAACGGTTGGATTGCTTCCACTTGCCACGCGTCGTGCTCCTGTCGGCCGATGACGATTCGCAGATGACGGCGGAGATTAGATCAGCCTCGCTGATCGGATGGTCGATGCGACGCTTCATCTGACGGCGCTGGTTCAATTTGGGCCGGCTCCTTCGATCTGACGGTGCTGGAGGTGCTTGGAAGAACAGGGAAGAAGCTCGCCTCCGGCGAGCTTCGATCGTGCAGCGTCGGCTTCTTCGAGCATCTCCCTCGCCTCTGACGCGCTCTGCTCGTAGCTAGCGACCTTCCGCATCTCCTGAAGGTTCCATCATGGCTCCTGGAGGTCCGGGTCGCTCGGACGAGGTCGGAGAAGTAGGGGACCTCCAGGAACCTCTTCCTGGTTCGATTCGAGCCCAGATGGGCTCTATTCTTTGTTTGAACTGCAGAGGAAGAACCGGGGGCGAGAGGGCTACCTCCTTGACCCGGGGTTTTGAAGCTTCGCAGCAAAATGGAGTGGGGCGGAGGGGCTCCGACGAACGGCGGAGGTGGAGCCCCGATTTGCGAAGACCAGAGGTCCTCGGTTGGTCAAAGGCGATGGATAGATGGAGAATGCGATGGGGATTGAAATGGGGTGTACGTGGCGGTCGGAGACAGTGGATTTCACAGTGAGGAAGTCGCCGGAGTGGAGCTCCGGCGAACTTCGAATTTGGGATTTTAAGCTACAGGGATTAACTAAAGACTAATCTAACAACGGGAATTAAAAACTAACATTAAAACCTAACTAAAAAGCATGAAAAGGACAGCTCTTATACCTGGGGGCCACCAGGGAGCAGGGCTAACGCTGGAGCTCCGCCGCGACAAAATTCTCCTTCCTCCGGCCGATTCAAGGCGCTGGAGCACTCCCCCTGTCACGAGGAACGGTTTAGGAACAAGATCAAGGCTTTTGGTTGGAATAAAATTGGCCAAATTCGAGGAAGGAGGCGGAGCTACTTATTTATAGACATTGGCATGGAGCCTTATTGACCGGCGATTATTACTTAATCCAATGAGTATCTGATCGATCCAAGTTATTGGCGGGCATCATGGATAATCATAGAGCAATTCTTGTGAAGGAAGCGAGCTTGAATGATGGACGGGATGGCCGCAAAAAATGGAGGAAATCGGGGGAGTTGACAGTTCAGAGGCGCCAGACCTGGGATGGGACAGTTGACCAGGGGGTCAACGAAGGCCGGCGCTCCATTGGTCCACGTCAGCCGCTAAAAGACAAAACATGACATTTGAGTCTAAATTGATTTATTTACCATAGTAAATGATTTTATTTGAATTTTCTTAAAACAAAAAAATGTGTATTTCTTTATGTAGTATTTATTTGTGATTTTTATTGAATTTTTCGAAGTGTTTTATTATAGTTTTAATTCAATAATGTGTATATGTATGTATTTACATGTATTTTTGTGTATTTTATTTTTAATTTGTTTATTTCCTTTTATTATTTTATTGGCTTATTTTATAAATTTATAATTTATTTTTGTGAATGTGAGGGTATTTTTATTTAATTTTTAGGAGTTTATTTTTATTTTTAAATAAATAGGTATAGGTATATGTAGGTATCCTTATAGGTCTTTTACCTATGTATTTTGTATACTTCATTTATTTAGTGTATTTTCTTGATTTTTATTTTGGATTTATATTTTTAATAGGTTATATGTACTATTTACATTATTATAAAAAATATAAAAGAGAAAGAATAAAAGAATAAAATCCTTTTTATTTATATAGATGAATAGCATAGGTATTTTGTCTATGAATTTTATAGACTTATTTTATTTTATAAATTCCTTTTGGTTTTCTTTTACTTTTAATATGTACATGTATTGTGTACATTATTTACAAAATTCTAAAAATATAAATTTGTTACAATAATGAATAATGAATAAATGGAATATTTTAGTCAATACTATGTACAAGGAGGTCCAAAAACCTAACTTTTGTATCTGGACTCCAAAAATAATGAAACCAATTTTATTAAATAGTTCTTGGAAAGCTATATACAATTAAAGGTGAGTTTGGGTGATTTGGAGTTTTTATTTGCAAGATATGGGTCCGTGAAGTTGAGATTTTGGCTTTTTATTCTGTGTATAAAATGTACACTGAGCATTATTTTTACACAAACTCAATTTTGTATTTTTATTTACATTATTATCTACAACTTTCATGAACAAAGTTTCTTTATTTGATGAATAAATAATTATGTACAAAATAGGTGTCAAAAATGCATAAATACATGAATAAATAAATGAGGTATTTTTTGTATACTGGCCCTTATCTCCCCCTACTTTATTCCTTGTCGACCAATTCCATGCTGGTCTTGGTCTCGGGGTTTGGGTCATAAAATATCTTCAATATTTTATTCCTTTTTCTTTTCTTCTCTTTATTCTATAATTTTGGCATTAAACACCTTAATTAATGTGTAATTAATACAATGAGTGATGAATGCTATTATGTACAATTTGATGCTATTTACATGCATTTGCTGGGGTTTTTGAGGCCAAAATGATAGAATAAAGGTGATGATATGGAGATTCATCACCCCCCTATACTTGCCTTTGCTAGTCCCTAGCAAACACTTATGCAATAAGTACAAAAAGAATAAAGAAAAGAAAAAGGAGGATTAAAGAAGGATAGAGTGAGTAGGGGTGCTTTCAGTGCAATGCCTGTCTTTATAAAATCTGAATTTGGAGCTCCTGTCAGACGTTGGGTGTAGATGTGTGTGGAATCTAGTCGGGAACCAGCTCTAAAATACAACAGCCTTTGATAGTCACAGAACTCGGTTCAACCCACCTCAATCGCCTGGTCAGAACTAGTCTACATCATACGCAAACCCTTATAACTATGAAGCTGACTTGTACCGTGTAAGTGATAGTGGCTCTCCCCAACTGAAATGATAAAGGAACTGACTTCTCCAGAATGACAACCCAATGATTCCCCAATTCAACAACTCTTTCCTCGAGGAGCAGGGTATTCCCTTCTAAGTTCAAGTGGCAACCAGCTCAAGAGGAGGGGGTGAAGAGAAGAATGGACGGTAGCCAGTGTAGCTACCTATCCTGGGATGCAAGACCAGTGTAGTCAAGTCATCCAGCTGCAGGCTCACATATTTGACTTTGGAACTCAAGCTTGCTTATTGACTTTGTACATACTTTGCAGGCATTTATTTTTGTACAGGCCTGACCATTTTTTTTCAACATACTATTCACAGCAGCATTTACATAAAGAGTTTTTCCTCTTGAGCCAGTAGACTATCCCTCTTTTGAAGCTTTATCGCAACCCACAATCTCCTGTCTTTAGACCTCATGGCTATTGGACCAGGTTGGGGTGCACTTCCCTCCCTAGACGAGGACGAATGTTTCCACCCGTGTGCGTCTCAGACTGGCAAATCCAACCCCTTCACCACTCCAACTGAGTTGAGCCAAGTGAAAGGTGCAAGTGTCCAAGTTAGGTCACGGTCGGCAAGAGTCATACGTGTGTCTCGGAAAGTTCTAGTTAGTTCACTGAGGTGACTTGAACCCAGTCCTGATTTCTCAAAGAATTAAGTCTGTATAGACCTGAAGTACCTTAAACCTAGTTCCCGTAAGGTTCCAGTGCAGTTAGGTGCGGTAAGGTCCAACCAAGCTCCAATTTGAGACTTTATTGGACTGATTCAATCATCAAGCTCACTCAAAAAGAATATGAATGGTATGCTTATGCTATGCACAATGAATGATGCAATTTTTCACAAAGATTTTAAAAGAATCAAAGAATCTTTTTACACAAAGAATTTTTGCAAATAAAAACTTGACACATACAAAAAGGTACGTACAATTATTTACACGGGCGGGCCGCTTTATTTACAAAATGCATGGATTTATAAAGACTCTACATGTGTTAATGAAGTAGTTTATTTCAGTTGTCCAGAAAGAATTTTATGCATCTCATTTCTGATTTACAAGTCTTTGTATTAGTGCTCTTATTCTTCAGATCTAGTTTTGAAAATAATTTTGCAGACTATAGTACACGATAATTTTTGCAATCATTTACACACATTTGAAAACTATTTTCGCAAAGGTTTTCACACTATATATACATTTTTTCACAATAATTTTGACAAACAATTTTCAAAACATCTGCACATAGGTTTTTCAAATCCTTTCCTTTACACAAAGAAAAAGTTTTTCAATCCAAACAATTTTACACAAGTTGAAAACATTTCACAGCAACTTTTTCAAACAGTTCACACTAGTTTTCAAATCATACTGTATAGGTGTCTAGTCTGATTTATTAATCAGTATATATAAAAGAAGAAAAAATGTATTTGTTATATAATATGGTTTTTATCAGTTTTATTTGTGATTATTCCTTATTTACAAATGAGAGATTTTTGTGTAGACTCCTCAGACTTACTCGAGAATCCTTTTCAAAAGAATTTTGAGAACTCTAGTCCAAAATAATTTTGCAAATATGTACACGTCTTTGAAAAATGATTTTACCAAGATTTTACACAGCATAGATAGGTTTTTCAAAACAATTTTGACCATCAAATTTTTACAATCATTTGCACACTGATTTTCACACATTTTGATTTCACTCAAAGAAAATAAATTTTACACACAAAACTGATTTTTCAAAGGTTGAATACTTGTACACACTATTTTCAAACAATTTTCACAAGATTTTTCAAAGAACACTTTTTGCATAAAAAGCTTTTTCTGATTTAATAATCAGTACACGTACAACGAGCCTGAGGAGCTTACAATCATCTTTTATTATTATAGAGTTACTTATTGCTTTTTAGATTGAATTGATGTTTTATTTTTCAGTATGAGTTATGGCTTATAGTATATACATGGTATATACGACCCCCCTATACTTAGCTTGAGCTATGTCCTCATAGATCGAAGAGAAAAGCAGAGACATAACTCGTACTGAGTATAGACAAGTCTAAAGAATATAAATGAATGAAATAAATGAATGAGAAGTTGACCGTCCCCCCTATACTTAGGATCAAGTAATCCTAAGTATAGCAAACTGTACAAAAAGCAGGGAGGGTCAAGGGTGGGAATACACAGATCGTACTCAGATTGTCTCCCCCTATACTTAGGGTAAGATACTCCTAAGTATAGACAAGAAGAGGAGACAATGGAGAGGATCGGAATGAAATGAAAAACTCGGGGTGCACATCCCCCCTATACTTAGGACCAAGTACGTCCTAAGTATAGAAAACTGTCTACAAGGGCGGCACCTTTTAGATACAAAGAGAAAATAGAAAAGGAAAAGAAGAAAAGAAGAAAAGCAAAGAAGAAATCAGATAAACAGTTCTTGGAGTACATCGTCTGAATCTTCTGATGCTGCAACGGTTGTGGAAGTTTCATCATGTTGTACGAGCTGGATTGAATCAACAACGGCCAAGAATGCATCTGGTTCTAAGTAAGGCTCAGGAGTTGGCCGTTGACGACGAAGGGCTGTGCGTCAGGGGACAATTCTGATATAGCAATGCTTCCATTGTCACGCACTTCACAAACTCGGAATGGCTCTGTCCACTTACTTTTTAATTTGCCTGGAAATATCCGCAACTTTGCATCAAATAACCACACTTTCTGTCCAACGTCAAAGGTCTTTCGTCTGATGTGCGGTCATGCCAGCGTTTCGCCTTCTCCTTATACATCAAGGTGTTATCGTATGCATAGTCTCGGAATTCCAAGAGCCTGCTCAGATCGTTTTTTCTCTTCTGACCACTTCTTCGTGAGTCCAAATTACAACTGTTAATTGCCCATAAAGACTTGTGAATTAATTCTACGGGCAGATGGCACGGTTTTCCATATACAAGACGATAGGGCGACATGCCCAAAGGGGACTTGTAGGCGGTTCGGTAGGCCCATAGGACCGAATCCAAGAGTTGAGACCAGTCCTTCCTGTTTGGCCTAACAAGTTTTTGCAGGATAGTCTTGATTTCTCTGTTTGATAGCTCCGTCATGCCATTGGTCTGAGGATGATAAGGAGATGCGACACGATGGTCAATGCCGTACTCCTTCGTTAACTTCTTGACCTCTTTGTTAATGAAGTGGCTACCCCCATCTGATATGAGAATTTTTGGTATCCCGAACCGCGAAATGATGTTCCTCTTCAGGAACTGGCATACTGTTCGGCTGTCAGCGGCTCGAGCAGGGATAGCTTCAACCCAACGACTCACGTAATCGACAGCGAGAAGGATGTGCTCAAATCCCTGGCTGTTAGGGAAAGGTCCCATGAAGTCAATGCCCCATGCGTCGAAAACATCTGCTATCTGAATGATTTTCAGGGGCATTGAATCTTTGGCAGTAAGTGTTCCTTTCATTCTCTGACAGTCAGTACACCGCTTAACAAATTCAGCTGCATCCTTGAATAAAGTGGGCCACCAGAAGCCACACTGAAGTACTTTGGCTGCCGTCCGATCTCCAGAGTGGTGTCCACCAGATTCGAGCGAGTGACAATGCTCGAGGACACTAAATTGCTCCGTCTGAGGAATGCACCTGCGCCAAATGCAATCCGCTCCTTCCCTGAATAAAAGAGGATCCTCCCATTGGTAGAATCGGATGGTCGACATGAATTTGTTCTTCTGATTTTTCGTCCAATCCGCTGGTGTTACCCCAGAGGCGAGGTAGTTGACTATATCTGCATACCAAGGGAGAGAATCCACTGCTAAAATGGCTTCGTCAGGAATAGGTGCATTGTTCAGAGGAAGCTCATGCTGCTCTATTCTGGAGAGATGGTCTGCTACCACATTCTAGACTCCAGGCTTGTCCTTGATTTCCAGATCAAATTCCTGGAGGAGAAGGATCCAACGAATCAGTCTTGGCTTGGCATCCTTCTTCTGCTGAAGGTACCGGATATCAGAGTGGTCTGTAAAGATGGTGACTTTTGATCCCAACAAATAAGATCTAAACTTCTCTAAGGCGAAAACCACAACCAGCAATTCTTTCTCTGTCACTGTATAATTTCTCTGTGCTTCGTCTAGTGTTCTGCTGGCATAGTGAATGGCATAGGGCGCTCTGTTTTTTCTTTGCCCAAGAACAGCTCCAACTGCAAAGTCTGACGCATCGGTCATTATTTCAAAGGGAAGAGTCCAGTCGGGCGGTTGCAAGATTGGAGCCTGAGTGATGAGCTCCTTCAATTGATTGAAAGCAAGGAAAACCGGCTGATCAACAATGAACTCAGTCTCCTTGCACAAGAGTTCTGTCAGAGGTCGGGCGATGCGGCTGAAATCCTTGATGAATCGCCTGTAGAATCCCACATGCCCCAGGAATGACCTCACATTCTTCACTGACTGAGGTGGCTGAAGATTTGAAATGACATCCACCTTCGCTGGGTCGACTTCCGTGCCACGTTTGGAAACGACGTGACCCAGCACAATACCTTCTGTGACCATAAAGTTGCTCTTTTCCCATGAAAGTACTAGATTGACTTCTCGGCACTTCTGAAGCACTCTGTCTAGGTGCTCAAGACAGGAATCGAAACTATCACCGTAGACTGAGAAGTCGTCCATGAACACCTCGAGAAAACTGCCTGCCATCTCGGCGAAGACTGCTAACATGCATCTTTGGAAGGTTGCAGGTGCATTGCACAAACCAAAGGGCATTCTCTTGAAGGCGTAAGTGCCGAACGGGCAAGTGAAGGTAGTCTTCTCTTGGTCTTCAGGGGCGATCGCCACTTGGTTGTACCCGGAATACCCATCCAGAAAGCAGAAGAACTCCTTGCCTGCTAATCTCTCCAGAACTTGATCGATAAATGGCAAGGGGAAGTGGTCCTTCTTGGTTGCTGCATTGAGACGGCGGTAGTCAACACACACCTGCCAGGATGTTGGTACTCGAGTAGAAATTTCCTCTCCTTTATCATTTGTAACCACGGTAAGCCCTGATTTCTTGGGAACTACATGCAGTGGGCTTACCCATTTTGAGTCGGAGATGGGATAGATGAAGCCTGCGTCACACTATTTCGTTATCTCCTTCATTAAGACGTCCCGAAGGTTAGGGTTCAGCCTTCGTTGGAATTCGCGGGACGGTTTGGCATCTTCTTCTAGATAGATGTGATGTGAGCACAGGACTGGATTTATCCCTCGGAGATCTGATACGCTCCAACCAAGTGCCTTGCGGTTCTTTTCTAGCACCTCGAGAAGTCGAGATTCCTGATCCGGATTCAGCCTGCTGCTGATGATGACCGGATACATTTGTTCTTCACCCGCAAGGAAAGCATACTTCAAGCCTGCCGGAAGTAGCTTGAGTTCTGGTTTTGATCTGTCCACTTTAACTGTCACTTCAGATACCATGCTGGTGGTGGGATGTACTTCTTTGTGATACTTACCATCCTCATCATCCTGTTGAGATCCCGGTGATGCACCGAACGGTTCTGCGCTAAGCTGATCATGTTCGGTCTGGAGTGAATGCTCAAGAAGATGCGCCTGCATCTGAGAATCTGTCTCCCAAGAATCATCGGAGCATATGCTGTCTGCGCTTTCCAAGTCCTCCTCAAGAGTGAGGATTTCTTGGGTCCATGAATCATCCAATGACAAACCTGAATCTCTGATTTCCGCAATAAAATCGCAGTCTGCTTCGGATGCTGCATGTCTCTCATCAGGTGTGGCATTCGACTCTCTGTTCATGTTTATCGTGATCCTCTGGGTGTTCGAGCTGAAAGTAATCGTGCCAGACCCGTAATCAACCACGGCACCTGAAGTACGAAGGAATGGTCTGCCAAGGATGATCGGGGTCTGAAGCAGGAGTGCAGGCGAGTCCATATCAAGGACTACAAAGTCAGCTGGGAATTTCATTTCATGCACTTTAACAACCACATCTTCCAAAAGACCTCGGGGCCGCTTGACGGATCGGTCAGCGAACTGAAGGATCATGTGTGTCTGCTTGAGCGGTCCCAGCCCAAATTCTTGCATGATGGACGAGGGCAGAAGGTTGATGGAAGATCCACTGTCAAGGAGAGTACGCTCGAAGACCTGGTCAAAAATTTCACAACTGATCAGAGGCGCTCCTGTGTCTTGCTTCTTCTGGGGGAGATTGCTGATAGCTGCTACCGTGGCCAAGGTGAGGACATGCCTCTCAACTTGTTGGCGTCTGTTTTCTTACGTTGAGGGACGCCTGTTAGTACATGCCTCTTTCAGTCCTTTCTTCACAGCTGGCATGTATTCCGCGGCTTTCAACAAAGGAATCTCAACAGTCAATTTATCTAAGATCTCCACAATACCTGGATCAGACAATGCCTTTTTTCGTTTTACAATTTTTTTGGATTTTTGTATTGCATGAGGAAAAGGAATATTTACATCGCTGGCAGGAAAATGAGAGTTCTTATTTACATCAAAATCATCGCCCATAGAATGTTGTACATCCGAACTACAAAAAGGAGTACAAGCTGCATCTGGACATGCTGGTGCTGCAGGGCGATCAAAAAGTAAAGCGTCTGCTCCGTCGGCTGGAGAGGGATCGGCTGCTGCTGGCGGCTCCTCTAATGCTAGCGCGGCTTCGCTTCGGCTACAAGCTTCTTTTTGTTGTTTTTGTTTTTGCTGATTTTTTTGTATTTTTGGCTGAGGTTGCTGCTGAAGATGCACGACGGCTGGACTGGCTTCTCCTTCTTCTTCCTCCTCACCCGCCCCTATAGCTGGCACGACTGATGCGGAAGATGACGATCCACCTGTTTCTTTATTCACCCCACTTCTGGTAGCAGGCGGAGGCAAGGCCCTACCGCTCCTGAGAGTAACAGTATTAGAATAAACAGTAATATCATTACCAGACTCGGACAGGACATCACAATCTACCTGCTCTTTCTTCTTGAAATTATTGGGGTTGGCTTCGACCTGCGCCGGAATGGTAGTTCTGGTGGCGGTTAGGTCGTCGAGCCTCTTTGTCATATCCGCTAGCCCTTTAACAAGCTGGGCCCGACAATCCATGGCGGGATTCACAGGGGGTGATTCAGTAGGTTCAGCGTGCAGACCACGCTGTTGATGGTTGGATGGGTGTGGAGGTTGTGGCTGGTGGTTCTGAGGTAGTGCAGGAAGTTGAAGTTGTTGGTAGGATGGAGGAGGATACTGCTGATATTGCTGAGAGGGGGCAGCCGCGTACTGGTGATACGGCTGTGGGTGGCGGTACTGCGGCTGCTGCTGGTAAGGAAAATTCTGCCTCCACTGCTGTGCAAACTGGGGAGGCTGCTGGTACTGCTGGTGCTGCTGAGAGGATTGACCAAAACGACCACCCTGAGGTTGGTGGTACTGCCGATTGGCAAATTGCTGACCCTGGGGTTGTCCCTGAGGACGGGTCGGCTGTGCATCATGAGTCCATACCCCATTCACTTCTTGAATCAGGGGTGGTGGAGGGAAGACTGGATCAGGTACAGAAAGAAACTCTGGTTGGTACACGACCATCTGCTGCTGCGGCGGGCCCTGGTCGGGCGCGTGCACGTAGTATACGTGCTGGACTGCCGGTGGCTGCTGGCTCGGCTGAGGCTGATGCTGCGGCTGCTGCTCGTCCTTCTTCTCAGCGGGAGGCTGGGAGCGTCCGATGGTGTAGCCGACTGGACAGAGTTGATAGTGCCGACCAACAGTTCAAGGTACTTGTTGATCTGATCTAGCTTGTCCAAGTTCTGGGTCCTCTTCTCGATCACAGCGAGTTTCTCGAGGTCCTGTGATCGCTTCTCAATGATATCTACCTTAGAGAGATGGCCCCCGATAATGCTGAGGTTGGAGCTCTCATCTCTCTCTGCTTCCTTGGATGCAACCATGTGTATTTGCTTCTGGAGGATCTGGGGCTGCTTCAGATACGCCTTGGATGAAGAGAGGGCGGCCTCTCCTTCGGCCATTTCTTCAAATATCTGCCAGACGACATCTTCATCCTTATTAAAATGGGAGCCCCCACATGGTGCGTCCACAAGCCGTTGGCTTTCAATGTTCAGTCCCCCAAAGAAATGCTGGACCAAACTGGTCTTCGGGATATCATGATGGGGACACTTCTCCTGCAGGTCAGTGAATCTTTCCCAAGCTTCATGTATCGACTCGTGGGGTCCTTGGGAGAAATTACTGATTCGGGCTCGCATCTGGTTGAGCCGACCTAGAGGGTAATATTTGTGCAGAAAGGCGGACTTCAACTCCTCCCAGGTCGTCACGACCTTCCCCAGATGGTTGACCCAATAAAGGGCCTTGTCCTGTAGGCTGAATGGGAATGCCATCATCTTGACAATGTCCAGAGGGACATTGGGATAGTGAGTAGTGCGGCAGATACGGGAAAATTGCTGCAGGTGAATGTACGGCTCCTCGCTTGTGTTTCCATGAAAGGCAGGGAGAAGAGCAATGAATTGGGGCTTCAGCTCAAAGTGAGCGTGTACCGGTGGAATGAGGATCCACTCGGTCATCTGGCTGTCTCCTGGATTGTATGTTTCTTTAAGGGTTGGCTTTGGTGGTGGGGGAAATTCTACATCGTCATCGGCACCACCACCTCCACCTCCTCCTCCCCTGCCTCCTCTGCCTCCTCCTCCATCGTCACGGTTCATCATATCATTCAACATGTCCTGGAAAGCTGTCTGTGTGAGGGCCTGCTCGGTCAGCTGCTGCTGGATGGCCTGGATAGATGCTAGTAACTGTGCATTGACTTGGTTCTGATCTGGCACCTGTCCCTCTGGTTGGGGTGGCTGCTGACCCTTGCCCTTTCCTCCTGGAGCCATGTCAGGGTCTGAGTCGGACGAGATGAATTCCGGAGTAGTCTCCAGGGCTCGCACTGTCTTCTATCTGCATAAGGAGATAGTCCTAATCAGACCGCTTGCAATTAACGTTCAACTGCCGTGATCAAGCTGGAATTCAGGTCAACCCCAGCATGTTGTGAATGGAAAAGGATGTAGACTGTAATCGACTTCCATTCACAACGGCGAAAGCGGGACAAAAGTGATCCCGGTTTATTGGGTGGCCAAGGGAAAGGTAGAAAACGAGGAGTCTGGAGATCGATCCGCAAAGTCCTGATCGGGTTCTCGGGAATCGCCTCGAACTTATTGGCGGAGTTGAGTCCATGGAATCGATGTGGGTGTCGGCATGGTCCCGACGGAAACCATCCATGGATCAACTTCGCGAAGCACAAGAGAAGATTGGATGTTGGATGAAAGATACGATGGCCAACGAGGAATAAAAGGAGTGTAAAACAGTAGAGAGGCTCGGTTGAGCGGGGTGGTCAAAGGGAGAAACAAAATGTGCGCAAATGCGCGGGACTTGATCTTTGAACCTTAATCTAGATCCATACAAACACAATACAAAATCGGGTTCACCAAATCACGCCATGTGAAGCCGTGAAAGCTCGGCTATTTATTATCTTTTCATTTTTAGAGTTGTGATTTTCAGGCATATCTTATAACAAGTCCTTAGTACGCTACCCTATAGGAGAGAGAGTACTGCCGGAAGAGTATCCCGTACTTGTCCTCCTCCTGTGTAACATGTAGTCTGTACTTTTTGGAGTCCTTGTAACCCTTCCTGGATCCCTACTCAGCCAAAGAAAAGAGAGAGGAAACCGATAGGCGAAACCAATACTTCGGTTCTCGCTCGCAACGGAATCACCCGTGAGCGTGCAAGAACCTACTCGGACGCAGGACGATGAGACAGACACCCCCGTGAAGGCGTGGCCTATGCTCAATACTTCGGACAGGGTCGATGCTCTCACAACAGAGAGTCACCATTGGTGACCAAGTCCTACTCGCCTACGTACGATAGAAGCGCCATTACTTCGGAAATCCAGGCGATACACAAGGCAGTTGCAGACTGGGTTTTTGGCTTTAATCCTTAGGGGATCGCACTCGCTCAAGGGAATAGGGTTTTGGTCCCCCTCCAAGGTACCTGAAAACAATGAGGGCTTTATTAACCCGGTACAATGATAGTCCATTACAGATTTTAATTAAGGTCAAAGTTTATTTAGCAGTCCCCTTGTTTTAATTTTTTTGGGTTTTCACTTTTTTTTTGAGTCTGTTTCATACCAGCGCCTAATGTTTTTGTATATTTTCATTTAAGTCCTAGGTGCTCAAAATCAGAGGGAGATAGCGGAAAAGCCGTGCAAGTGGTTTCATGATGGAAATCTCACCATTGAACCGAATGATGCATGCTGAGTTAGAAGACTTACAGTGCATCCCAGCTCTCTGCATACGGTATGCAAAACAGAATTTTTAAACCTATCTATATGTCGGTATGCAAGGCACAAAATCGCCCTAAACATTAGCTGCTATTAGCGTGAAGAACCATAAGTCGCTCATTTATCTCTAGCCCAAAGGGTCCGGTCTTGGCTCACCCCTCCTCTGTTCAACACACTTGAGGGTAGGAGAAAGCGCTTTACAGGGCTCGCTGCGGCACAAGGGCTAAGAGACAAATGAGCGGCTTGTTTAAATTTGACTAGATCCATACGGAGTAGACTATAGGAACATGCATTCTTATTAATGTGTGGACCTAGCTACCGAGTCAAGCAACCTACATCTAGGGGCTCCAAGCACACAAAACAAAGGAAAAGAAAGGCGGAAAGCTCAAAACTTCGGAAAATAAATAAAAGAAGGCGATGAAAACTCGAAAAGCCGCGATGAGGCCCCCAGGTGAACAATCACCCAGGCATTGGACCTCATTGTGAAGAGTAGAGTCCTGTTTAATTACATGCCAAAAATGTCTCTCTCTCACCATAAATTACAAAAATAATCCTAAGTGTTCTAATCCTATCTAATCCATATCTATTTGCTTCCTTGATACTCTCTCCAGATGGTCATGAGAAGAGAAGATCATCCTCCTCCAAGCTCGGCTGGCTTGGCCTCCTAAGAAGCCATCCTCGCGTGGCGGGCCCTCGCATCAAAGTCACAAAAAGATTGCATTAGAATAACTCAATCAATCAAATAGAGCAGATAAAATAATCACAATAAATGAATCAATGAAGCATGGTGATCAATGGCAATAAAAATAGCTGCTCACAAAATCACATCAATAATGAATAAAAAATATACACAAGAATGACAAAATAAATTAGGCTATGCTCATTGCTCCCCGGCAACGGCGCCATCTGATAACCGCGGTCTTCCACGAGGGTCAAAATGATATAAAAATGTTGTCGCTGAGGCGACCACTCACAGAAGACCGGTGTTAATCAGCAACTAACCCACAATAAAAGAATGTATCAATTAAGCTCAAAAAGAAGTGTGAATTAATCTTTATTACTCTACCACAAGATGTATAGTGTCTAAGTATGTAGAGGTCGAACCACAGAGAGCAATACAAAAATGCATAAGCCTACAATGTGCATCTATCACAGAGTCATCCAAGTGTGAAGCCTATTTTTGTGGGTTTTTGAATTATATATATATATTATTTTATTTTATTTTTATTATTTTTTAATATAAGTAATTAATATATGTATATATTTATATAATTAATAACATATAAATATATATATGTATATATATATATATACCCATATAGGGTAAGTATACAGGATATAATACATTCATGAGATATAGATATATATAGATATAAGTAATAACTTTTTTTTTGATTTTATACATTAATAAATATGTATATATAAGGATATATAGATATATATATTTTTTTCTTTTTTTTTATCGAGGAATATGTATATTCCAAGGGGAGATGGGAATGATAAAATATTTATAAAAATTTAAAAAATACTCAAAAATATGGTAATAAAATCTTTTTGGGATTTTCATGATTTTTTTACTGTTTTTGTGATTTTTGGGCATTTTTCAAAATATTTTTAGTATTTTTTAAATAGCAGAATAAGAGAAAATAGGGAAATTGGGTCTGACTGTAAGAAAAATAGGCATTAAAAATAGCAAACAACCTCAAAAAGTTTCCACACTATTTTTCTAATGAAGATAATAAAATATAGCATAAATAGGAACTGAGCTCACATTTTTCTGATTTTTCTTTAATTTTATATATTTTTTGAAGTTTTTGTGTAATTTTCAATTTTTAAGGTTTTCCTTTTGAGATTTTTAAGGATTTTTGGACTGACACTAAAATAGGTCAAAATACACACTAGAGAATTTTTTTGGAATTTTTGGAGGTCTTTTAATATTTTTTTGGTATTTTATAAGTTAGACAGTGAATAAAAGACATGTTTTTGATATTTAATAAATGCAAAGATGCAACAAAATTAAAAACTAAAAATATAACGTGCAATGGTACACTAACATGAGCTTATGTCTATTTTTGCAAAATTTTTCAAAGAAATATGAAGCACAAAATAAATAGACAAAGCATACCAAAAATAAATGGCCCGGTAGGGGTATTTTTGCAATTAAAATATCTCTCAGGGGCATACATGCAAAAATTACAACAGAAATAAACATTTATTCTTATTTTCAGGGCCATTTGACAAATACCAAAACCCGGCAGGGGTTACATGCAAATTTCACGCGCCTCACGTGGGGTCTGCACGTGAGGCGCAGGGGGGACTAAAATGTAAATACTTGAACTCCAGGGGTCCTTCTGCAATTTCTACAATTTATTTACAACTGGCATTTTTATTTATAGCATTAAAACTTAAATACAAAAAGGCGGGGGGTTGAATATGAAATTTACCCCTAATAAGCGTGCGATCCAACGGTTGGATTGCTTCCACTTGCCACGCGTCGTGCTCCTGTCGGCCGATGACGATTCGCAGATGACGGCGGAGATTAGATCAACCTCGCTGATCGGACGGTCGATGCGACGCTTCATTTGACGGCGCTAGTTCAATCTGGGTCGGCTCCTTCGATCTGACGGTGCTGGAGGTGCTTGGAGGAACAGGGAAGAAGCTCGCCTCCGGCGAGCTTCGATCATGCAACGTCGGCTTCTCCGAGCATCTCCCTCGCCTCTGACGTGCTCTGCTCGTAGCTGGCGACCTTCCGCATCTCCTGAAGGTTCCATCATGGCTCTTGGAGGTCCAAGTCGCTCGGACGAGGTCGGAGAAGTAGGGGACTTCCAGGAACCTCTTCCTGGTTCGATTCGAGCCCAGATGGGCTCTATTCTTCGTTTGACCTGCAGATGAAGAACCGGGGGCGAGAGGGCTACCTCCTCAACCCGGGGTTTTAAAGCTTCGCAGCAAAATGGAGTGGGGCGGAGGGGCTCCGACGAACGGCGGAGGTGGAGCCCCGATTCGCGAAGATCAGAGGTCCTCGGTTGGTCAAAGGCGATGGATAGATGGAGAATGCGATGGGGATTGAAATGGGGTGTACGTGGCGGTCGGAGACAGTGGATTTCACAGTGAGGAAGTCGCCGGAGCGGAGCTCCGGCGAACTTCGAATTTGGGATTTTAAGCTACAGGGATTAACTAAAGACTAATCTAACAACGGGAATTAAAAACTAACATTAAAACCTAACTAAAAAGCATGAAAAGGACATCTCTTATACCTGGGGGCCACCAGGGAGCAGGGCGGACGCCGGAGCTCCGCCGCGACAAAATTCTCCTTCCTCCGGCCGATTCAAGGCGCTGGAGCACTCCCCCTGTCACGAGGAACGGTCCAGGAACAAGATCAAGGCTTTTGGTTGGAATAAAATTGGCCAAATTCGAGGAAGGAGGCGGAGCTACTTATTTATAGACATTGGCATGGAGCCTTATTGACCGGCGATTATTACTTAATCCAATGAATATCTGATCGATCCAAGTTATTGGCGGGCATCATGGATAATCAGAGAGCAATTCTTGTGAAGGAAGCGAGCTTGAACGATGGACGGGATGGCCACAAAAAATGGAGGAAATCGGGGGAGTTGACAGTTCAGAGACGCCAGACCTGGGATGGGACAGTTGACCAGGGGGTCAACGAAGGCCGGCGCCCCATTGGTCCACGTCAGCCGCTAAAAGACAAAACATGACATTTGAGTCTAAATTGATTTATTTACCATAGTAAATGATTTTATTTGAATTTTCTTAAAACATAAAAAATGTGTATTTCTTTATGTAGTATTTATTTGTGATTTTTATTGAATTTTTCGAAGTGTTTTATTATAGTTTTAATTTAATAATGTGTATATGTATGTATTTACATGTATTTTTGTGTATTTTATTTTTAATTTGTTTATTTCCTTTTATTATTTTATTGGCTTATTTTATAAATTTATAATTTATTTTTATGAATGTGAGGGTATTTTTATTTAATTTTTAGGAGTTATTTTTATTTTTAAATAAATAGGTATAGGTATATGTAGGTATCCTTATAGGTCTTTTACCTATGTATTTTGTATACTTAATTTATTTAGTGTATTTTCTTGATTTTTATTTTGGATTTATATTTTTAATAGGTTATATGTACTATTTACATTATTATAAAAAATATAAAAGAGTAAAAGAATAAAAGAATAAAATCCTTTTTATTTATATAGATGAATAGCATAGGTATTTTGTCTATGAATTTTATAGACTTATTTTATTTTATAAATTCTTTTTGGTTTTCTTTTACTTTTAATATGTACATGTATTGTGTACATTATTTACAAAATTCTAAAAATATAAATTTGTTACAATAATGAATAATGAATAAATGGAATATTTTAGTCAATACTATGTACAAGGAGGTCCAAAAACCTAACTTTTTTATCTGGACTCCAAAAATTATGAAACCAATTTTATTAAATAGTTCTTGGAAAGCTATATACAATTAAAGGTGAGTTTGGGTGATTTGGAGTTTTTATTTGCAAGATATGGGTCTGTGAAGTTGAGATTTTGGCTTTTTATTCTGTGTATAAAATGTACACTGAGCATTATTTTTACACAAACTCAATTTTGTATTTTTATTTACATTATTATCTACAACTTTCATGAACAAAGTTTCTTTATTTGATGAATAAATAATTATGTACAAAATAGGTGTCAAAAATACATAAATACATGAATAAATAAATGAGGTATTTATTGTATACTGACCCTTATCTCCCCTTACTTTATTCCTTGTCGACCATGTTGATATGCCTTGAATCCTAACCATCTGACCCAGGTTAAAGAACTGCATATGCATCCCCCTGCCGTACCATACCCCAACAAGACGGGGGTCTCGCTGCCCGGTCAGCGAGCCTGTGGGGGGGTGATCTAGGGGGGAAGCAGGTGCCAGGAGTGAAGGGGTATAGAATCTGGTCCCCTTCTGAGCATAGAATTATTGTTAGCAGGAATGTTACTTTTGATGAGAATTCCGTGCTTCACTCGAGTAGTGAGTCTGTTGATGCAGGGACAGGTGATGATGTGTCCGAACAGGTGGAGTTCGAACTGATACCAAGTAGCGATCATGCAGTTGGTCACACCACTCCTGATCAGGCTGTTGTTGAACAGCCTGAAGCAGAGCAACCAGAAGAGAGGCAACCTAGTATTGCTACTGATCGGCCCCGTAGAGAGATACATCCACCGCAGAGATACGGATTCGAAGACATGGTTGCATTTGCACTGCAGGTTGCGGAGGAGGCAGAGTCACCATAACCCTCCACTTACAGGGAGGCAATATCTGGGGCAGAATCTGAGCAGTGGATTGCTGCTATGGGTGAGGAGATGGAGTCTCTTCACAAGAATCAGACATGGGAACTTGTCAAATTGCCAAAGGGGAGGAAGATCGTTGGATGCAAATGGGTCTTCAAGAAAAAGACAGGAATTTCAGACAGTGAAGGCATCAGATACAAAGCACGTCTAGTTGCGAAGGGTTACAGTCAGAAGGAAGGTGTGGATTACAACGAGATATTTTCTCCTGTTGTAAGACATACATCCATCAGGGTGCTACTAGCTCTTGTAGCACATCAAGATTTGGAGCTGGAGCAGTTAGATGTGACGACAACCTTCTTACATGGTGAACTCGAAGAAGACATTCTTATGAGCCAACCAGAGGGATTCCTATCTCAGGGCAAGGAAGATCATGTATGTAGATTGAAGAAGTCTTTGTATGGGCTTAAGCAGTCTCCTAGGCAGTGGTACAAGAAGTTTGATAGTTTCATGATTGATCATGGGTTCAACAGGAGCCCATACGACTGTTGTGTTTACCACAACAAGGTGGAGGATGGATCCTTCATCTATCTGTTATTGTACGTCGATGATATGTTGATTGCTGCCAAGGACCATAGATGATCTGAAGAAGCTCCTTAGTTCAGAATTTGACATGAAGGATCTTGGTGCAGCTAAGAAGATTTTAGGGATGGAGATCATTAGAGATCGTGTAGAAGGAAAACTTTTCTTATCTCAGAAGAACTACATTGAGAAAGTTCTACTGAGATTTGGGATGTCTACAACCAAGCCTCTAAGTACTCCATCCGCTTCAAATGTTCATCTCTCAGTTTCTTTTGCACCACAGTCAAATGCTGATAAGGAATACATGTCACGTGTTCCCTATACCAGCGCAGTTGGGAGTCTTATGTATGCCATGGTATGCACAAGACCTGACATCGCTCATGCTGTGAGCGTTGTTAGTAGATTCATGGGTAACCCAGGAAAGGAGCATTGGCAGGCAGTCAAGCGGATTTTCCGCTATCTGAAAGGAACAACAGACATTGGCCTCATTTATAGAAGTGATTCAGAGTGCTTGGTTGCTAGATATTCAGATTCAGACTATGCAGCAGATATTGATGGGAGGAGATCGATGACAGGCTACGTCTTCACTTTGGGGAATTCGGTCATCAGTTGGAAGGCTACCTTACAGCCATCGGTTACTTTGTCTACTACAGAGGCAGAATACATGGCACTGACAGAGGCTGCAAAGGAAAGCATTTGGCTGAAGGGCTTACTTGGAGACCTCGGTCTGCAACAAAATCAGGCTATAGTATATTGTGACAGTCTTAGTGCAATATGCTTAGCCAAGGATCATGTTCATCATGAGAGAACCAAGCACATAGATGTCAGATATCACTTCATTCGTTCTGAGAAGAGGATCAAGGTGAAGAAGGTTGGTACAGCAGATAATCCAGCCGATATGTTCACGAAGGCGGTTCCTGGGAGTAAGTTCAAACATTGTTTGGACTTGCTCAATGTCGACAGTTGGGAGTAGCCCCAGGGAGGGGCTGGCGGCGGCGCGACGAAGCTTAGCGAAGCTTCTCAGAGGATTCAATTCAAGGTGGAGATTGTTGATATGCCTTGAATCCTAACCATCTGACCCAGGTTGAAGAACTGCATATGCATCCCCCTGCCGTACCATACCCCATCAAGACGGGGGTCTCGCTGCCCGGTCAACGAGCCTGTGGGGGGGGGGGGGGGGTCTAGGGGGGGAGCAGGTGCCCCCCCCCCCCTGCGGGGGTGTGGGGGCAGTGCCCCCGGCGAAAATTTTATGGAGTGGTTCTATTTGTATTCGAGTATTTGGATCCTTCTATTTTTAGGGATCCGTCTGTATGGGAGTGCTATATAAACTCCTTAGGGTTAGGGTTTTAAGTATCCTCTGTATTCATTCTTTTCTCCACATAGTGAAACCGATCGCCGCCGCCCAAGGACGTAGCCCAGTTACGGGTGAACCTTGTAAATCCGTGTGTTTGCGTTCTTGCTTGTTTGATCGTGTTTGTGCGTGTTCTCTTCCACGATTCGCAACAAACTGGTATCAGAGCCTCGGGTTCCGTCAGGATCATCCAGCAAGATGTCGTCACACAATATGAAGATCGAGAAGTTCACAGTGAAGAACGGATTCAGTTTATGGCAGATCAAGATGCACGCCCTTCTGAAGCAGCAGGGCATCTGGGCGCCGTTGGACCAGGAGCGTGCGAAGGCACTCGAACCCTCTGAGTTGACGGTGCAGGAAGAGAAGGCGCACTTGACGATTATGCTGTGTCTGGCGGACGAGATTATCGCGGAGGTTGCTGATGAGACTTCTGCGGCCGGTCTGTGGTTGAGACTCGAAAGTCTATACATGACGAAGTCTCTGACCAACAAGTTGCTTTTGAAGCAACGTTTGTTCTCTCTCCGCATGCAGGAAGGTACATCTCTTAAAGAACATCTAGATCGCTTAAATACATTGTTGATGGATTTAAGAAACGTAGATGTTAAGATTGAAGATGAGGATGCTGCTTTGATTTTGTTAGTTTCTCTTCCATTATCATTTGAGAATTTTGTTCAATCGTTCATTGTGGGAAGAGAATCGATAACCCTAGAGGAAGTTCGCGCGAGTCTGCATATGCGTGAACTTCGACATATGACTACCGGGAAGCAGGACTCTAACGCTGCAGGTTTGGTTATGACTCATGAGAAGAGTCATGCCAATTCTGGCTACGCAAAGAAGGGAAAGCAGAAGTCCAAATCGAAGAATCACAATGCTAGGGACAGTTGCAATTACTGCAAGGAACCTGGACATTAGAAGAAGGACTGCCCGAAGAAGAAAGGGAAAGCCACAGTTGCTGCCGTGGCTCATGGAGACGCAGATTCTGAAGATGACCTGGTTCTCACCATCACAGATCAGACGACCACAGACAACACATGGATTCTTGATTCAGGTTGTTCTTACCATATGACTCCCAATGAAGACTGGTTCTACAACTACGAGAAGATAGATGGCGGGAACGTTGTCATGGGGAATGATGCAACATGCAAGATAGTAGGGATCGGCTCTGTGAAGATCAAGATGCATGATGGAGTCGTGAGGACGGTCACAGAAGTACGTCATGTCCCTGATTTGAGGAAGAACCTAATATCCCTTGGAGTCTTGGACTCTAAAGGATATAGGTACAGTGCTGAAGGTGGAGTCATGCAGGTTGCCAAAGGCGGGGTGGTTGTCATCAAGGGCAACAAGCAGAAGACCCTATACATCCTGCAAGGGTCTACAGTTACAGGTTCTGTTGCAGTGGTGTCCCAAGCCGTAAGATCAGAGTCCGAATTGTGGCATATGCGGCTAGGACACATGAGTCAGATGGGGATGAATATCCTCAATCAGAAGGGTCTCATCGGGGATCTCAAGGAAGCTGGAGTTCTGTGAGCATTGCGTGTTCGGGAAACAACACAGAAAGCAATTCAGTAAAGCTATCCACAGGACGAAGGAGACACTTGACTACATCCATGCTGATTGTTGGGGCCCTTCACGGGTTCCATCTTTGGGAGGCGCCAGGTATTTTCTATCTATTATTGATGATTATTCCAGGATGGTGTGGGTGTATTTTATGAAGCACAAGAGCGAAGCATTTCAGACCTTCAGGCAGTGGAAGATCTTGGTGGAAAATCAGACTTCTAAGAAGGTGAAGCGTCTTCGCACAGATAACGGACTAGAGTTCTGTTCATCGGAGTTCAATGAGTTCTGCAAGGAGGAGGGTGTTGCGAGACATCTTACCGTTAAAGATACGCCACAACAAAACGGAGTTGCTGAACGAATGAACAGAACGCTTCTGGAGAGAGCAAGATGCATGCTCTCTAATGCTGGACTTGGTAGAGCATTCTGGGCTGAAGCTGTGAATACAACCTGTTACTTGGTGAATCAGAGTCCCGCGTCTGCCATTGATTGCAAAACACCCATGGAGGTATGGTCTGGTAATCATGCTGATTATTCTATTTTACGAGTCTTTGGTTGTGCTGCTTATTATCATGTTAGTGAAGGAAAGTTAGAACCAAGGGCAAAGAAAGGGGTGTTTACAGGATATGGTGCAGGAGTGAAGGGGTATAGAATCTGGTCCCCTTCTGAGCATAGAATTATTGTTAGCAGGAATGTTACTTTTGATGAGAATTCCGTGCTTCACTCGAGTAGTGAGTCTGTTGATGCAGGGACATGTGATGATGTGTCCGAACAGGTGGAGTTCGAACTGACACCAAGTAGTGATCATGCAGTTGGTCACACCACTCCTGATCAGGCTGTTGTTGAACAGCCTGAAGCAGAGCAACCAGAAGAGAGGCAACCTAGTATTGCTACTGATCGGCCCCGTAGAGAGATACATCCACCGCAGAGATACGGATTCGAAGACATGGTTGCATTTGCACTGCAGGTTGCGGAGGAGGCAGAGTTACCATAACCCTCCACTTACAGGGAGGCAATATCTGGGGCAGAATCTGAGCAGTGGATTGCTGCTATGGGTGAGGAGATGGAGTCTCTTCACAAGAATCAGACATGGGAACTTGTCAAATTGCCAAAGGGGAGGAAGATCGTTGGATGCAAATGGGTCTTCAAGAAAAAGACAGGAATTTCAGACAGTGAAGGCATCAGATACAAAGCACGTCTAGTTGCGAAGGGTTACAGTCAGAAGGAAGGTGTGGATTACAACGAGATATTTTCTCCTGTTGTAAGACATACATCCATCAGGGTGCTACTAGCTCTTGTAGCACATCAAGATTTGGAGCTGGAGCAGTTAGATGTGACGACAACCTTCTTACATGGTGAACTCGAAGAAGACATTCTTATGAGCCAACCAGAGGGATTCCTATCTCAGGGCAAGGAAGATCATGTATGTAGATTGAAGAAGTCTTTGTATGGGCTTAAGCAGTCTCCCAGGCAGTGGTACAAGAAGTTTGATAGTTTCATGATTGATCATGGGTTCAAAAGGAGCCCATACGACTGTTGTGTTTACCACAACAAGGTGGAGGATGGATCCTTCATCTATCTGTTATTGTACGTCGATGATATGTTGATTGCTGCCAAATAGAGGAGTACCATAGATGATCTGAAGAAGCTCCTTAGTTCAGAATTTGACATGAAGGATCTTGGTGCAGCTAAGAAGATTTTAGGGATGGAGATCATTAGAGATCGTGCAGAAGGAAAACTTTTCTTATCTCAGAAGAACTACATTGAGAAAGTTCTACTGAGATTTGGGATGTCTACAACCAAGCCTCTAAGTACTCCATCCGCTTCAAATGTTCATCTCTCAGTTTCTTTTGCACCACAGTCAAATGCTGATAAGGAATACATGTCACGTGTTCCCTATGCCAGCGCAGTTGGGAGTCTTATGTATGCCATGGTATGCACAAGACCTGACATCGCTCATGCTGTGAGCGTTGTTAGTAGATTCATGGGTAACCCAGGAAAGGAGCATTGGCAGGCAGTCAAGCGGATTTTCCGCTATCTGAAAGGAACAACAGACATTGGCCTCATTTATAGAAGTGATTCAGAGTGCTTGGTTGCTAGATATTCAGATTCAGACTATGCAGCAGATATTGATGGGAGGAGATCGATGACAGGATACGTCTTCACTTTGGGGAATTCGGTCATCAGTTGGAAGGCTACCTTACAGCCATCGGTTACTTTGTCTACTACAGAGGCAGAATACATGGCACTGACAGAGGCTGCAAAGGAAGGCATTTGGCTGAAGGGCTTACTTGGAGACCTCGGTCTGCAACAAAATCAGGCTATAGTATATTGTGACAGTCTTAGTGCAATATGCTTAGCCAAGGATCATGTTCATCATGAGAGAACCAAGCACATAGATGTCAGATATCACTTCATTCGTTCTGAGAAGAGGATCAAGGTGAAGAAGGTTGGTACAACAGATAATCCAGCCGATATGTTCACGAAGGCGGTTCCTGGGAGTAAGTTCAAACATTGTTTGGACTTGCTCAATGTCGACAGTTGGGAGTAGCCCCAGGGAGGGGCTGGCGGCGGCACGACGAAGCTTAGCGAAGCTTCTCAGAGGATTCAATTCAAGGTGGAGATTGTTGATATGCCTTGAATCCTAACCATCTGACCCAGGTTGAAGAACTGCATATGCATCCCCCTGCCGTACCATACCCCAACAAGACGGGGGTCTCGCTGCCCGGTCAGCGAGCCTGTGGGGGGGGAGGGGTTTAGGGGGGGAGCAGGTGCCCCCCCCCCCCTGCGGGGGTGTGGGGGCAGCGCCCCCGGCGAAAATTTTATGGAACGGTTCTATTTGTATTCGGGTATTTGGATCCTTCTATTTTTAAGGATCCGTCTGTATGGGAGTGCTATATAAACTCCATAGGGTTAGGGTTTTAAGTATCCTCTGTATTCATTCTTTTCTCCACATAGTGAAACGGATCGCCGCCGCCCAAGGACGTAGCCCAGTTACGGGTGAACCTTGTAAATCCGTGTGTTTGCGTTCTTGCTTGTTTGATCGTGTTTGTGCGTGTTCGCTTCCGCGATTCGCAACAGACCAATTCCATGCTGGTCTTGGTCTCGGGGTTTGGGTCATAAAATATCTTCAATATTTTATTCCCTTTTCTTTTCTTCTCTTTATTCTATAATTTTGGCATTAAACACCTTAATTAATGTGTGATTAATACAATGAGTGATGAATGCTATTATGTATTGATGCTATTTACATGCATTTGCTGGGGTTTTTGAGGCCAAAATGATAGAATAAAGGTGATGAAATGGAGATTCATCAGCTGGCTTGACCGATCTATCTGTTCGATCTCTGGGCCATACAAATCCAAAGGGGTAGGGAAGAACAACTCGACATCCCTGCATATGCACCCAACCTCTCCTTCCGCGGTGCATGCGATGTGGTAGGATCTCTGAAAGGACTTGCTTCCAGGATTGGAGTCATAAACTCCGATCGGGACCGAGGTATTTGGGTATCTTCCTGAACATCTTTCTAGTTAGGAGCCCTTCGCCCCCTTTGACGACACACTCATCCACACTCTTGACTGCGTGTCTGTCTTTATGTTGCATATTCAGGGACAACATCATTAGCCTCTACCTCATGTAGTCCATCCTTAAATTGACGTTGTATGGAATCATGCAACCCGACGCCTTCTTTGAAGGCCACTTCCTTCATACCGTGAATGCTGTCATAGTATGCAAGCCAAACTATCTCATGAAAGCGTGACACCTGTGTGAGTCAAACTTATTAGTCAGTTGTCACATCTAAAAGTAAGTCTAAAATACACAAATCAAAACTTACAACAAGTCCAGCATGCAACCATGTCGTCCCACTATCTGTCGCGTAATCTGTTGGTACCATGGAAGATAGTCCTCAATAACATTTAGGTGCTCCTGTAGGGATGGGCTCCATTGGCAAAATGTTTTCCCTTCGAATATTGTACAGTCGTATGTACACTGAGTGGAAATCTGCCCATTCCAGAGAAGACTTCCCTCGCATGTCAATGGAGTGAAGATGCGTGGAGGCCAAACTGTCCGCGGACAGTGTTTACACTGGTGGCATAAAATGGTGCGATCAACAAGGCCTGACCCATATGTTTCAGAAAATTTGAAATTGTTAGATTGAAAATCATACAACAAATTAATGGAATTCAAGAAAATTTATATAATGAAATAAAGAAGTATTCGTACTAGTTCTATTAGGATGTTTTCTCTTATTACAACCCTCTCCACCACAGTTACCACACTTATTCTGGGTGCCCCTCCCATGCCTACTATTTCTTCTGTTATGACCTTTCCACCCAGCATGTTCCGCATTGGGATTATACCGGATCCTCTCTTAGTGATGCAACGTGAAACAAATGAATAGGACTCTATTTTTCATCTGCTACAAGTTACTTTTATAGTTTTATTGAGTCTGTTGCAATTTTATTTTAAATAAAGAGATCGCATGTGATCTCTAATCAATTAGTTAGTCGATTACATTAGTAGTCGGTTAAAGATATTTAGGGTCCAAAATAGGATTTTATTTTATTTTGATTTTATTTCTCTTTTTATTTTTATAGTCCCACTCCTCTTATATAAAGGGGATGATAGTCAACTGTTTAAATCAATTCAGAGTTAATCAAAATTTGAGATTTATCTCATCCATCTCTCCCTCTCCCTTCTCTCTCGACGCGATGTTCGCACTTTTTTTCCTCTCTCCAAAATCCTTCGCATCTGGTGAGTTTTCTCTCCTTCCACCCTACGATTTCTTCCATCGAATAATTTTCCACCATTGAGCGTCAAAAAAAAATTCCACCGTTAAAAAATTAATTTTTACAATTGAAAATTCCTATTTACATCAATTGATATCAAAACATGGCCTACAAATTGTCCTCACGCTTTGACGATCCATCCATGCATTCACGGGAATATAAATCCAAAGAATCTCGTCCAACGGACCATGCTTGGCATGCTGAGATTAGAAAAACACTGTTCGATATGCTCCAAGTGTGCGCAGATATGCAAGCTTTGGCGAGAAATAGCGAGATCCGCGGAATGTTGAATCGTTGACGCAACAACTAGAGGAAAATGCAGCCAAAATCGGCGCACAGGAAGGTAACAAAGCACAACTTCTCAACCTCGTCATTGCTGTCCAGGAGGATCCCCAACCTCCACCTTTTTCTCTTGTTGATATGACATCACTGTCAATCTCGACATTCCATCCGCAACCCCCCTTCGCAGCTCTTGCACCTCCAACGCCCCCCTGCCCCGCTATAGGCCTCCTCCGTCGCCCAAACAATTCCCTGAACATCGCCGTAACCCGCTTCCACCACCGAAACACCACCCCTCCTTTTGCTGACCCCATACCCCCTCCGACGCTAACCCCAAGCCCATGGCCTCCAGAATCCATCCTCTCGAGCCCTCTCGTGCCCCCATTACCCCACCCCGTGACCTACAACTGCACCCCCCTCCCACCTCTGCTCCATACCACCACTACCCCCTCATCTCCGTTACCATGCTACCTCCAGCACCACCTTCGCTCGCGCCCTATAAGGTGTCGTCGTCGAAGACAGCCGCACCCTGCAAGTGTGCCAAACAATGTTCACGAAACCGGTTTATGCGACCACATATGCTGGTGCGACACCTTCAGCACACCGCTTTGATGAATCCTTCCATTATATGCATGTTGCTCTTATGCAGGCTGTATATGCGGGTTATGTGGCTGCATATACCCTCTGTACACCCGTTTTGGGTTAATCGGATCTAGATCCTAAGATCCAGATACGATTGGTTTTTTATCAACCGATTCCAGGCTTGTTGCTCCTCCAACCCTTGTTTCTCCAACGAGCAAGAACCCCGCTATCGCCCTTGTTTCTCCTCCAACCTCCACCTCCTCCAACCTCTGCCTCAACTGCCGCCTCCACCACCGCCTGGAAGCGTTTCCGCCTCCTAGCGTCCCCTTCGAGCGTCGTTGCTTCGCCTTCAAGGCTGAGGGAAGCTCCTCTGCCTCCTAGCTCAAATCCACTCCACCTTCCAGCGCCTTCGAGCGGTGTTGCTCTGCCTCCCTGCCTCCCAACTCCTCCATGCGAAGGACATTCACCTCCCAACTCCGTCCAACCTCTGCCAGTTAACCCTATCTTTTTTTCACTTTTTTCTTGTTATTTTTTGGAGAAGGCAATATGCAGTTGGGATATTACTTTTTTGCTGTTAAAAATGGTATGTTGTCTGCTCTTGATGTTCTGCTGTCTGCGGTAGATTTATCGTCAATTTTATCTTGTTTATGAAAGTCTAATGCTAATCTTTCGAGCCAAATCGAAGGACTTGGATGTTCTAAGAATTTGTCAAGAATCATCTTAGATATAATTTCCATTATTGGTAGTATGCGCAAGTTAGAAATAAGATATGCAAACATAACTTATTTGGTGCCTACGTTCATGTTAGAGTCAATAATGGAAGTCTGAGCAACTGTGGTCAAGAAAACCATAATTATATTATTATCAAAATTCTTTGAATAATAATGTCATGGAGGCCCATACGAGTCAGTGTTAGAAAATCGGAAGCGGAAGCATAAACATGATAAAGATAAATAACAAGAACTGAACAGCGGGATTTTATGTGGAACCCTACTCCGTGAGGAGCGGGATGAAACCACGGGAGAAGCCCTCAACGGGGCGTGTTTGTCTATTGACTTTCTCAATGAGTACAGGAGGTCTGGGGCTCCTTATATAGCCTTCCCAGAGCCTCCAAGTCCCACCACTGGACGATGTGGGACTAAACACTGGATGGGGTAAATGGATCTCCTCCAGGATCCATTTACCCCGTTACAACTCAATGGGCGCACATAACACATACTCCAACACTCCCCCTCAAGCTAGAGCATGCAATGCTCAGCTTGGACAAACAGACAGAAACTCAACTCAACGCTACATGACACTACGGACAATATCAACCCAACACGCACATGCTGCAGTCGAGGACGTTGCTTCTCATGCCGTGCAGGTGAGGAGGACGAACGGGCTGGAGTATGAGTCAACTGAAGACTCAGAACCTGACCATCGAGTCTGAACTGCGCCTGAAGTCTCCTCGTCGGAGAACTGGGTCTCTCCCATCTAGCTCAGAGAATGGTGCACTGCTCTGGTGTACCTATGATACCACATGAAAACCCTTGCCCTCAAGGGAATGGTCCTCTGCTCTGGAGTCCATATGGCTCACATGAAAACTCTGGCCTGACAACAAGAAGAATGATGGGGACCGCGAAACAAATGATGGCAACTTATGCTCATCTGACAATGACCGCAAACTCGTGCGTGTCTGAAACTGGACTCGGAACCAATTGTTGAGTCTGAAACCGAATTGTAGAGTCTGATCATCTGGCTGGTCTGGAGACTGATATCTGAATCTGGATTCTGGATCTACACCTGTGACTCTACATATATACTCCCCCTTTCTCCCATACTGGTCGGAATGACATTTTATGACCACGTTGGGAGAAGATAAAATAATACATAAATATGGGAAAAAATAAACCATGAACTTGCGGCTTTTTATCATCATTTTTTTTTGTAAACCGCCATTTTTTTTGTAACACATTTTTTTCTTTTTTTTGAATGCGTACGGTTTTTCAATTGTATGCGCCCCTTTTTTTTCCTTTTTTTTCTTTTTTTAGAACATACAGCCCATTGGGCTTTACAGAATACATCTCTCTCTCTCTCTTTTACATTTCCTCCTCTCTTTTTTTTCCAAAAAACTTGCATATGGTTTTTTTTCTTATACTCACGGCCAAAATAGGCCCAAAATAAACACCTCCCTTTTTTTTATACGTCGTCAGCCCGCCTGGGCTCTCTCCCCCCTTTTTTTATATAACGCAGACCCCCCCTCTTTTCTTTCAATATCATCCGCAACATGTTGGGAAACCCTACGAATGCTCCCCTCCGTATATTCGGGTCGTGCGCCGCCACAGGGAAAGAAGTTAGGGCCGATGGGAGAGGACACGGGGTCGCGCGCGGAGCAGGGAAGGAGTTGTGCCGCCTTGCGCCGAGAACCACACCTGGGCTGGAGGCAAGTCGGGAGGGGAGGCGCACGCCGCCTGGAGCACGCCGCCAGGAGCTCGCCTGGGCTGGAGGCCAGAGGTGCGTGTGAAGAAGATACACGGAGGAGGAACTGCGCCTGGAGAACAGACGCGCCACAAGGAAGAGTGGACCGCCGCCCGCCGCGGGAGGCTGTCATCGCCGGGGGAGAGGCGCGTGCGATGGGATCTGGAGCTGTGTGGCGCGTTCTCGCCATGCGGATGAAGGCACAGTATCGCATGGTAGCTGCCTGGGGGTTCCTTTGAGGGTTCCTTTATCATCTTTTCCAAGGTTCAGGAAAGCGGTATGCGTATGCGTTCGGTCAGGTCACTGAATAGCGATTAAGCGGTATGCGGGGGCATATGCGGGGTATATGCGATTCTACGCGGTTTTCTAATTTTTTATTTAAAAATAAATAAATATATGCAAAAGTGACTACAACTGAACAAAAATTATGTATAATTGTGGTCCAACAGAAGTTCTAAGAAAATGACTTTCATATATAGCTCAAAACAGTCTCTATCAACAAATATTAATGCTTCAATAGAAAAGTTAGCAGAAATAATAATTGACAACAATAAGAATCAGACTTTGCAAAAACTGAAAACAAGTTAAATTGTAGCAACTGAAAACATAAGAATCCAAAATATTCAAACACAGGAGACGAGTTTTTTTATTGAAAACTAATTAAAAACTTGTAAAAACTTGTAAAATCAGTGGATACCTTCCCCAACTAGGCCACGGAGGAGGCGATGGAGTCAACAGCTGCAAGGAGGCGGAGGAGTTCAGAGGCCACGGAGGAGGCGGAGGAGCTTTGAGGAGGAGGCGGAGGAGGCGCAATAACTGGGACTGGGAGGAGGAAGCGGAGTAGGCGGAGGAGCTTGGAGGAGGCGACAGAGGAGCTTGGAGGAGGAGGCGGAGGCGCTTAGAGGAGGAGGCGATGGAGGCACCAGCAGGGAGTATCGGAGGAGGCGATGGTCGATTAGGAGCTTAGGGCAAATGGGTATCGCGGTGTCGGGGTAGAAGGGTTAGGGCAAATGGGGGTTTCGACTATCGGGTAATCGGGTTGGAGCAACTGAACGCCATGCGGCGCTTGGTCCGCATATGCGGCCGCACATCCCGCATATGCGGGCCGCATATGCGCCAGACCCGCATAACACGGGGCTTCAGCAATGCGGTGCGCCTTAAGGCCCGCACACGCATATGCGGCCGCATATGCGGCCGCACAGACCGATTTCGTGAACCCTGATCTTTTCACCTGAGGGTTCCTTTGAGGGCTTCTGCGGATGAAGGCACAGAATCGCCTGGACTTTAACAGCGAGAGAAGCCTGCGCGAGAAGGGAGGTGGCTCGCGCACCTCCTGGACCTGCGTTGAATCACCGCATCTCGACTGGAGCCCAGGAAGCGCTGGAAGGTCCCTGGAGTAGGGTTTCTGGAATAGAAACCAGATCGTCTGGGATCGCTGGATGTTAATCAGAGAGGCAGCACGTTGGAGATGCCCTTGCATGCAGCGCTGGAATATGCGTCATCTTCGTGTGACTGCATTGTGCAGAAGTTAGGGTTTCAAAAAACCCTAATCTGCATTTTTAACTTGAACACGAACGGATTTTTGGAACAAAATCAAATACTCATCTTCAAGAACATAGAACTTCAAACATGAATCTCCAAAAATAAAAAACTTGAAATCCTCGAGAATCGACCCGCTCTGATACCATGTTAGAAAATTGGAAGCGGAAGCATAAACATGATAAAGATAAATAACAAGAACTGAACAACGGGATTTTACGTGGAACCTTACTCCGTAAGGAACGGGATGAAACCACGGGAGAAGCCCTCAACGGGGCGTGTTTGTCTATTGACTTTCTCAATGAGTACAGGAGGTTTGGGGCTCCTTATATAGCCTTCCCAGAGCCTCCAAGTCCCACCACTAGACGATGTGGGACTAAACACTGGATGGGGTAAATGGATCTCCTCCAGGATCCATTTACCCTGTTACAACTCAATGGGCGCACATAACACATACTCCAACACTCAGCGATCCTATTTTCCAAGTCATTTTCTTAGATCTTGTATTGGACCACAATTATACATAAATTTAGTTCAGTTGTAGTCGATTTTGTATATATTTATTTATTTTGAAATAAAAAATTAGGAAATCGCGTAGAACCGCATATACTCTGCATATGCCCCTACATACCACTTAATCGCTATTCAGTGACCTGTCCGAATGCATATGTATAGCGCTTTCCTGAACCTTGGTGCCAAATCCACCTCCGTACGAGGCACTACGTGGGTTGGAGTCCGACGTTGTACAACCCTCCAGCAATGTCGTTATCGCTGCCATAGCTTTTCCCACCGTCGTTGTCGCTGCAGCCATCCATATCGATGTGGCTACCATAGATGATCGACCAACACCCCGGGCTGCCTCCATTGTCGCCAGAGATGTAGGAGCACAAACTCTAGACTGTGGCGCTGCCATTGCGAGGATGAAACCCTAGTCGAAGAGGCGATTACCCATGAAAGTCGGATGAGTCGTTCGAGGGGGGAGCAAATCCTATCGAGGGTTTATTTCCTATTCACAAGGGGAATCGTACTCTCGGTACTAAAAGATAAGTGGCAGCCAAGGCATTTTATATGTATACCCTCCTCTCAAAAGCTCTTTATCCTAATGTGGAAATGGGAAGAAGCTTATGTGGAGGCGAATACTTAAATAAAGGGGTAGAAAAATTGCGGCTACACCCTCTAGTGAGAAAAAACTACAAACGTAATGCATAATCGAAGTCGAATTGGTTCAAAATTGGTAAGATTGGTCCGACGATTCCGAATAAACTCTTCCGTGTCACACCCAAAACAAAGGCCCCTTATCACGGGATGAGTTTTTCGAAGCGGCAGAAAGCTAATGCAGCATGAAACAAATAATTGGGCTTTATTTTTCGTCTGTTAATTAAATTAGAGTCGAGTTAATTTTATTGAGTCCGTTGCAATTTTATTTTAATAAAGGGATTGCATGTGATCTCTAATCAATTAGTTAGTCGTATATTAAGCACTTAGTCGGTTAGACATATTTAGAGTCCAAATTAGGATTTTATTTTATTTTGATTTTATTTCTCTTTCTATTTTTGTAGTTCCATCCCTCTTATATAAAGTGGATGATAGTCATTTGTTTAAATCAATTCAGAGCATTTAGATTTATCTCATCTCTCTCCCTTCTCTCTCGACGCGATCTCTGCACTTTTCTCTCTCTAAAATCCCTCGCGTCCGACGAGTTCTCTCATTCCATCCTCCGATTTCTTCCACCAAATATTTTTCCACTGTTAAAAATTTAATTTTCACCGTTGAAAATTCCCATTTGCATCAATTGGTATCAGAACATGGCCTAAGAATCGTCCTCACGATCTGACGATCCGTACATATGTTCGCGCAGACACCCAGCGAAAGAATCTCGTTCGTCGGAGCACAAACGACGTGGTGAAGAAGCCTACAACAAAGAGTTGATGTCCATATTGCTCGAATTTCAATCAAGTCTATGAGAGTTGGATGTGATTTTTGATCCTTGAGTGCCATTGGGTCGACTCCACTACCATCTATCAAGTTATAACCACCCGAAGTTGCTGTCCAGGAGGTTTCCGAACCCCTGCCGCCATCTCTAGTTGTCGTCGTCAGTGCAACTCTCGTCCCAAACGAGTTTGAAGGTCATAATAGAAAAGAAAGTGAAGAAACATAGGAAAAAGGACCATATGGAGTTGCTGCCCAGCACATTTCATATCTGCAGTCGCCGGGAAAATTGACTCCAGAGCCCCCTTCAACCATTCCATTCCCTCGCCAACACCTCCAAACTCGGTGTGATCCTCTCCCCACCCCCAACCACAACGGCATCTGCCCCAGCCCCACCACCGTCGCCACGTGTTCCTATACCCCCGGTACCACCTCCTACAACCACTTCAACACCCCCGCACCCCCTCTCGTTAGCCTATCCCCACCACCGCAATAGCCCATGATGCCACCTCTGTTGGCTTCCCTCTGTCCCTGCCTCCCATCCTACCGCCTCCTCGTGGGCCTCAAGCTCGTGCGCTATGACGTGCATCTCTCGCGCAGGCCCCACCACCTCATTGCATGCTATGCTAGTTAGTTGGTTATATTAAGTAGTTAGTCGGTTAGAGATATTTAGAGTTCAAATTACGATTTTATTTTATTTTATTTTATCATCTTCCTATTTTTCTAACCCCATCCCTCCTATATAATGAGGATGGTAGCCTAAAGTTTTATTCATTCATAGTTAATTAAAAATTGAGATTTATCTCATCTCTTAGTCCCTCTTCCTTCTCCCTCAATGTGATCCACGCTTCTTCTTCCCTAAATCCCTCGCATCCGGTGGACCTTTTCTTCTCCCACCCTTTGATTTCTTCCGCAAAATATTTTTCTATTGTTAAAATTTTAATTTTTTGCCATTGCAAAATTTTCATTTGCATCACTCATGTTCATCTCGTTATGTATCATTGTGAACTTCGATCGTCCCTCCTTCCTTACCATGTTGGGATCAGAAATAACCAGTGCATGTTCGAACCAATGTCACTTATCCCTATCTCCCATTGGTTAGAACAAAACTCGTAGATGCGATATTGTGCTTGCCATGTATACCAAGGACCCATGCATTCCTTGACATTTGTGTTCAAATGATATAATATTGCACACGCATGGGAGCATGGAATTTTATGAATCTACCATTTCTGACAAGTACATGATGCATAGCTAATCAACATTGTGTGCTTCTTCCCACCTTTCAGCCCAAATTGTGTCATCCGTTATCCTGCGATGACCTTGTACATGTGTAATGGAGCTCCTGTATGTGAAAGCAACGGTGCCCATTACTTCTGTTGATCTAGGCGCTTCAACATGTCATGCGCATACTTGGTGAATCTATCATCTTGAGAAATGCAATTGCGCACTTCTTCCTGCCAGTAACAAAAATAACTAATGCAATTGTAATAGGTCTTCAACACCAATACCACAACGTGCAAACTTTTTGATTCCTTAAGAACAACATTGTAGCTTTCAAAGAAGTTGTTTGTGGTGTACCCAAACTTGTACCCGCTGTCAAATGTAGTTGACCACTGTTCTTTGGGGCAATCATGGGTATCAAGCCATTTCTCAACATTTTCATCACATTCTTTAAGTTTGTTTATGTAGGTTTGCCACTTCGTTTAGGAATAGACTTTTACCGTCCTCATTACCATCCTCTTCAATGATTGATTTTTGTGTGTATCATTGAAATTGCTAGCAATGTATCGTAGAAAAAAGTGTCAATGGACATATGGTTGTTGAATTGTACCTCAGGGTAGTGAATTAACGCACGAATACTATGAACACAGTCTGATAAAATACATATGTGTCTAGGACAATAACAGAATACATGCAAGCGCAACCTCTTCAGAAACCAAGCCCAACTAGGTCCATATTCCTCATTGACAAAAAGCAAATGCCAATGGTAGAATGTGGTTAGAAGCATCACTTAAGCAAGCAATTAAAATCTTCTATTTGTACCTTCCATACATGTGTGTACCATCAACATTAATAATGGGTCTGCAATGTGTAAAAGCCGCAACGTGTGGCCCGAATGCCCAGAAGACCCTCTCGAACAACTCTTCTTCATTCATCGTAGTTGTCAAGATATCTGTAACAGATCCTGGAATAGCCTCTTCAAAAGCTCTGAAGAGATAGTGAAGTTCGTTATAAGATTTTGTCCAATCTCCATACACCATTTCTATTCCATTCTTTATTGTGTCCCAAACCCTTCTTCGACCAACTTGGAAATCGAAGTCATCGTGAGTCGATGTTTGTAAATAGGATACCTTCACTGAGGGAGAGATTTTGATCTGATTAAGAAACCCGAGTGCCATGAAGTTACAATCTAGCTGTGGAGGGTCCTGATTGATTGCTCGATTCAAGCAGTTGTGAAGTTTATCAACTATTGAGACGGTAAACTGTCCATTAATTGATCGACGATGGCCCTGTAATCTACACTAGCAACCCCCTCCTTGTTCGTTACAGTGCATATCCCAGGCCTTTATGTCCGTTTCAACCACTGTAAAATTGTAATGCTTTTTAATGTGGAACACCTTCACGGAGTACATCGGGTTGGCTTTGCATTTGAAGAGCATGTCATTCTTCAACTCATTACTCAAACTGATCCCATCATAAAAGTTCATGCAATCTTTGCCATTTAGAATATATCCATCCCATCCTCGCATGTTCAAAAAATAGCTTGTTAGACACGATGGGTGTTCCCGAACGATTTTTTTTCATGATCGTCATTTTCCATCTCATCATCGGTATTCTGCGGTGAGGGCTCCATCAACCTATCAAGTTTCAGATCATTATATTCGATACCTACAAATTGTCCTCCATTCACCACATGAGGAACACATATATTTCCGTAGGGATGTACAGATTCGTGCAACGACACCATAGTAGGAAATATCATGGGCCAATATGCATCACTGATATCTTCATCGTATTTCATAATGTCTCGAACATCATCATTGAACTCAATGTTTGCTACGTAATATGTTCTAGTGCCTTATGACATTAACAACTGTAATGCAACTCCGTTCGATACGTTCATTCTGAACACAGACTTGATCCTCTCAATTAACCCCGTAAATGTCAGTTCGGAGCTAATCTTGATGGCTTTCATCCAACCTCCAACATAGGTCGCGTCCTTGCTCGATTTTGACACACTCCCACTGCAATGACAAAAGCAACAAACTTCTCGAGACATTCTAACACATTACAATAAACCAACATCCATTAGAATCATAGGATATGTAACTCATAATGTTGAAAAAAAGTCACATTATGCTGAATGAACAAAACATAATCTTAATCTATAATACCAAGTACATAACAAACTAAAAACCCACAAAACCTGAAAACCCACAAAAAAAGATAAAAATACTTGTTGTGAGCAATTACAGGTATATTAGGGCATCGCCTTCCTTCGACGGGGATGTTGGAGGTCGGGAGAGGCGGAGGAGCTCCGGAGGTGGTCCGGAGGAGGCCACCGAGCTTGTTAGGGCAAGAGGCAAGCTCCACAGGGGAAGGGCAGGTGGGCGCATCTACACAGGAGAAGGAAGCAAAAGGAGAGTGTTGTTAAATGCGGGTGAGAGGTTCTGACGGGCTTGTTGGGATTAGGAGAGAGCTGCCTCTAGGAGAGACGGCTTACCTTTAGACAAACCCGTCACTATAGGAGGTGGCTTGCCTACAGTAAATAACAAAATATAAGTTTGCAGACTGCCTATGGCCAATATCTTTTGAGACTTGCGGTCTGGATGAATTTTTCTCTAGGTTGGAGGCTTGAGTTGAGACTTAAGGAGATGCACAAGGTCCTCCTAGTGAACCGGGTGATGAGAATCTATAGTGATGATTTATTATGTCGATCGGTGCATGCAACCTATGATGTTAGAGCAAGTTTGCTTGCTTAGTTGTTGATACATGCTCTCCCTCTAACTTTTGGGGGGAGGTTGTGCTCTGTTCTGCCAGAAATAACACCATTTATACGAGGCTAGTGGTGGGACACAATGTTTCATTCATCGTTCATGTTTTTGTCGAGGACTAGTCATAAGAACATGCTTTATGTGATTATTTTCGAGGTTCTTTACTCTTGCAGCCAACCAAGACCTCTCTATGGCGAATGCATGGTCTGAAGGGGCACGACCCCCATGTTCACTATGGATTTCTTAGAGCAAAGGATGCAAAGCTTCTTGAGGCTGACCGACCTCCTAGAGGGGGCATATGGTCCTTATGGTCGTGACTATTGGACCTGAATTAATGGAGTTTTTGCACTATAGAAAACTTATAGATATAGAGCTCTCTCTGCTTCTATGGTGTTTGATCTTTATGATCTGACCCGAAAGTATTGACTAATTTGGAAATATAAGGTGCCATTGTACGTGAAAGTCCTGATTTTGGTTGTTGAGAAGAGTTCGTTTGGTGACGAAGGCTCACATGCCAAGATTCTCAAAGAAATGATATGGCTCATCAGAGATACTTGGGCAATACGGAAGACGTGGATCATCTCCTCTCCTCCCACACTTACTATATTGAGGTCTGACACGACTGGGCGATTGGTTAGTTTCTACTTGTGCATATTGTTTTTTGGCTTTCGTTGGATTTCATGCACTATAATCTATAATGGGATTATGAGGTCGTGATTGGACGATTGATTGGTTGGATTCCACTGGCGTAGATTGTTTTTTCGACTTTCGTTGGATCTCGTGCACTACAAGTCTATAATGGGATTATGCGGTCTTTGTCCATGTTTTGGTAGGAGAGGGATTGTGCTGAAAATGTTATGGAACTTGCAGAGGCTCTCTCCCAGCCTTGGACTTTTTGACTGCTTTCCATGATATTAATATATTTATATTGTTTGTGCAACATCTGCGATGCACACCCTTTCTCATTTGCTAAAAATAGTTATGGACTTTATTTAAAAGGGATGTTTACATCCATAACCCTCCATAACCCTGACTAATTTTGTAATTATCCCAGAAACCCTCTATAATCACGAATTACACCTAAACTTCTGAATAAATACTCCGTGTTACACCCATAACCTTTCGTTAGTTTAGCTCATTAACTCAACCATACAAGTGAGTTAATCTAACTAATCCCCAATCTAATGGCTAGAATTAATCAAAAGAAAAAAGGAAAAAGAAAATGAATTTTCTTCCAGACGGAGGCGGACTTGCAGACAACCGCGTTGGGGGTGGGGGAGGTTTTTCAGGTGAGGCATGAGCCTTGCAGGCGACAACGGCCACGAGGGTGGGGTCTTGCGGGCTGGGGTGGGGGTCTTGCAAGGGGAGCTTTGATTGTGGTCGGAGGCAGGAGTGCAGGGGGGTCTTGTAGGCGGGAGCTTCCACGGCGGGGTCGGAGGCTTCCACGGTGAGGGGGGGGGGGCTTCGATTGTGGTCGGAGTCGGGGGGGGGGGGGGTCTTGCAGGTGGAGGCTTACATGAGGGGAGGGGGGGCTTCGATTGTGGTCGGAGGCGGGGGGTCTTGCATGGGCTTCAGTGGGGGGGGGGGGGCTCTTGCAGGTGGGGTGGGGCTTCGATTGTGGTCGGAGTCGGGGGTTGGGGTCAAGCTTCCACCGGAGGGGAGGGATTCGACGGTGGACGGGGAAGAAGTCGGCGGAGGGGGGTTGCATGGTGGGGGTTGGGCTTGCCTGGAGGAGGAGATCGGGGGAGGGGGGTGCCCGGTGGGGTCGGGCTTCCGGCAGGAGGAATTCGGCGAAGGGGGGTTGCCTGGCTGGAGAAGGGGGAGGGTCCACTCGTAAATAATGGAAATTGAAAGGGTATAAAGTGTAAAATACTTAACAGAGACCGTCATACTTAATGGAAAATTAGGTGAAATTTAATACAGGGTTATGAGTGTAAGAGTTAAATACTATTCAAGATCATGAGTGTAATTCGTGATTATAGAGGGTTTTTGGGGTAATTATGAAATTATTCAGCGTTATGGGTGTAAATATCCCTATTTAAAATTCTTAGAAGAGTGCTTTTTGCAAGAAAGAAGAAAGCCTTTTTCTACTTCAGAAAACTCCTGATATCTTGTCTACATGCATGGCAATGCCGTTAGTGTCCATAAACATCAAGTTTTCTTATGGGACCATATTTTGTATTAAGTCGACTTTATTAAATATGCCAACTATGAACTATTTGTTCGATATTATAGAGAAAGAAAATGTTTGTTGTTCAGAGAAGAGGAAACTGATGACCGCTAACATATGGGCTATTTCTGATCAATGGAATTATGGCATCCTTGGTTGAATTTGTGTGTTCCCACACACACACACGAAGGAAGGTCGTTGTTCCTCCAAAGTAAAAAATGTTAGTAGCTATTCTTACCAAAGTTCTAAGACACATCTACTTCCATGATAAGTTATGCCTTTATCAGGCTTTTGCATTGAGGGAACTTCTCGAGTATATTTTTTCTTGACAATTGTATATTACTAGTGTATTGCCCGCGCTTTGTGGCGGGTTGAATGTAAATTTTAAAATATTTTAAATAAGTATAAATAATTAAATGAAATGTTAGTTTATAATATTAATAAATGGTTATTAAAAGCAATCATTTGTAAATCTCTTTAATATCATCGGTAAATCTCCTCAAGATTCAATCTATTAATAAAATTTTAATAGAGCGTAAAAAATTACAAATGTGATAGAGGATTTGGCTACGAAGTTTCTAGAGAACATGTGTTGAGCTCAAGGGTCTTTGTTAACTATGATGAGTGGTAGAGGACCTTCCCTCCTCTCCGATTCAACTCGATGAAGATCGATGGTGTGCGCATGGTTGTACATCCCACAATGCGATGGAGTTGCTACAATGCAGGTTTGATGTAGATTCGAGACAGCAATATGGGGGAAGCTTCGAGCCCAAAAGAGGGTTAAAGCTTCTCGAAGGAAGGAGGTATAGATAGCTCTGGTAGATGGGACCTCGACAACTGCGAGATCTCTACTCTTCTATGGACTCCTCGGTATTTGAGATGGTGTACTGATGTCGATGGATGCCATGGAGGAGCTTCATTCAGATGAGACATACGACCAACTTCATTGGTGCTCGACTGATGTTGAGAAAGTGATCCGACGATCCAACCTGATGGTGGTCGAGCTCCAATGGTTTAATAGTGACTGAAGAAGAATCACCGAAGACTTGTAAAAGTACACATCACTCGATGTTTTTAGCATGGGTGTGGTAGGTTTCTTGTGATTGTGACTTCGTCATTCTATTGATAGTTATAAGTCATCAACACCAAGATAATATTTTCTTCACTTACTTTGCATATGTGAAGATTGGTGAATTGTATTTCTTCAAGTTCTTCCACTGAATGGCCTTTCACCCATTCGCTCCTCTCCATTGCCACACACCCATCATCCATGTTCGTGATGCCCTGACTGAGCAACAGACTCGAATCGCCCCTTCGAATTTGTAGGACCATGGACATGAGGTTGTTGCGAGAGGGAGGGAAGGGGAAGGAGTGGATTTATAGGGGTATAGGAAAGGGTAGTTGCTGCTATTGATGAGAGAGAGAGATTAAAAGAGAGATTTCTACGTGGGGACCAAGAAGGATGGATGAAGGGAAATCCATAAAACACTTTTGCATTATTGTGATTTATTTGTAGATAGAAATTTGAAAATCGATAATATATTCCAAGTTTGCTCATGTAACTTATACCTGAAAATAAGGACGGCCATATCGCGATATATTGGTGATATATCGACGATATATCGGTATCGACAGGTCACCGATATATCGCCGATATGGTCGATATCGGGTATCGACAGGCCAAAAATGCACAATCTCGGTCTGATGTCGGCGATATGGCGTCGATATATCGTCGATATGGCGTCGATATCGCCGATATGGCGGCCTTATATATCGTCGATATGTCGGTGATATATCGGTATCGACATGGTACCGATACCGAGACTGATATCGATATGTCCTTCCATGCCTGAAAAGCATGAGATACGAGTCGATTTTACAGAATCAGTGTCGAAGATTATGGACTCTGAATTATATTTCAGTCTAAGATGGGGTGATAAATTGTGTTACGAATATGAAAGAAGTGCCCTTTGTGGAAATTCATTTTAAATAAAATATATGAATAACAAAATGCCGGAAGTTATAGACATGTTGCATGTGCGAAAGCTAGGCTCCTTGAAGAGGAGGAAGTTTGATCTTCCCGACTTTTCCCTCTTCTAGAGGGAAATGGCTGCCGAAGTGGCTCATGTCATCGGGCTCATCAACAAAGATGAAGCCACCGGCAGTGCCTGATCTCAAGTCACCTTTACACGGAATAAAGACTTCTCTAGTGAGAATCCACCATGACCCTCTTGCTTTGTACAATTTGATGCAATCCATCCTTGTTCGTAATGATAATAGTACACATGCAATTGCTCTTCAACAGAACTACCCCCTTCACGTTCTTACCACCGCTCACCCCTTCCCTTCCCGTCTGCATGGCCACGTGGTGCGCTATGTCGGCCCCAACGTTGTTCCAGACGAGTAACAGGGGGAGAGAATCATGGTCATTGAGGCTGGCTTCCATACCACCTCCGCCCAAAGTGTGACGCAACCCACAACGAGCCTCACAACAGTCATTGTAGCAGGCGAGGAGAAGGTGCTCGAGGACACAACTGTAGTGGACAGAGACGACGAGGATGTTGGCCTTGAGGAGGGCGTTGAGCTAGGGGCGGTATAAAGGGGAGAAGGGGGTCTCCACGCAGGGGGAATTGGGGTAGTAGAGCCGGGCGAAGATGTTGGGTAGGAGGTCAACATCCTTGGGAGGATATGGTGGTGGAGGGGTCGAAGGAGACATGGATAAAGGCCTCGTCGAGGCAATCATAGGTGCAAGGGGATAGAAGAGAAAGAGGGGTGGAAGAAACAGAGGGTGTTCGAAGAGGGAAGTCAGATGAGGAGATGAGAAAATGGGGAGGGGCACATGTCTGTAGGAATGAAGGCTACGTGGCAAGAGATGGGGAGAAAACTCAACTTTAACTAAGGTATATAGATGTTGGAGAAATGAATTCTCTGACTGAGAGAGCACACCTTTCCTGAAGGGGGATGCTCATTTTATATGTTTGAACATATTTTAATGTTTGAAGCAGGTTTCAATGTTTGAAGCTTGGTTCAAGGAGGAATTTGTATATTGTCGACTAAGTTTTATTTGACAACTAAGTGTGTTTGCTTTCCTACAAACTTGCCTGGAAATCTACCAAGGAAGTGTTCTTAGACTTCGAAGGTTAAGGATTCCCATATGTTATCATGTTCATGTCAGCATATAGTCTACATTTGGCAACATAAAATTTGTCAGTTGCTAGTTTCTTATTCCATAGGAAGTTATCTGGGAATATTTTCTTACGGGGGAGTTTATTTAAGTGTAATTATTTTCGATGTGTGGTCTAATTTGATTCTCCCTCCTGGGAGAGTCTTGATCCAGATAGCGTTCTCTGTGTGTTATTATGTACAACAACAACAAGGTCTTTTTCCACATTAAGTAGGGTCGGCTACATAGATTCATTGCCTCAATTCAGTTCTATCTTGGGTCATTCTCAGGCTTAGATCAAAAAAATTAAGATCCCTTTGGATAGTCTCATTCCAACACTGCTTGTGCCTTCTTCAACTTCTCTTAGCCAGCTCAACATTTCAAAACTCGCATCTCCTCACCAGTGCATCAGCCAACCTCCTTTGTAAATGACCAAACCATCTTAATTAATTTTCTCTTATCTTATCCTCTATCGGAGCTACACCAACTTTCCATCTAATCGCATCATTCCGAATCCGATCTTTACATGTATGACTGCACATCCACCTTAGCATTTTAATTTCTGCTATTGTCATTCTCTGCAAATGTTTATGGTGCACATGTCAACATTGAGATACATAGAGCATAGCAGGTCTCACGGCTGCTTTGTAAAACTTTCCTTTGATTTTCAAAAGAATTTTCTTATCCCATAGAATTGTTGAAGCTCCTCTCAGCTTTAGCCAACTCACATTTGTTCTATGAATAATATCTCCCTCTATTTCCATATCATGTTGCAATTCTGTGTCATTATGTAGCATGTGATATTTATGTTTTTTAGCTCTTCTGGGAGATCTGAAGATGGTTTCCTGAGATATTATCATTTCATTCTCTCTATGTTTTGTGGCTGTTCTCCGTGTTCCTGTCGAAGTTGATTCCGTTGATGTTTTGACGTGAGATTCCTCTTTTCGGCACACAAATATGATAACATGGCCATCTGTCTATTTTGAATTAAAATAGACCTATTTTCGCCATGTTATTTAATTTGAACCTCTTAATACATTTCTTACGGCTTTGCTTAATTAGATTTTGGAGTTCCATCCAGATGCGCCTGGACAAATTGGAACGCCTATGACCTTGCTTAATTAGATTCCGGAGTTTTACCTAGATGCACCTGGACAAATTGGAATTGAAGAACAAATAACGATGATACCAGTCATTGTTACGATGATGAAACAATTCAAAGATTGGAATATTTGCCATAAAATTCAAAACAAAAAAATTATTGCGATTATTTTACTCTAGTTCTTTTTTGGAATATATATTCGTCTACCTCTCTGCCAGTAGTTTGGGATTCTTGCCGCTAAATCTATTTCACTAGGTCCAAATCTATTTCACTAGTCTAGTCGCGGAAGTTACCCTTTATTAGGTATATGTGATATGTTGGGGTTAGCATGTTATTGACTCTTATTTATTAAATGCAGGATGCTTTGAATATTTTGTTTTCTGCATTGTCGGATTTGGCAGTAATGGACACTGGAATGTGATGTAGCATTTTTCTTGTCATGCTTTGGACTTATGGTAACTGGGGTTTGATGGAAACTTTTGTGGAACAGGATCAGGAATCATGGTGCAAGCGATACATGGAACTCTATCAGGAACTCAGAGAGAACTGGGAGAGGTTGTATTGGGATGAGGGCTATTCAAAGAAGATTGCGGAAGAACATGCAAATTATGAGTCCGCCGAAGATGACGATGCTGATTTCTCTCCGTACAGGTGAAATTACTCGCATAGGTTCTTGATGATGCTGATACAAGAACCTGGTTTTTAACCAGCCTGTTTTGTTTTATTTAATGCAGAAGAAGAAGCGCCGATCCCAACCGTGCGAGGGTAATGTCTATTCTTATGATAGTCATCCATTACTCCTTGCTGATTGTGTTTTTTCTGACTGAAGTGCATAGTTCTTTGGTATATTTTTTTAGTATTTGTGTATGGAGTTGAATATTTGTTGTGTCCTCTTCTACCAGGATTCTGGATTTGGAAGAGATAACCAGGATCCTGCATGGGAAAGAGTTCGCCATGTTCGTGACAAGTTCGAATTTGATCGGGAGAGAAGGATGAGGGAAAAAGGTGGCCTGCGGACCACGATTCATTGTTTTTTTGTCTTATTCCATATGTAAATTGTATCGTGATGCATTTAGTTAATCCTTTTTTTTATGCAGCATTCGCTCCTATGAATGTCGGGCGAGGTTCTGATTTCTTTATGGGGGGCAGGGCGCCAGAACCATTTGATGCTAGAAGATTCGCACCAAGATCCCGAGAAGTTTCAGGATTCAACCCTATTGAACGGAGCACAAACCAAGAGCCTTTTGACCCTAAAAGATTTTTCCCAGGAAATTAGGGAAGATGAGCACTTTTTGGGATACAATATCTTTAATACATGGCAAGCATCATTCAAAGGAGATGTAGATCTTAATGGTGATCAGGCTTAACTTTGTTACATTAACTTAATCGTGATGTTTTAGCTCTTTGATATAGTGTGTTGTTCAGGCAAATCTTTTAGATGAAGACGTGTTGTAACATTTCACCTGTGTATATATTTCCTATTTCTCTCTTTATTTCATAATAAGCTTCAATGGTTTTGCATTTGTAGACAAATCATCCAAAATTTGCAGTACCTTTTTTTGGAAGAAAAAATTTGCAGCACCACTTGTTGTCATGAAAAATAAAGAGTCGTTGAACCTTTTCTCTTCTTCTAGGTTCAGCGGATATTAGAACAATACTGACTTTGACTTCTTTACATAACAACAACAATGACAAAGCCTTTTCCCACATTAAGGAGGGTCGGCTGCATAGATTCTTTGCCTCCATTCAGATCTATCTTGGGTCAATCTTGGACTTAGATCCAAAAAACTAAGATCCCTTCATATAGTCTCGTTCTAACACTTCTTGGGCCTTCCCCGCCTTCTCTTAAATGGATCAACATCCCAAAACTCGCATCTTCTAACTGGTGCATCATGCGACCTCCTTTGCAAATGGTCAAACCACCTTAAGAGATTTTCTCGCATCTTATCCTCGATCGGAGCTACACCAACTTTCCTTCTGATTGCATCATTCTGAATCCGATCTTTATGTGTGTCCACACTGCTTCTGATATTTTTTGCACATGTCTATGATTCACAGGCCAACATTCAGATCCATATAATATAATAGATTTCACGGTTGCTTTGTAAAACTTTCCTTTGATTTTCAAAGAAATTTTCTTATCACATAGAACAATAGAGGGTCCTCTCCACACTTTAGCCAATATGCATTTATTCTATTAGTAACATATCCATCAATTTTTCCATCATGTTGCAAAATAGATCCCAAGTATCTAAAAGAATCTCTCTTCTGATTGTTATCGTCACTAATCTTCACATCGATTCCTTCATTGTTGCTTCCATCAAAAGTACACTCCATATATTCAATATTATCCTTGCTTAAATGAAATCCTTTAGTCTCCAATGCATGTCTTCAGGCCGCAAGCTTCTCATTTACTCCATCTCTAGCTTTATCAATCAACACAACATCATCAATGAATAACATACACCAATGTATCTCATCCTAAATGTGACTTATCAGCTCGTCCATAATCAAAGTAAAAAATGAATGGACTCAAAGCTGAGCCTTGATGCAAACCAATGTCGATGTCAAAATAATCAATCTTCCCATACTGGATCCTTACACAAGATGAAACCCTATCATACATATCCTTTATGAGGTTAATATATAAAACAAGTACTTGTCTCTTCTCCAAAACTCTCCACAATATCTTCCGTGGGATAGAATCATAAGCTTTCTCCAAATCAATAAAAATGATATGGAGGTTCTTTCTTTTAAATGTATAAATCTCCATCGTTCTCCTTAGCAAGTGGATGGCTTCAATAGTTGAGCGACCTAGCATGAATCCGATTTGATTTTATTTTACTTTGAAAACTTACCTCAACCTTCTTTTGATTATAGGTCCTCAATTTTCATACTGCGACTCATCAACTTGATACCTCTGTAATTTGAACACTTTTGAATGTTTCCTTTATTCTTATAAAGAGGCACCACGATGTTTCTCGTCCATCCTTCAGGAATTTTCTTGCTCCGCCAAATAACATTGAATAAATTTGTAGGCGAAGTCAAACCATGTTCACTTGAAACTCTTCATACTTCTATAGGAATGTCATCAGGTCATACACCATTCCCATTTCTCATAACCTTCAAAGCTTCCTCTATTTCCTTCCTTTGTATTTATTTATAACGTACACGATTCAAGTAAATTCCAATACTAGCTAGATCTCCCAAAGTGACCTCTATATTTCCTTCCTCAATGAAAAGCTTATGCAAATATTGCTTCCATCTAGTCTCTATATACTTTTGAGTAACAAGCACGTGACCTTCCTCATCCTTAATGCATCTCACTTGAGAAAGGTCTTTGATGTCTTTCTTACTCTTGCTTTGGCCAACCTGAATATATCCTTCCGGTCCTCCTTAGAATCGAGATTTTTGTACACAACTTTATAAGCTTTTGACTTAGCTTCGCTTACATCCTTCTTTGCTTCCTTCTTCGCTATTTTGTAGTTTGTGACAGATTCCTCTGTTCTATCCTTATACATATCTTTAAAGCATGCTCTTTTAATTTTGAGCTTCTCTTGCACCTCTATACTCCACCACCAGGCTTCCTTTTGTCCTGGAGCTCCTCCCTTTTACCCGCCTAGCATATCTTTGGCTATGCTTCGGATACAAGATGTCGCCGCCTCCCACATCTCGTTTGGAATTCCACTACAATCCCAAGATAAGTCTTCTAAAATATTCTCCATGAAGCTTGATTTCTTCAGTTGAAGATTCCACCATCCAGTTCTAATGATCTTGGAAACCCTCCTTTCTTTACCAACCTTTTTATGTGCACATCCATGACTAACAAGCGATATTGAGTTGTCAAACTCTCTCCTGGGATTACTTTGCAGCCTTTGCAACAGAATCGATCTTTTCTCCTTAATGCGAAGTAATATGTCTGTGTTCTATTAAGGTCACTCTTATAAGTAATTAAGTGCTCATCCCTCTTCTTGAAGAGAGTGTTTGCTATTAACAGATCATAAAGCCGTTATAAAATCCAGAATGACTTTTCCCTCTTCATTTCTATCCTCGAACTATGACCTCCATGAACACCATCATACCCTGAAGCATCCTTTCCCACATGTCCATTAAGATCTCCACCTATGTAAATCATCCCTCTTTATGGGATTCCTTGCACAATCTTATCCAAATCCTCTCAAAAAACTTGTTTAACCTTTTATCTAAACCAATTCGCGGTGCATAAATTGAGATGATATTCAAAATTCCTTCTTTGATCGTCAATTTTAGCAAAATAATCCGATCCCCGAATCTTTGCACATCAACCATACTATCCTTCAAATCCTTATGAATAACCACTCCAACACCATTTCTGCACTTATCTTTATATGAATACCAAAGTTTAAAGCATGCCTTCTCGATCTCCATTGCTTTCTCTCCGGCCCATCTTGTCTTTTGGATACAGTATATGAATCTTTCTTCTTTCCATCGTATCTACAGTATCCATCGATTTGGCAGTCAGAGTGCCAATATTCCAACTACATATATGCAACTTCCTTTGTAACCTTATTTAGACTAACTTCTTTATTCACACGCGTCCATAATGCGAGAACCCTTGTAAATTCTGGACTGCATCCGGATGACGATGCAGCGGAACTAACTTATTTACTCGCATGCGTTCTTTATGTGAGAACCCTTACAAATTTTAAACTACATCCGGGCAGCAACGTAGCGGCCATTGCCAACTTCTCATTGCATTCAGGCGATACAATGCGCTGCTAGTTGGGAATGTCCCCAACGAAATCAAAATGTTTGCTTAAATCCCCGTCGAAAAGATTTGAACTGTTTTGAGACAAATTCCTAAATAGTAACTTTTTAAGAACACTATTTAGAAAATTGTCTTTCCTGTGTTGGCTATCGACTACCTAACGTGCAACCTTCCTTAATTTACTCGGGCGTGGGGCCGACCATGGTTGACTTGACTTCTTTACACTATCTTAGGTAAATTAAACCAGTTTGGGCACAATTGCTTGATTTGAGAGAGGTTTACCCCGTTTAAATCCATCTAATGTACTTAGAGGCGACCATATAGTTGTATGTTGTTTTTGGTGAGAAAACGTGTCCATACTTCTTGGTTCAACATCTATAACAAATTTTTGTATTGAATCAAATTGGATTATAAGAGATGGGCATATCAAGTTAAATGCGATAAGAAGCACCCCTTGGTTGTCGGAGGCGATGCAAGTGATGAAGGAATCGCTTTGAGGTGCTATTTGCTAATGCCTTTCTGTAACGTCCCGGGTTCAGGTCCCCGGTCTGTTAACGGAGCATTACTGGCCCTAACAACCTCTTGGAATCGAGCCCATACGGACCCGATTAACTACCCCCAAAATGCTTAAGCCGGGTTGTCAAGTAGTAATCTCGACACTATTTATCCCACCCGGAAACTTCTTGTTCCACGGTGTGGGACTATGTTGCGGTTTTACAACCTCCCCCACTTACACTTTCAGTGCTGGGAAGCTGCTGCAAGCAAAATGCCATTTTTTTATGTTGGTGATGGCATCCGCAACACATGCATGCCATTTTCAATGCGAGTGACTATACTTGCATGAATGACACCGCTTGCAATAACCGTGTGAACATAGTATGTGGTCGAATGTGTATTTGGTTGGTTGGTCGAATTGCATTCCTGATGAAGTGTATGGCTCGGTCTAGGCTGCATGAATGATCACGTCCAATTGATAGGGTCGGCATTACACTTACACTTCAAGTTTTTGTTTGTTTTATGGAATTATTCTAGCCATGTTACTTGTGTTTGTGTCGGCGCTTACATTCTAATATTTGATGTTGCTCGTCGTTTATCTTTTATGATCTAAAATTATATTAATACTAGTGCACGAGTTGGGAACAAAATTTTGCATATTGCGTTACATATAAAATTGTTCTGCATATTACCTTGCACGTACTTTTTACCTGTGCAAAGAACAAATGACCAATAAATGATTTGTTGCGATTTTTGGTTCATACCGTCAGATGATAGGAGATGATTTTTGTGGTTGGATTCTTGATTTTAATTAACTCAGCCATGGCCGGTCCCAAGCCCGGGTAAATGAGGAGGGTTGCGTTAGGTAGCCGACAACCGGTGTAAAACAGTCGGAGACAACTTCTTAAATAATATATTTTTTAAAAAATATTATTTAGGATGTTGCCTCATGACAGTCGGATCTTTTCAACACGTATTTAAGTAAACATGCAGATTTCGTTGGGGCGTTCCCTACTTGCGACGCGTTGCATCGCCCGAATGCAATGAAAACTTGGCAAGGGCCGCTATATCGCAGCCTGGATGTAGTTCAAAATTTACAAGGGTTCTCGCATGAGGAATGCATGCGGGTAATTAAGCTAGTTCCACTGCTTCACCACCCAGATGCAGTCCAAAATTTACAAGGGTTCTCGCATAATGGACGCATGCGACTAAAGAATTTAGTCCAAAAGAGATTGCAACTGAAGCTGCGGATTGGTAGTTGGAATATTGGCACTTTGACTGGAAAATTGATGGAGATAGTGGATACGATGGAAAGAAGGAAGATTCATATACTATGTCTTCAAGAGACTAAATGGGTTGGAGAGAAAGCAAGGGAGATCGAGAAGACATGCTTTAAACTTTGGTATTCAGATAAAGATAAGGGTAGAAACGGTGTTGGAGTGGTTGTTCATAAGGATTTGAAGGATTGCGTGGTTGAGATGTAAAGATTCGGGGATCGGATTATTTTGCTAAAATTGGTGCTTGAAGAAGAAATTCTAAATATAATCTCAGTTTATGCACCGTAAATTGGTTTAGATGAAAGGACTAAACAAACTTTTTGGGAGGATCTAGATAAGATTTTACAAGGAATCCATAATGAGAGATGATTTGCATAGGTGGAGATCTTAATGGACATGTGGGAAAAGATGCTTCATGGTATACTAGTGTTTATGGAGGATATGGTTTTGGGGATAGAAATGAAGAGGGAAAAGTCATCCTGCATTTTGTAACGGCATATGATCTTTTCATAGCAAACACTCTCTTCAAGAAGAGGGAGGAGCATGTAATTACTTATAAGAGTGTGCCAACGAGAACACAGATAGATTACTTTCCATTGAGGAGAAGAGATTGGTTATATTTTAAAGACTGCAAAATAATCCCAGGAGAGAGTTTAACAACCCAACATCGCTTGTTAGTCTTGGATATACAAATAAAAGGGCTGGTAAAGAAAAGGAAGGTTCTTAAGATCACTATAACTAGATGGTGGAATCTTCCACTGAAGCAATCGAGCTTCAAGAAGAAGGTTTTAGAAGATTTATCTTGGGATTGTAGTGGAAGTGCAAACGAGATGTGGGAGGCAGTAGCATCTTGTATCCGGAAGGTAGCCAAAAGAGATGCCAGGCAAGCCAAAGGGAGGAGCCTCAGGTCAAAAGGAGGCTTGGTGGTGGAGTGAAGGGGTGCAAGAGAAGCTAAAAATTTAAAGAGAAGCTAAAAATTAAAAGAGAATGCTTTAAAGCTATGTCTAAGGATAGAACAGAGGAAACTGTCACAAACTACGAAATAGCAAAGAAGGAAGCAAAGAAGGCTGTAAGCAAAGCTAAGTCGAAAGCTTATGAAGTTTTGTATAAAAAATCTCGACTCTAAGGAGGGCAAGAAGGATATATTCAGGTTGGCCAACGCAAGAGAAAGAAAGACCAAAGATCTTTCTCAAGTGAGATGCATTAAGAACGAGGAAGGTCACGTGCTTGTTACTCAAAAGGATATATAGACTAGATGGGAGCAGTACTTCCATAAACTTTTCATTGGGGAAGGAAGAGAGATCACTTTGGGTGATCTAGCTAGTAGTGAAAGTTACTTGAATCGTGCAAGCTATAGACGGATACAAAGAAAGGAAGTAGAGGAGGCTTTGAAGGTTATGAGACCTGGAAAAGGTTTAGGACCGGATGACATCCCTATATAGTATGGAAAGTTTTAGGTGAGTGCGGTTTGACTTGGCTTAGGAATCTATTCAATGTTATTTGGTGAAGCAAGAAAATGCCTAAAGATTGGAGGAGTATCGTGGCACCTCTTTATAAGAATAAATGAGACATTCAAAATTGTTCAAATCATAGGGGTATCAAGCTGATGAGTCACACTATGAAAATTTGAGAACGTGTGATCGAGAGAAGGTTGAGGCAAGTTTCCCGTCAAAGAAACCAATTCGGATTCATCCATTTGCTGAAGAGAACAATAGAGATTTATAGAGTTTAAAGGAAGAACTTCCATATGATCTTTATTGATTTGAAGAAGGCTTATGATTCTATCCCATGAGAGATATTGTGGAGAGTTTTGGAGAAGAGACAAGTGCATGTCCTATACATTAACCTCATAAAGGACATGTATGATAGGGCTTTATCTTGTGTAAGGACCCCGTCTTGGAAGACTGGCTATTTTGACATCAACAATGGTTTACATCAAGGTTCAGCCTTGAGTCCACTTCTTTTTACTTTGATTATGGACGAGTCGACAAGCCACATTCAGGATGAGTTACCTTGGTGTATGTTATTTGCTGATGATATTGCGTTGATTGACGAGACTAGAGATGGAGTAAATGAGAAGCTTGAGGTCTGAAGACATAAGTTGGAGAGTAAAGGATTTCGTATAAGTAGGGCTAAGATAGAATATATGGAGTGTACCTTTGATGGAAGCAATGGTGAAGGATTGAGGTAAAGATTGGTGATGATAACATTCAGAAGAGAGATTCTTTTAGATATCTGGGATCTATTTTGCAACATGATGGGGAAATTGATGGAGATGTTACTAATAGAATAAATGCAGGCTTGCTAAAGTGGAGAGGAGCCTCTGTTGTTCTCTGCGATAAAAAAATTCCTTTAAAAATTAAAGGAAAGTTTTACAAAGCAGCCGTGAGATGTGCTATGCTCTATGGATCTGAATGTTGGCCTGTGAACCATAGACATGTGCAGAGAATGGCTGTAGCAGAAATGAAAATGCTAAGGTGGATGTGTGGACACACATGTGAATATCGAATTCGGAATGATGTAATCAGAAAGAAAGTTGGTGTTGCTCCGATCGAGGATAACATGCGAGAACCGCTTAAGATGGTTTGGTCATTTGCAAAGAAGACCAACTAATGCATCAATTAGGAGATGCGAATGTTGGGATGTTGAGCCGGCTAAGAGAGGGCGGGAATGGCCCAAGAAGTGTTGGAAAGAGACCATACGAAGGGATCTTTGTTTTGTGGATATAAGCCCGGGATTGATCCAAGATAGATCTGAATGGAGGCGAAGAATCCATGTAGCCGACCCTACTTAATTATGCGAAAAGACTTCGTTGTTGTTGTTGTTGTGATTCTTGATTTTAATTGAAACTTGTTATAGCATTTGCTATCCATGGAGTCAAACTATGGAGATGAGATGCAGTTTTAACTTAGTTGCACCAATAGACACACCAGAAGGATTGTGTGATTATTGCTCCATAAGGCACCTTCGTAGCGCTCGAAAATGTCATTCCACCATATATGGTGTCGAATATAATGATTTGCAATCTATGAAGTGCATGTCGTTTTAAGATTTAATATTGTTGAGATTACACAAATATAGTAACATTTCCATCCTTTTTGCATTCTGCGTCCCATGGGAATTCAAATTGTATTTCTTCTGATGTTAAAGATCAGGTTTTTGGTACTAAAATTGCACATGAACAAATCAAAAACCATCAATCATAGATTGCATCATATATTTACATAACATATATTGACCAAGAAATTAGCAGATTGACAAAAGAAAAGTTCGTCAACTTTAGAACCAATCCAACAAACTAAAGTTGATTAGATCGCCATCGTCCAACGTCGTGGCGAGCACCGTTCCTGCTTCTTTTATTGTCTTCACGATATCCTCGACACTTTGATAAGCATAACTCAATGCATCCATGCCAAAACTTGTTGGGATTTGAAAATCCCATTGATATGGACATTAACAATTGTCATTAGTACACCTTGATTGTCGATTAATTATAGAATAAAATCTCTTTATGATGAACAAAAGAGGAAGGTGAATTGGCAACCATTTTGGTTGTCTAGCCAAATATCATAAGGCCAAGGGTCCCCAAACGACATATATTCTCTTCTCTATTGTTTTCCATCGACAAGAGAGAGCTTGAGAGGCATACGTTTGTGAGGAAGATCCGGGGTTGCTTCGTGGGTTGATCGACGGCTACGTCAAACATCATAGCAATAGCATCAGGTATTCCGTTACCCTTGAATTCGGATCGATTTCTAGTTTAACAAGTGGTATCAGAGCCATCTCGATTATGATTTACAGGGTTTTACATATGTCATTTTCGTTGTTTTTTTTACACCTGTGATATGGATTTAAAATAATCATTTTCAGATTATTGTATTTATCCTATCGTCGATGGTGTGAAAATATTGTATTGGATGATATTATCCACCTTGTTTTCCCGTTTTCTGTTACATCTCGGGATATGATGTTTGCATTTTTTATGTGGGATTTGCCGGATTTGTGTATTACTCAAGATTAATATCAATGTCTATCGATTACAACTGATATCAATGTATATCAATTACTCAATTTTTTTTGAGAACAAATTTGATGTGGTATCTTTTCCCACGAAATGATATGTGCTTGGGTATCTATCGATTACAACTGATGTTTGGAATGGACAACAAAGGTTGCATTTTTTTACTGTCAAGCGTACTTGTAGGCCTCATTCAGTAATGGGAAACTGGCCAAATATTGTATGAGAAGGGATTAAGTTGATGTATTGCACGTTTCTATTTGTTCGGTTCGTAGACCGTATCGTGCTCGGAATGTTGAGTGGCCCGCCAGATGTATGATTGACCTCCATTTCTCCCGGAGCAGTTATTCTTTTTTGTAGACAATCTCCTTGATATTTTTCGATAAAATCAAGCGTGTTTATAATGTCAGTCATGAAAACATTATCTGCAGTTAGTGGCTATACTGTCGAGGGAAATGAGGAAGCATTTGCCTTAAATTTACAAGGCCGTTGTTGAGTAACAAAAGGAAGGCTATGGTTAATATTAAATAATCGTAAACAATATGTATTTGTTGGGAAAGGCAACATAGATGTAATAACATGCCACTTTCATTAACAACATTAATTCATCTATCCTTTTTCATTCACGGCAATAATTTCTTTTGTCATTCACAGAATAAAATTATCATTTTTTAATCTTGTTGTTGGACTGCATAATGACCTTAGTTAACTTTTCCGTTTATTCTTGAAACCTTGATAACGTACCATTATCTTAGTATATGCCATCGGTATTTTTTTTAATATTGTCATTGAATTTAAGATTGGTTGATGGATTTGATAATTTACCTATTGCTTGTTAACTCTCATATCCATCGACATCTTTCATTCTTTAATAAATGCGAACATCAATATCAGCCATAAGACATAATTACAATATTTCTAATGATACAATTGAAACGGATAAGCCACCAAAGTGACCTCTACTGTCAAAATTGTATCATTAAAATATCTGGACGGATTTTGTATGTATTATAAATATTATCCTTCCCAAAGGAGGGACAATATTTATTTAAGTGTATCACATACCTGTGATGATAGTTGAGCAATGATTATAAAGTTTCATGTGAGTAATGAGATACATCCAAAGATGGTCTTACTACTTGACATGATTTATCATTGACGATTGATCAACACATCAAGAGTATCACTTACAGCTAACATTATTGTCCAAAGACTTAATAGTTAGTGATGTGCTTGGTATCTTACTTTTCTTATGGTTGTGTTTGCAAATTTACGTTTATGAACCATACATTAATTTTGTTTTCTTTTGTTCTTTATTTTATAGCTTCCGCTTCCGCATTTACTATCTCTGCCACTTTGAACTCCATTCCCGTGCTTCAGGGCACAAATTTCAAGGCATGGAAAGAGAGCATTATGATATTGCTTGGTTGCATTGATCTAGACCTTGCACTTCGGATTGAGACTCCCGCTCCTCTTTCGGAAAATAGTTCCTCTGATGAAAAGAAGCACTATGAGAGGTGGGAGCGCTCTAATCGCTTGTGTCTCATGATCATAAAGTGCGGTATTCCAAAAATCCTTAGAGGGATTGCTGAAGAAAAGATAACTACGGCTAAAGAATACGTTGCTAAAATTGAAGAACGTTTTACGAAAAGTGATAAGGCGGAAACAAGTACTTATTTACAACGCTTGATTTCTATGAAGTACACTGGCAAGGGAAACATGAGGGAGTACATTCTTGAAATGGCTCATATTGCTTCAAAGCTGCAGGAATTAGAACTGGCAATATCTGATGATTTGCTAGTTCATTTGGTTATGTTGTCTCTTCCATCACAGTATAGTCAGTTTAGGGTCAGTTATAACTGCCAAAAGGAGAAGTGGACTCTTAACGAGCTCATTTCATACTGTGCTCAAGAGGAAGACAGGTTGAAGCAGGATAAGCCAGAGAGTGCTCATTTGACTATGGCCTCTAAGGATAAGGGCAAGAAAAGAAAAGAAAAGAAAGGAGTAATGCTGCTGTGATAGGTCCAGTGAAGAAGAATAAGGATGCAATTAGTTGCTTCTTCTGCAAGAAAACTGGGCACGTCAAGAAAGATTGTGCCAAATATCATGCATGAAACATGAAGAAAGGTACAATTCATATTTTGGTTTGTTCTGAAGTTAATTTAGCTTCAGTTCCAAGAAACACTTGGTGGTTTGATTCCGGTGCCTCTACTCACATAAGTGTTTCTATGCAGGGCTGCCTGAACTACCGAAGACCAACTGATGTTGAAAGATACATCTACGTAGGAGACGGAAAGAAGGTAGAAGTCGAGGCAGTTGGATTTTTTAAGCTTTTATTAGGAACTGGTCATTATCTAGAGTTAAAGAATACTTTCGTTGTTCCATCTTTTAGACGAAATTTGGTTTCTGTTTCTGCATTGGATAATTAGGTTACTTTCTAAATTTTGGAAATGGAAAATTTAGTCTTTCTTTTAACTCTGCTATGATTGGTACTGGTTCCTTAGTTTCTAGTGATAAGCTTTATTTACTTGATACTGTTGCCTCGTATAATGAATCTATGATTGTTGAATCGAGTGGCACTAAGCGAAAAAACGTATCAGAAAATTTAGCATCAATTTGTCATAAGCGTTTGGATCACATATCCAAATCTAGAATTGAACGACTTGTATCTGATAACATCCTAGATTAATTAGATTTTACAGATTTAGATATATGTGTCAACTGCATTAAGGGAAAACAAACCAAATCAAGGAGATTAGGTGCCAATAGAGCTTCTAGTGTCTTAGAATTGATACATACTAATATATATGATCCATTCCCTACGGCATTATGGAATGGTCAACAGTATTTTGTATCATTCATAAATGACTACTCAAGATACGGTTACCTATATCTCATTCATGAAAAGTCACAAGCTCTAGACGTGTTCAAATCATTCAAGACCGAAGTTGAGCTCCAACTCAACAAAAGGATAAAGTGCATCAGATCTGATCGTGGTGGTGAATACTATGGCAGATATGATGGTTCAGGTGAACAACATCCTGGTGCTTTTGCTTTATTCATAGAAGAATGTAGAATTGTTCCTCAGTATACTATGCCAGGTTCTCCTAGCATGAACGGTGTGGCTGAGAGACGTAACATGACTCTTAAGGATATGGTGAGGAGTATGATCAATCATTCTTCCTTACCAGAGTCCCTCTGGGGAGAAGCATTAAAAACATCGGCTTACATTTTGAATAGAGTACCAACAAAAGTAGTTGCAAAAACACCATATGAGCTCTGGACTGGCAAAAGACCTAGTCTAAAGCATTTACGTATATGGGGATGTCCAGCTGAGGCAAGGCCGTATAGGATGATGACACAAAAACCCGAGCGACTAAGGCAATCAGGTGTATCTAAATCGGTCGTTGCGACCTTGGTCACTCAGATGTGTCGATCAAGAAAAATGAACCACTCGATACAAATAAAATCAATCAAAATACGAGAAGCGGTCCTGCTATATGTTTAACCTGGTATAGCACCCAGGGTCGAACTCAAGGAGCACGGATTGGCCGAAGGCCTACGAAGTAGTAAAAACAAATAAAACAAAAGACAAAATATTTTTTAGTGGTTTTTAATTATTTTTATATTTTTTTTGGATTTTTTAATATGTAAAGAAAATAAGAAAAACTTAAACAAGCAAACTTCAACAAATTATTTAATACATCAAAAATCAACCAAAAATTAAAACAAAAATGTTTTTATGTGTTTTATATTTTTTTTATGTTTTTAGTGAATTTTTGATAATTTTCTGATATTTATTTTATTTTCTAAAAATCAAATAGTAGCAAAAACAAGAGGTACTGTCCAGCCGAGACAAGAAACCCTAGATAAAATATCTAAGGGCCTCAAAATGGCCTGGAGGTAATTTTCTTGTAAAATAGAAGAAACAAGGAAAATTTGGGTACCAAATTTATTATTTTTGGATTTTTAATGTATTTACTAGAATTTCTATGGGTTTTTGAGTGTTTTTAAGTTTTTAGGGTTTTTAGGCAATGAAAAATAGCCAAAATTGGCTAGAAAATCAAGCAAACTAAACTAAATAGTAGCTAATTTTTATAGAATTTTTAGGGGAGTCTTTATATTTTTTGTGATTTTTGAAGTTAAACAGTAGCAAAAATTAAGGTTTTTTTAATTTTTAAAAATAGCAAACACAATCAAAAATGTCCTAAAAAATTCACAAAAATCCTACACCATGGCAGGAGCCATGTGTCAATTTTTCATCGAATTTGGAGGTGATTTGATATTTTATTCAAAAATAACAAAAGGGTATTGTGCACAGGGACTGAAATGCAAATACCCAAAGTTCTGGGGGTCCCGGTGCAAAATACCCAGCAAAACACGCACCAAGCGCGTGCCTGGGGCACTCAGGGACCTATATGTAAGGAAAATAAGTCCGAGGACCTATTGGTAACACGTACCAAAAGTCCAGGGGGCTCAGTTGCAAATAACCCAAAATAAAACGCACATGTGTAAATCAATCACGCACAGGGGTATAAATGCAATTAATTAAAACCTTTCATTCATTTCATAACAACCAGAACTACAAGGGCAAAGACTGCAAAAACCCAAAACAACACGTGACGAAGCACGTGGCTCACAACAGGCAGGGGTGTATATGCAATTACACTAAAGCTCAGGGTCCATTGTGCAAATAAACCTAAAACTAAACAACGTATTTAAATATTTACAGGACTAAAGCTAAGTAAAAACAGAAGCGGGGCCTAAGGGTAATTTACCCTTTATTAAGCGGGGTCGTTGGATGCGCTCCACGTGGCTGATCTGACGGGTGTGGCTGGTGGGCGCTCCAGATGGCGTCTCCTCAGATCGAACGCTCAAGACAGCTTCGAAGATGGACGGTTCAGATCAGAACTGGAGCGAGGAGGCACGATCAACGGTTCTGGAGGATGCTGGAAGAACTGATGGCCGGCGAACTTCGCCGGCCTCGTGAAGGCGCCTCTGGCCTCCTCTGCTGCGCCTGAGCATCGGAGGAGCTCCGACGTGAAGTTGCGCAGCTGCTGATGTCCTCCGATGCCCCGGCTGAGCTCGGGGGAGCTCCGACGAGGGTGGCAGAGGTGAAGCTCCTGGGCTGAATATCGAGAGGCCTCAGATGGCCTCTGCTGGACCTGCAAAACCCCTCAGGAGATTCGCGGGTCGAGGGCAAAGTGCCTCGACCCAGTTAGGCGACGTGAAGGTGACTGGTGCGTCGGGGCGGCGGGCTCCGGAGAGGGTGGAAGACGGTGAAGCCCGGTTCCCAGCTCATGTGCGAGCTGGGTTGGATGGGAACGTGGAGAAGATGCGCGGAAGGAAGGCGAGGGCTATGGCTATGCCCGATGATCGGATAGTGGTCGGAATCGGGAGGAATCGAAGAAACACGTCGACGGCGAAGATTGGGAGAAAATGGAAATTAGACGAAATGGCTGAGCTAAGAGGTTACCTGGATGAAGGAATAGACTGTGGCGGAGCTGGGGAAGCTCCCGGTCGTCGCCTCAAGGGATGTCTCTGCCCGAGGCTCGAAGCTCGCTCAGGTGGCGGAGCTACGGCGGGTGTCTCGCCGGATCGATGGTTTTCACCTCCTCTCCTCGCTGCAACAGGTCGAGGCGCGAGCTGTCACCTCTCTCTCTCTCTGGAGCTCACTGGAGAACGAAGCAAATGGCCAAAGATGGAAGAATTAGGTCGCCGGAGACGACTTTATATATGGCGGGGGATCCGAGAAGACAGGGGTCGGGCGAGATGTGGTGGCGCGCGGATCCCAAGATGGATGCCCGGCGAAGGTGTCGGATGTGGGAGGTTCGAAATGGAGCCGGGGTTTAGGGAAATGGGTGTCGGGTCGAGCGGGCGAAATTAGGAGAAGACGGGTCGGGCGAGGAGGACCCGGCTCTGGTGGTCCTGGGGGGAGAGTTGACCGGGGGTCAACAATCCCCCGTGGACCAATCAGAGGCCGCCAAGCATGGAATTTTTATTTAATTATTTTGAGTTAGGAAATGACCGAATTTTCAAAAACTTAAAACATGAAATATTTTTATTTTATTTTTTATCTATTTTTTGTGATTTTTAATTAATTTTTGGAAATAAAAATAAGGTATTTACATTATATAGCTATATATAGGTATATATACAATATGTAGGCTTTTGATTTTTGATTTTTTAATTATTATTTGTGTACAATTTTATTCCTATTTTATATTTTATTTATTTATAGAATAAAATAAGGAATAAAAGGGGGTTTTTGTTTTATTTTTATTATTTATATACATAGGTAAATTAAATAGATATATACATCTATAGACATGGTATATGTACAATGTATTTTTGTATTTTTGATTTTTCTATTTTTATTTTGTTTTGATTTTAATTGCTTTTTATTTTATTTATTTACGATATATAACATAGAATATTTACAAAAAGTTTGGAAAATAACTTTATTTATTTACAAGGTTACATAAAATATATAGGCATGGTTTATGTACATGATGAAGGGGTATTTTTGATCTTTTTGATTTTTAATTTTTCTTTTGTTTTTATATTAATAAATATATATACAAGTGTATTTTGGTGAGGAAAACATTTTTATTTTATTTACATAAATATTTACACAAGAGCCCCTATCTCCCTCTACTTTGGTTTTTATGCGGTCAGGCCCATGCTGAGCCCTCCCTTGGGTTAGGTTGCTCAATATTTATTCTAAATATTTCCCTCTTTTTCTTTTTTTAATCTTTATTCTTTTATTTTGCACAAAAACATGCTAATTATAGATTTTTACACAATGCATGCTTTTGGTAATTATTCCTATTTACACATATCTACATGCATTTGCAAAGGTTTTTGTAGCTAAAATATAAGAATAAAGAGTGATGAATGGGTATTCATCCCCCCCTATACTTAACTTTGCTAGTCCCTTAGCAAACACTTATTTGAAAAAGAAGTGAAAAAGAAAGAAAGAAAAAGAAAAAGAGGATGTACACGGATCAAGGTTGATTATTAAACTTGCCTTCATTAAATTGGGGTATGGAGCTCGATCAGATCTTTGGATTATTAGTGTGTCGGAACCTTATTTAGACTTAAGCTTAAAACCTAACAGCCTCCAAGTTCCACTAATCTATAATTAAGACTCCTCAATGCTCCAGATCAGAACAAGTCATCAATCACAAACCCTGAAGACCATGAGTCTTTTCTTGTCCTGTGAATGTGAAGTCTAAGCTCTCCACCTCAGAAATGGCAACTTGACAACCCTCCCTAACAAGGTAACTCTATGACCTCAATCTGGCCACTCTTTCCTCGAGAAGCGGGGTATTCCCTTCTAAGTTCAAGTTCAACCGGCTCAAGAAGAGGGGGAAGAAGAGAATGGGTCAAGGCCAGTGTAGCCAAGTACCCTTGGGAGCTTGACCAGTGTAGCCAAGTCTCCCTGCTGCAAGCTACAACGGGTGGAACATGAAATCAAGCTTTGCTTATTGCACTCTATATACATACTCCGGTGGGATTATCATTTTCTCTCAGACCCACCACTTTTTTGGAGTTCTTTTCTTTTTGCACATTTTTTTTCAAGTGCATATGTACAACATATACATGTGCAGCATATATACAAGGAGTTTTTCCTCTTGAGCCAGTAGATTATCCCTCTTTTGAAGCTTTATTGCAACCCACAGCTCCCGTCGTTAGACCTCATGGCAACCAGACCAAGTTGAGACGCACTTCCTTCACTAAAAGAAGAAGAGAGGTTCCGCCTAGAAGTACTACCCTCATATGCTACCCCAAGTCAAGGAAGACTGCCTCCTCACCACCTCATCCGTAGAGAGCTCGGTGCATAGTGCTGGTGTCCAAGTAAAGCCATAATCTATATGAGTCATGTGTTGTTGTTAAGTGTTCTACTTAGGCTCATTGAGATGACATGTGATCATAGCCTAGTGGACTCAAAGAATTAAGTCACCATGGACCCGAAAAGCCTTAAACCTAAGCCCTATAAGGTTCCTCTTAGAAGTTAGGTGGATTAAGATCTTAATCAAGCTCCATTTCTCAATTTGATTCCAGGCTAGTTTAAGTGACAACTATCATCCAGAAAAACTATATACATATGTACAAAAAGATGCTTATTTACACAAATTTTACAATCATGCAAAATTTTTGAAAAATGTTTTGAAATCATGAATGAATGATGCGTGAAGTGCAAGTTTTGTAAAAAGATATTTACACACATTTACACAAGATTTTTGCAAACTTTTGATTTTCAAAACATTTTGGAAAAATTTTGTACTATATACATAATTTTGATACGAAAATATTTACACAAGCTTTACACAAAAGATTTTTGAAATCATTTTACAAAAATAATTTGTACACTAGCTATGTATGTGCAAATAAAAGAAGATTATGTACATGAAAATTTTTAATTTTTGTGATTTTTAGCCATTTTTATTTATTAACACACTCACACAAAGTACGAGTTATGGCTAAAGTATATATGAAATATATACACACCCCCTATACTTAGCTCGAACGATGTCCTCAGAGTCAAGAGCGATGACGAAGACATAACTCGTGCTAGGTATAGGGAAGTGAAAAGAAAAGCTATACAAAAAGGAAAGAAAGGTCAAGAGGGACTCAGGTCTCCCCCCTATACTTAGGATCAAGTAATCCTAAGTATAGCAGGCTGTATACTAAGGGAAAACCTGAGTGCAGAATGTACAGGGTCTACCCCCACTATACTTAGGGTGAAATATCCCTAAGTATAGGCAGCAAAAACAGGGGTAGACAGAAACAAAAGAAATACCCGAAAGGCCTCACATCCCCCCTATACTTAGAGTAAAGTGCACCCTAAGTATAGCATAATCACAAGATGAAGGCAGGGATGTGGGACTAAAGAATGTGGTGATATGGACATCTGGATCTATACAAGTTGGAAGATCAGTGAAACTCAGGCGTGAGATGCATTAGATGTGAGTCAAAGACCACATCTCACGCAAAATGAATAGGGGCAAGATCAACGACCCTCGGCTCATGATCTAGAAATGGTTTGAGCCGCTGGCCGTTCACTCGAAAGGTACTCTCAGAAGACAACTCGGATATATCTATGCTACCGTTGTCGTGTACCTTTTCTAACCAGATAAGGTCCCTTCCATTTGCTCTGTAGCTTCCCTGGAAATAATCATAGCCTCGCATCAAACAGCCATACTCTCTGTCCAATCTCAAAATGCTTGTGGCTGATATGAGAATCATGCCACTCCTTGACTTTCTCCTTATAATGTAGGCTGCTTGAGAAAGCTGCATCTCTCAGCTCCTCCAGGGCAGCTGACTCTGCCCTCCTCTGGTCTCCCATACCATCTGGATCCATCAAAATATCTGTAACTGCCCAAAGTGACTTGTGTCTCAGCTCAACAGTTAAATGGCATGGCTTGCCATACACGAGGCGAAAGGGAGATGTACCCAAAGGTGTCTTGAAAGACGTCCTATATGCCCACAAGACCGAGTCCAAAAGCTGTGACCAATCCTTTCGGTCAGGGCGGACGACTTTCTGCAGAATAGTATTGATCTCCCTATTCGACACTTCGGCTAGACCATTCGTCTGTGGATGGTAAGGTGTAGCAACACGATGGTCTATGTCGAACTCGCTAGCAAGTGCCTTCACCTGGTCGTTAATGAAGTGAGATCCCCCATCAGAAATCAGAACTCGTGGAACCCCGAACCGCGTGATGATATGCTTCCTCAAAAATCTGCAAACTGTCCTCGCATCAGCGGCTCGGGCGGGGATAGCCTCCACCCAACGACTCACATAATCCACGGCCAACGGAATGTACTCAAATCCCTGACTCTTAGGGAATGGACCCATGAAATCGATGCCCCATGCGTCAAAAACCTCACAGAAGTGAATGGGCTGCATCGGCATCATATCACGCTGTCCACAGGTGCCCATCCTCTGACAGTCAGTACACCTCTTCACGAACTCATCTGAGTCCTTGAAGAGGGTAGGCCACCACAAGCCGGATTGGAGCACTTTCTGTGCCGTTCTCCTCCCAGAATGATGTCCTCCTGCCTCAAGCTTGTGGCAGTAAGTGAGGACGCTATGGTGGTCCTCCTGAGGAATACACCGACGCCAGACGCTATCCCATCCTTCGTGGTAAAGGATGGGATCCTCCCAATGGTAAGACTTGGCCTTCGCAAGGAAGGTCTCAAGCCTCTGCCTGGGCCAATCTTGTGGGACTTTCCCAGCAATGAGAAAGTTCACAATATCGGCGTACCATGGGAGTGAGGCGATAGCAAGGATCGCCTCATCTGGGAAGGTATCTCTAATAGGGTCAATCTGCTCAGAATCCTCAGGCTGCTCTAGTCGGGAGAGATGATCCGCCACCACATTCTTGACTCCAGGCTTATCCTTGATCTCAATACCGAACTCCTGGAGTAGAAGGATCCATCTAGTCAGTCTGGCCTTGGCATCCTTCTTTGCCATGAGGTACCTGATGGCGGTATGATCTGTAAACAAAGTCACTCTAGATCCAATGATATACGATCTGAACTTATCTAGGGCGAACACTACGGCTAGCATCTCCTTCTCTGTGACCGTGTAATTCCGCTGGGCGGAATCCAATGTGCGGCTAGCGTAGTGTATGGCAAACGGAACTCCATCCCTCCTCTGTCCCAGCACTGCCCCTACGGCAAAATCGGAGGCATCCGTCATGATCTCGAATGGGAGAGACCAATCAGGCGGCTGGAGGACAGGAGCCTCAATAACACACTGCTGAAGAGTCGCAAAGGACGAAAGACACTTGTCATCGACAAGGAACTCGGTGTCTTTCGTCAAGAGGTCAGTCAACGGTCGGGCAATCCTGCTGAAATTCTGAATAAATCTCCTATAAAATCCAACGTGCCCCATGAATGACCGTAGTTGCCTCAGATTGGACGGCGGTGCGAGTTTCCTAATGACATCAACCTTGGCCGGATCAACCTCCATGCCCCTGTTGGAGATGATATGGCCAAGCACCGTCCCTTGAGTCACCATGAAATGACTATTCTCCCAAGATAAAACCAAATGGAACTCAATACATCGCTGGAGTACCCGGTCTAGGCAGTCAATACAGGAGTCGAATCCGTCGCCGTAGACCGAGAAATCATCCATGAAGACCTCCAAACACTCCCCTACCATGTACGAGAAGATCGACAGCATGCACCTCTGAAAAGTCACAGGGGCATTGCATAGCCCAAATGGCATGCGTCGAAAAGCATATGTGTCGAAGGGACAGGTAAAGGTGGTCTTCTCCTGATCCTCAGGGGCGATGGCCACTTGGTTGTACCCCGAGTACCCATCCAGGAAGCAATAATGGCTCTTCCCTGCCAGTCTCTCAATGATCTGGTCAATAAAAGGCAGGGGGAAATGGTCCTTCTTGGTGGCTTGGTTGAGTCTCCTGTAGTCAACACAAACCCTCCAAGAGGTGGGTACTCGTGTAGCAATCTCCTCTCCCGACTCACTGATCACAGTCGTGATGCCCGTCTTCTTGGGCACCACATGCAAGGGGCTGACCCACTTGGAGTCGGAAATGGGATAAATAAAATCTGCACTCCACCATTTCGATATTTCCTTCATCACGACCTCTCTCAGGTTGGGGTTCAGTCGTCGCTGGAACTCACGCGACGGCTTCTCCCCCTCCTCGAGATAAATATGGTGGGAGCACACTGATGGACTAATCCCATGGAGATCTGCTACGCTCCATCCGATCGCCTTGCGGTTCTTTTCAAGAACCCCTATCAAACGGGATTCTTGCTCTCCAGTCAACTCGGCGGAGATGATGACTGGGTACATCTCTGGCTCGCCCGCAAGGAATCGATACTTCAGCGAAGTAGGGAGCGGCTTCAGCTCTGGAATGCTGGGTGCTGGCAAATCTGGCTGCGGAAGAAACTGAGTGAATGCTGCTAAGTCTGCCAACTCTGCCTGGGAGAAGTGAAGCGAACTCTCGCAAACTGGATCGGGAGAAGGCTGCTCAACTGCACTGTCTCTGGTCTGCTTTGCCTCTGCCTCCTCCTCATCTGTAGGCTCAGGTGGAATCAGGTCTGACATCTGATCATCACAATCGGCCCAATCAGACTCTGAATCCGAGGGATCTGTATCAATCGCGGTGGCATCAGTACCACTGTAAAGCAAGGTGGCCTCAGCACCACCATCACTGAACTCCGTGTAGCGATCCAGGACCGGCTCTGCTGCCTTTGTGGTATCCTGAACCAGGGCTGTGCTCTCCAGACTCTCCTCTGCTATCATCTCGGCATCAGCTGTATTTGAATATGAGAGGATGGTCTGTGCTGCAGGATCTGCCCAAGCTGCCTCATCGTCTGTGATCACAAAATCACAGTCCTGGTGGATGTCTGGCTCTGCGTCTGTCAGCGGCTCTGAATCTGTACTCGCATCTGAGCGGGCTCTCTCTCTAGCTCTGTAGTCCTCGACCGTCTCTATTTGTATACTCTCGCCCTCGACGCGAAAGTACACCCTCCCGCTATCGTGATCAGTCACCGCCTTGGCTGTGGCCAAGAACGGACGACCAAGGATGATGGGGGTATCGGCCACCGACTCAGGGATCTCCATGTCCAACACTACGAAGTCCACGGGGAATTTCAGGCCCTGAATCGTGACGATAACGTCTCGTAATAACCCCTTCGGCCTCTTGACAGATCGATCAGCGAACTGAAGGACTGTCCTGCTCTGTCGAAGAGTGCCCAACTCGAAGCGGTCGAGAAGGGCTGCCGGAAGAAGGTTAATCGACGATCCGCTATCTAGAAGAGTACGGTCGAACCTCTGCTCACTAATCTGGCATCTGACATACGGGGCCCCTGAATCTGGCCTCTTGGCTGGCAGTCGGTTCTGAATCACAAAACACGTGGCTTTCGTCGGTACATGTATCTCCGAAGTATGGTTCCTCCTCCTCCTCCTGACTGTGGTCCTATCTCTCAAAGAACGCTGGAGAAGGGGGATATGCTGCAAAGCCTCCTGGAGGGTCAGCTGGATGTGGAATCGATCGATCATGCTCTGGATGAATTCCTCATGCACTGTCTTTTTTGGATCTTTTTTCTTCCCCTTCCCCATCTGAAGGGCTCTAGGGAAGGGGATCACAGGGTCCTTCTCAGATGAAGGACTAGGAAAAGGCCTAGACGGTTCGATGACCGGATCCACACATACATCATGCACCACAGTGGGACCAGAAGAAACTAAACCTTTTCCTTTATTCAAACCAAATTTCTGAGATACATCAAGGCGAGGAAAGACAACATCTCTCTCAACACAAACACCGGTGGCCTCAGTACCACCACGGGCTGGCTCTGCTGCTGCTGCTGGTAGACGTCTCGCGGCATCAGTACTGCGGGCTGGCTCGGCTATCCTGGTGGCGTCAGTACCACCTCCTCGATCTGGTGAAGCGGTGGCCTCAGTACCGTCGGGGGGGTCAACATCCTTGGTGGCTTCAGTGCCACCGTTATCATCTGGAGCGGCCTCAGTACCGCTCTCCTCCTCCTCATGTGGCGCCTCTGTGGTGTCCTCGTGGGGTAGCTCAGATGAGGCGCCGCCGCCTGCTGGGGTCCTACCGCTCCTAAGTGTGACAAAATCAGCATCAAATAGATCCGAAGATGTATCAACAAATGGGTCACTAGGAGTGGCAAACTCAGTGTGTACTACCTGCTCAGATTTCCTCTTGAGATTATTCGGATTCGGCTCAATCTGGGCTGGTATGGCGGCCTTCCCTCTCACCAAGTCCCGCATCTCCTGGCGGAACTCGTCCATCTCCCGTCTGAATGTGGCCTGCTGGTCCGTGAGGAGGCGGGCGATTTCATCCAAAGCAGGGCTCTCGTGGGAGCCCGACGGGTAGCCTCTCTGGGGGTGAGGCTGCTGGAACTGCTGCTGGTGGTAAGAGGGGTATGAGGATGGGTGCTGCTGCTGAACTGGGTGAGCCTGCTACTCACGTCTCCATGACTGTCCCTGCTGCTGATAGGGACGAGGACCGAAGGAAGATGGCTGCTGCTGCTGGTATGCTGGGGGCTGCTGCTGCAACTGGTGGTGATCTCTCTGCTGGGAGTATTGCCCTCCCTGTCCTGACGGCTGCTGCTGGGGCTGGGCACCACCACTCCCCCACCTGAATCTGGATGGTCTCGTCGGATCCCAAGCTGGGGGCGGTCATACCAAATCCCGTTGACATCCATCAACGGCTCGGCATCGTAGGGGGCTGGCGGGAGTACTGCCAGAGGCTGGTCCGTCTGGTATACCACCATCTGCATGTCTGGAGAAGGTGGGGACTGGTAGGTGGGCTGCGGCTGCTGGTACGGCTCCGCCTGTACAAGATGGACCTGTCTAGGCTGCACAAGGGTGCTGGAGCGCTAGGACGAGCTGCTGCTGCTGCCGGAGTCACCTCGCGACTGAAGACGGGGCTGTGAAGCCGTCTGTGCCTCCTGGAGACACATGAGCTGTGTCTTCATGTCGCTCAGAACCTGTGCCATCTGTTCCATCTGCGTGATGCTCTGGCACTGCTTCTTCTCAATCAGCTCCATGTGGTCCAACTTCTCGCTGATAATGCCCATGTCCGCAGCTGTCGACTATGCCTGTGCTGCTGCGACTGCGGACGAACTGGATGGACATGCATCTACCCGTGCTATCCGCTGATACTGCACGGGTCCTGACTGCTGCTGGGGTCTCTGTGTGTACAACCGGGTCTGAGACATCACCATGTAATTCTCAGCCATCTCCTCGAAGATGGCCCAGACCTGGTCGTGGTCCTTGGCGAAATAGGACCCGCCACAAGAAGCATTCACCAGACCCTGAAGCTCTGGCATCAACCCGCTGAAAAAGCTCTGAACAAGGTTCGGCTTCGTGATGTCGTGGTGCGGGCATCTGTCCGTGAGCTCTCTAAACCTCTCCCATGCCTCGTGAAACTGCTCGTTGGGGAGCATGGAGAAGTTGCTGATCAGGGCCCTTGCTGCATTCGTCCGCCCGAGTGGATAGTACTTGTTCAAGTACTCGGTGCGGAGCTGCTCCCAGGTGTAGACAAACTTCCCCAAGTGTTTCAGCCAGGTGGCTGCTCTATCTGCCAGTGAAAAGGGGAAGGCGATCATCCTGATCGTATCCTGGTCCACATGCCGGTCGTGGACAGTACTGCAAATCATCAGAAACTCCTGGAGGTGGAGGTGGGGCTCCTCAGTGGCAAGTCCGTGAAAACGAGGAAGCATCTGCAGGGTGTTCGGGGGGAACTTGAAGTCCCCCACGATAGCAGGTACCACCACCCAATGGTGCATCAGTGTAGATCCGGGGTTGTGCAACTCCCGCATCGGTCTCGGTGGTCCTCCTCCCGCGGCTGCTGCCGCTGCGGCGGCGGCTGCGGCTGCTGCTGCTGCGGCTCGTGCCTCTGCATCTGGTCCGTCCTCAGGCTCGCTCTGCTCATCTCGCTCTGCTCTGAGCCTCTCCAACTCTCGCCTCATCTCTATCATAAATGCCCCCTGATTGCGTAACTGCAGCTGGACTGTCTCAAGTGATGCGATCAGGGTGGAGTTGATCGCTCCCTGGTCAAGTACAAAATGCTCGGGCTGACGGGAGTGATCATCTGAACTGCTGGCTCCAGCCATAGCGACGTCTGCAAAATCAAACGAGCCCAACTCAGGTGCTGTCAAATCAATCAGTCTCTCCTCGGGCTCGTGTCTCTCAGGTAGAACAGAAAGGGGGTCGAGGGGGAACAGGGTGGAATCGTACTCGGGCTCGGAGAGCGGGTCTGAGCTCTCGCGAGCCAACCTAGATGATGAGGTAGACGTGCCCGAAAGCGGTGCAGCCAGAGGCTGCCTAAGAGACCGTCTACCCATCATCTTGATCTGGCGAGTAAGGCGGATGAGATCTGGAGCAACTATGATCACAAACAAACCCCCGGTTCACCAACGCAACGCGAGCTGAAGACCGTGAAAGTTCGGTCAATTTATCTTGTCAATTTTATTTGGTGAACACACAAAATATTAGAGCGCTTACGTGACCTGTTAGGATATCCGATGCTACCCCAACCGACTGTCCCGCACGGAAAAGTCGGTAATCAGTCGGGACTAGCACCGGGGGGCTCTACCTAGGGTGCGGGTCACTCTCTCGCGCATCCAAACCATACAATGAGGGGGTTGCTCTCCCCAAGACAAGGTTTTTAGGGTGAGCGGATTTTAAGATCAATAGTTTTAGCCAGTCCCAATTTTATGGTTTCTCTTTTTAGTATTTTTCAAAGCAAACAAACGTCCTAACGAATTTTTCGGTTCTCCTGATTATTAAGTCCAAAACAGGGGGGAGAAGACGAAAAAGCCGATGTGCGATAAATCAATGATGCATGCTGAGTAAGAAATGCGTACCTGTCTCCAGCACTCTACATGCAATATGATCCGCGCATAAAAGTAAAGACAGAAAGAAAACTACCTATATGATGCAACGGGAAAGCCGAGTCCTAAACGAGCAATTTCTAGCGAAGAACCGTCTAACCGGTCACCGACCTCCAAGCCAAAGAGTCCGGTCTTGGCCCGTCCCTCCTCTGTCCGACAAATCGGGGGTAGGAGAAAGCGCTTTACAGGACGGGCTGCGGCACGTAGGCTACGAAGGCAAATGAATCGGTTATTTTTGTTAATTATTTTTAGTAGGTCCAATTAACGATCTATAGGAACAGATAATCAGTTAGGTGTGTGGATCCTACTAATTACGGCACAGTCACCAGAAATTCCTAAGTCTAGGGGCTCGAGCAAAAATCACGTAAACACCGGAAAAGGCAGAAATAAAAGGAAAAGAAAGCCGCGTAAAAACCGCGAAAAACCGCTAAGGTCCTAAGGGTCCCCCGAGCACACCGGTGCTCGGTGAAACAGACCCACTAAACAATCCACAAGTGTCCAAGAGTGTCATGTATTATTACAATAATAATGAAATAAAATAAAAGCAAAAATCTATCCTAATCCTCACCCACTCAACTCTCTCTCACTCTCTCCTGCGGCTCCGCGAAGAAAAGAGCCGCCTCCGAATCCCGCGGTTGCGCCGGCTTCTCGAGAGTAGCCGCCTCGGTCCTCGGGCCCTCGCAAGAGAAAATCAAAGTGGTCAGAACCAATAATCAAATAATAATAAAAGAAAAATAAAAGGAAATGAAAAATAAGGGTATATATGCAAAAATGCAAAATAAAATAAACACACAAAAGAAAACAAAAACAAGAATAAAAGAAAAAGAAAATAAAGCAAAATAAAATAAAAAGAAAATATAAATAAAAGCCGCAAAGAACCGCGAGCTCTGAAAGAGCTGCGAAAAGCCGCGAAAATAAAAACGAAAAGAAAATCAACTACTAAGCCGTGCTCCCCGGCAACGGCGCCATTCTTCTGATGACACAAAAACCCGAACGACTAAGGCAATTAGGTGTATCTAAATCGGTCGTTGTGACCTTGGTCGCTCAGATGTGTCGATCAAGAAAATGAACCACTCGATACAAATAAAATCAATCAAAATACGAGAAGCGGTCCTGCTATATGTTTAACCTGGTATAGCACCCAGGGTCGAACTCAAGGAGCACGGATTGGCCGAAGGCCTACGAAGTAGTAAAAACAAATAAAACAAAAGACAAAATATTTTTTAGTGGTTTTTAATTATTTTTATATTTTTTTTGGATTTTTTAATATGTACAGAAAATAAGAAAAACTTAAACAAGCAAACTTCAACAAATTATTTAATACATCAAAAATCAACCAAAAATTAAAACAAAAATGTTTTTATGTGTTTTATATTTTTTTATGTTTTTAGTGAATTTTTGATAATTTTCTGATATTTATTTTATTTTCTAAAAATCAAACAGTAGCAAAAACAAGAGGTACTGTCCAGTCGAGCCAAGAAACCCTAGATAAAATATCTAAGGGCCTCAAAATGGCCTGGAGGTAATTTTCCTGTAAAATAGAAGAAACAAGGAAAATTTGGGTACCAAATTTATTATTTTTGGATTTTTAATGTATTTACTAGAATTTCTATGGGTTTTTGAGTGTTTTTAAGTTTTTAGGGTTTTTAGGCAATGAAAAATAGCCAAAATTGGCTAGAAAATCAAGCAAACTAAATTAAACAGTAGCTAATTTTTATAGAATTTTTAGGGGAGTTTTTATATTTTTTTGTGATTTTTCAAGTTAAACAGTAGTAAAAATTAAGGTTTTTTAATTTTTAAAAATAGCAAACACAATCAAAAATGTCCTAAAAAATTCACAAAAATCCTACACCATGGCAGGAGCCATGTGTCAAATTTTCATCGAATTTGGAGGTAATTTGATATTTTATTCAAAAATAACAAAAGGGTACTGTGCACAGGGACTGAAATGCAAATACCCAAAGTTCTGGGGGTCCCGGTGCAAAATACCCAGCAAAACACGCGCCAAGCGCATGTCTGGGGCACTCAGGGACCTATATGTAAGGAAAATAAGTCCGAGGACCTATTGGTAACACGTACCAAAAGTCCAGGGGGCTCAGTTGCAAATAACCCAAAATAAAACGCACATGTGTAAATCAATCACGCACAGGGGTATAAATGCAATTAATTAAAACCTTTCATTCATTTCATAACAACCAGAACTACAAGGGCAAAGACTGCAAATAACCCAAAACAACACGTGACGAAGCACGTGGCTCACAACAGGCAGGGGTGTATATGCAATTACACTAAAGCTCAAGGTCCATTGTGCAAATAAACCTAAAACTAAACAACGTATTTAAATATTTACAGGACTAAAGCTAAATAAAAACAAAAGCGGGGCCTAAGGGTAATTTACCCTTTATTAAGCGGGGTCGTTGGATGCGCTCCACGTGGCTGATCTGACGGGTGTGGCTGGTGGGCGCTCCAGATGGCGTCTCCTCAGATCGAACGCTCAAGACAGCTCCGGAGATGGACGGTTCAGATCAGAACTGGAGCGAGGAGGCACGATCAACGGTTCTGGAGGATGCTGGAAGAACTGATGGCCGGCGAACTTCGCCGGCCTCGTGAAGGCGCCTCTGGCCTCCTCTGCTGCACTTATGATCCCAAATTTATGATCCCACACTTAAGAAAATATTTGTAATGGGAACCGCAATCTTTTTTGAGGATGTTGATTTGGAGGGGAAGATGCATATTAGGGATATTGTCTTTGAGGAGGAATCAATCACGATTCCTGATGTTGTGATTGAAAATACACAAGAATGCATTCCAATCATTAGGCAAGAAACAAATCAAGAACCTCAAGATGACAATATTCAACAACCCCTCATAGAGGATTTTGCTACACAAGATCAAAATCAACAACCTCAAAATTTAAGGAGATCCATTAGAGAACGAAGGAGTGCTATTCCGGATGACTATATAGTATTTCTTCAAGAACAAGATGGAATTAGGGAAGATGATCCAATCAACTTCCAACAGGCCATGAAAGGTTCTAACTCTGCAAAATGGGTCGAAGCCATGAATGATGAATACAAATCGATGCAAGACAATCAAGTTTGGGACCTTGTACCATTGCCAGAAGGTGCGAAGCCCATTGGTTGTAAATGGATATTTAAAATCAAAAGGGGTTCAAATGGTAATGTTGAAAGGTTTAAGGCACGTCTTGTAGATAAAGGAATTACTCAAAGAGATGGAATTGATTACAAGGAAACATTTTCTCCTGTTTCTAGTAAGGATTCCTTTAGAATTATCATGGCATTAGTTGCGCACTTTGATCTTGAGCTTCATCAGATGGATGTTAAGCCCACCTTTCTCAATGGAGACGTTGAGGAGGTGATCTATATGGTTCAACAGAAAACTTTGTTCAGGGAGATGCGAAGAATATGGTTTGTAAATTAAAGAAATCCATTTATGGACTCAAGCAAGCATCCCGTCAATGGTATCACAAATTCCATCAGATAATTATCTCATTTGGTTTTGAGACTAATCCAGTGGATGATTGTGCATATCACAAGTTTTGTGGGAGTAAACACATTTTCTTGGTTTTGTATGTGGATGACATACTGCTTGCTAGTAATGATCTGAATTTTTTACATGAAACAAAGAAATTTCTTTCAAATAATTTTGAAATGAAAGATCTTGGAGATGCTTCTTTTGTATTAGGAATCCTGATACACCAAGATCGAAATCGAGGTGTACTTGGATTGTCATAAGAGAACTACATCCATAAGGTGCTTCAAAGATTTGGCATGCAACTTTGCAAACCAATTGATACACCAGTTGCTAAAGGAGACAAATTCAGTCTCAATCAATGCCCTAAGAATAACCTTGAAATTCTAAGAGATGGGTAAGATCCCTTATGCATCTGCAATTGGGAGTCTTATGTATGCACAAGTATGCACACGTCCGGATCTGGCATTTATTGTGGGCATGCTAGGCAGATACATGGCGAATCCAGGCATGGATCATTGGAGGGCTGCCAAATGTGTCATGAGATATCTTCAGAGAACAAAAGACTACATACTTACATATCAAAGGTCGGATACACTGGAGATCATTGGATATTTTGACTCAGATTTTGTTGGATGCCAAGATAGCAGAAGATCCACTTCGGGCTATGTATTCCTAATGGCTGGAGGAGCCATATCATGGAGGAGTGCTAAACAAACAATTGTAGCATCCTTCACTATGGCGGCTGAATTCATAGCATGTTATGAGGCATCGAATCATGGAATGTGGCTAAAGAATTTTGTCAATGGGGTGCGTATTGTATGCAGCATTCGGAAACCATTACAGTTATTTTGTGACAATAATTCGGCAGTGCTTTATTCCAACAGCAACATAAGCTCAACCAAGTCAAAGCATATTGACATAAAGTTTTTGGTTGTGAAAGAGAGAGTACAAAGTGGATAAATTTCCATAGAGCATATTGGGACAAATTCCATGGTGGCGGATCCGTTAACCAAAGCAGTGACACCCAATATATTTCATGAACATATGATTCGTATGGGTGTTGTATCAAATAAAGATATCCACTTCTAGTGAGAGTTTGTATTATTTTGCTCAGCTCTTTTCAGTTTTGAAACATTTAAAGTTCACTAAATTTCTGCACAGAATAAAGTATTTGATGTTGATTCCATATTCTCTCACTAAAGGATCTCCATTAAGAATATGGACCGTTCAGAACAAATACAACTTTGGATATAGATCCAAATTTATTTATTTAGCATTGATCCATGTCATTTGGTTGTGTTAATATTGGTGACCATTGATGGGTTTAATCGTGCTCATTACGATGAATACCTCCTTGATCTCATGTTATCATAACTAATTGACAGTATTGTTCAGTTATATCTCGATTGGTGGCAATAATTTTTGAGCTCATACAGTAAGCATTACATGGTCATTATCAATGTCTAGTGGGAGATTGTTGGGATTTGAAAATCCCATTGATATGGACATTAACAATTGCCATTAGTGCACATTGATTGCCGATTAATTAGAGAATAAAATCTCTTTATGTTGGACAAAAGAGGAAGGTGAATTGGCAACCATTTTGGTTGTCTAGCCAAATATAATAAGGCCAAGGGTCCCCAAACGACATATGTTCTCTTCTCTATTGTTTTTCATCGACAAGAGAGAGCTTGAGAGGCATATGTTCGTGAGGAAGATCCGGGGTTGCTTCGTGGGTTGATCGACGGCTACGTCAAACATCATAGCAATGGCATCATGTATTCCGTTACCCTTGAATTTGGATCGATTTCTAGTTTAACAAAACTCTCTTCTTCTCTTGAATTGGGTAGCGCCTCGAAGAGCTCGGAGGCCGATCCTTCACAAACCATGAATGTGTTGTGATTGCCGACCATGATCCACCTATGGGGATTGGCGATGAAGATGCAGGAGAAGAGATGCTAGCACTACTTGCTCACAGGGACATCGATGGGAATTCTGGACTTTACGTCCATGATGTCTGCGATCGTCTCGCGCACTTTGTTGGCTTGACCTTACTTTTTGAAGGTCATGACATAAAGGCATACAATGTAGGACCAGATGTCGACCGGGTTGGTGGATAGCGATTATCTCGAGAGTGTGTAGGATGGAGAGCCGAGATTGGAGTTGGATTTTGAGTGGAGAAGGGACAATTTCAAGTAGCCAAAATTGCAAATATGTAGTTGTGGTCGCCTCATCGAGCCGGTTAAGAGGGTGTTCTCTAGCTCAGATCAGTGAGAGATTTGTATAGAATGGCAGTATCTGCAAAATCAAAATTTAGCATTTGAATGCAAGAGGATCGGATGATATTTATTGGAATGTTAATCGATTCAAATGATGCGAGAAATACCCATATACAATTAACCAATCAAAATCTCAAACTATAAATCCACCTGGGTTTCGAATTAAAAACCACCCTTTAAATCCTAACTTATCCTCACATGCCGGAGAAGTAATTCCTCACATCATCGTATGAAGATGCATCCGTCAGCGCACCACACACGGAGTCGAAGACCAATCACGAATCAAGGGATCTGGGGAAGGGAGAGGCATCGCTCAATCTGATAATGTGGTATTCTTGGTGTTCCTGCATATACCCATGTTGAATCTGATATCCAATTATCTATTTTAAAATTATGTTTTTCTTGTCTCCGTGAAATAATTTTATTTGTTGGGTTTTGAATGAATCACATGTTTCGATTAGATATTTGCTGGCTAACTTAGGGATGATCCTTCGGCTATTTCCGACATTAGGTGTCAAGGAGTTTGTGAGCATTCTTCTGTTCTCGTGGTATACCACATTGATGTTTGTGTTTAACGCTTATGTTGCTTTTAGTCATTGCATTTCTGTTCAAATTATATATCATGGGATCTTCGCTGCTCAATATTCCTCGCACTTATGAGTGGGAAGAGCCAGATGTACACCTTCTGATGGTTCTGTATGAGGCAACCACCCCATTTGTAATTTTAAGATGGTACAAAGTCATAGAATTTCCAAAAATTTTTGTTTAACCATGTTCATGGCAAGGGGGATTCCGGCTGGTCACGTGCGGAAAAAATGCCAAATTAGATTAATGAAAAGCTACCAAAACTAAATATTTTGAGTTCGATCAGATAGACGAGGCAAGTTGTTTATCGGACGATCGATCTTCATTACTATCATCTAATCAAACCACGCCTGGGAAATCTGGTGGGAATGTGCTTCATGTTCTTCAATATGGCCATTCATTTAAAAGGTCTTAAAGAATATGAAAATCTTAATGCTATTTAATAAAAAAACTCTTGCAAGAGTCCGTACGGCTAACAAGTTACATTGATACATCTGTGACGCGCTGCCTCGACGAGAGCACATCTCAACACTTGTTCACAGAATTATCAAACACCACTCACGAATAACATGCATGGCATGCCTTCGATACAGTAAATGACAAAATTGCGGAATTTTTCATTAAAATAGAAAATACGTACAAAATGACAATAGAGACATCTAAGAATCAGATAATTTGATAGTCCATTATTAAAAGTTACCCCCAAACATATTTAAACTCGATAATTTTAATCATAGAATCAGATAATTTGATAGTCCGTCCATTTGAGTCTTAATACCATCGGGTCATGAAACCGCTAGTAATACACACTTTATCCCAGAGTTGGCGAACGTAATATTCGCTGTGGTTATAATGTGTTGATTTACTAGAGTAGGGATTTTTTAAATAATTACTAAATAATTCATAATTAATTAAATAAGCATCAAGGGAAAAAAATTAAAAAAATAGGCATCGATCGGCACCTGAGGTGCCGATTTGGGGCGCCCCCTCCAAATCGGCACCTCAGGTGCCGATTTGGGCGATACCCGTTGGGCTCCACTCCAAATCGGCACCTCAGGTGCCGATTTGGGAGGTGCGCCAACAACTATCCCCAAAATCGGCACCTGAGGTGCCGATTTGGGAGAGGGCCGTTGGAAATTTACCAACGGTCTCCTCCTCCCCATTTCTTATATATACCGCCCCCCCTCATTCCACCCTCCTCACAATTTCCCCCTCTCCTTATCCTTCTTCATCATCTCCCCATTCATTCTCTCTTGTTCACTCATTCTGCATTCTGAAGTGCGATTGCTGCTCTCGATCGACTAATCTTATTCAAGTAAGAATAAGATATTTTTGTTTGTAGATTTTGTTGTGCGTTTTTTGCAGGGTTTTATCAGTGAGGACGCTATATACATCGGATACCAGATTATATTATTAACTTTTGGATAACATTTCTTGTAGAAGACACGCATCTTTCAGGTAATTTTACTCAACATTTTCTTAAAATTTAACAAGTAATTAGTTGTGCAAAATTGATACTTAGTTAAAACATATTTCAAAGTAATTCTTGTTTATTTTTAATGGTAAATCATTTGTCTATGAAGTAATCTAATGATGTTGGAAAATAGTAATTTTAAATGTAATATGATTTTTTTAATGTCACTCACATTAGACATTTTATGAACAGATTTTTGTAATAGTTATTAAAATCGAATTTAATTAAGTAGGGAGTAGACATTTTATTAGGAGTTTTTTGTAATAATTATTAAAAAAATTGAAATTAATTAAGGAATATTTATTATGAGATTTTTGTAATAATTATTAAAAAAATTGAAATTAATTAAATAGGAGGCATTAGACATTACCTTAGCATTTCATTCATTTAGATTTAAAAGTGCACATATTCATGTTAAAATTACTGTCATTTAGATTTGGAATCGAGCGCCGAGAGGGTCTCTATACAGCGCTGGCAGGACTCACTGTGGTGAGCGCCGATGAGCCCCCAAGACCGGACTTTTGGATTCCATTTCTGAGTGATCAGTATATCAATTAAATTATTAATTATTAAAGATAACATCCGACTGAAATGTTAATTAAACTAATTGTTACATCCGATTATTAAGTAATTGTTTTGTGTAATTAAACTAATTAAATCATTATTTTATTCGTATAGATGGCCTCCAACACCGCTCATGTCTTAATATATTGGGGAGGATCGATTGATGTCTCTGATGACCACGTAGAATATATTGGGGGCAAGAAACGGATGGTTACATTACCATGCCAATTAACATACATTGGCTTACTGTCTCGAGTTTCTGAAGTCACTGATCTCCCGCTCGACCAGTATATACTTACATTAACTTGTAAGTGGTTGTATGAGGGATCAACTTTCTTTGCAGTACCGATTGACGATGATGAATCAACATTAGCAATGTTGAGTTCAATCGTCGATGTCAGATTTATCCATCTTTTTGTACAAGCTACTCCCTTTAATATGGAAAATATGCCGTCATCTTCGAGATAAAATTATTACATTCAAATTATAGAAAAATTTCACCATTTATATTTAAACTGATAAAAATTTAAATTAATCAGGCCAACAAATGAGACCATGTTTGAGGATATCGAAGGGTCATCACAAATAAATGTAGAAGATGACTTAGTGACAGAAATATCTGAACAAAATGAGGAGTCCGAAAATGACGAGTCAGAAAATGAAACTCAAACATTAGAAGAAAATGAGGAGTCTGAAAATGACGAGCCAGAAAATGATACTCAAACATTAGAAGAAAATATTGGTGGTAATACTTGTCATGATTTTGGATATGGTTCGCTAGTTCTAGCCGTAGGTAATGAGGAAAGGGGGAACTCATATTTTGCTAATAACGATGATGCTGAAGAAGAACCGATGGAGGAGTTGCCGAACGTTTTTGATCATGAAATCGCAGAAGCAGAAGATGTAATATTTGTAGAGAGTCAATCAGAATCCACCGATGGTTCCGGATTAAGTTATTGGTTAGGTAGGAGTTATAAGTCGAAAAGGGATCTGCAATACGATTTACAGAAATGGAGCATGGATAATCATGTGCAATACAAATCCAAGGCGTCAAACAAGAATATTTTGACGGTTGTTTGTATTTATGATGATTGTGGGTGGCGTTACATGCATCAGAAAGAAAATCGCGAGGAGATTGGTACGTTTCAGGATATAGGGGGAAGCACACATGCAGAAATCCTGTCCTTTTAGTAAAACATCGTCAATGCACTTCTATTTTTGTAGCGCAGTATATTTTATCTTCCTTTAAAGCAAAAGTTAGTATGACCCCAGGAGCGATAATGTACAAGATAAAGGACGAGTTGAAACTTGGAATGCTAGACGTCGTGCAATGGATATAGTTTATGGAAATGAGGTTGAATCATATCGTGATCTCCGGAGATTCATTCGTGCTTTAGAAAGACATAACCCTGGCACATATACATGGTTCAAGACAGTAGAAGGCCAAAACGCCAGCACTATACATTTTCAGAGAGTGTTTGTAGCATTTGCAGCTTGTCGTAGAGCGTTCAGATTTTGTCGACCTGTTTTGTCTATTGACGGAACACATTTATACGGGAGATACGACGATCACATGTACGTAGCCACAGCAATTGATGCCAATAATGGCCTTTTTCCGTTGGCATTTGCCATTGCTGAAAAGAACGAGAATATTTCAGCATGGGGATGGTTTTTGAATTTATTAAAACAAATTATCGATCGTCAGGACATTTGTTTTATAAGTGATCGATTTCCTGGTTTAAAGAATGCTGTACGTGGTTTATTTCCATCGGAAGAGGGATTCACGCATCGTCATTGTCTCAGACACATGCGTGCAAACATGCAGAGAGCCGGTCATAGGAATCGTACAGTTCTAACCCGTTTCTACGCTGCTGGACAAGAACCATGTCAGAACAAGTTCAACAGTATGATGCGTGAAATTTTCATTCTAGATAGAAGTGCTTTCGAGTGGATCGGATCTCAGGACAATGGCGATCAGAGATATTGGGCATTAAGTTTAGATGATGGATATCGTTATGGACATATGACAACCAATTTATCTGAAAGTTTTAACGGTGCCTTTAAAGGAGCACGTGGTTTGCCAATTATTTCTCTCATCCTAACAGTATTCATTAGAATAAATGGTTATTTCAATGATCGTCGTGAGGAGTCAGAAGGAATGACTACATATTTGACTAAGAAATATGAAGAGTTGTTAGATAAACAAACCAGGGAGGCAAGAGCATGTCACGTTGAAAGAAATTCGTTAACTCAGTTTCAAGTCCGCGATCGTGATGGATTTGCATATGAAGTCAATCTAAATGACTGAGAAAGTGAGTGCATGTGCGGGTTCATGCAGATGAAACACTTCGTATGTCCACATGTTATTGCCGCAGCTGCAAATACTCGTACTCACGTAGATAACTACGATCTATGTTCGCAGTACTTCTCCAGCGATTATTACCGTCAGGCATACAACTCCTACTTTCATCCCATGCAGACAAAACCCTAAGTGGGGACATCCTAAACTGGGCTACTATACATCGACAGTACGTGGATCGTTGGGCTGATAGGGAAGCCACAGTTGTTCATGAGCACCCGGATTCCGATACCGATCTTTATATGCAATGGTATTGGAATATAACAAGAAGATGGATCCAAACACAGATTCCTCCTCATGTAGTAGCTTACCGACCACACGGACCAATGGAAAGACTTCTGGTATGTTTAAAAAACTCTACTTATTCTATTGAGATTCAATTAAAGTATTCTTAATATATTTGTAAATGGACTAGGTGGATACGTTTATACAAGGAAGAAATAGTATGGAACAACTTAGACGATCAACAGACTTACCTACCGACATGAGGACGACAATCGAAAATACAATTAGCATGTTCGATAATACACTGAACATGTTCTCCTTGATGTATCCCTTCCATCAATATGGGCATCAACAATTCATGCCTTCACAGGAGCATCATACTTCGGGAGCATCAGGTTTTGTAATTTTTTTCTTACAAATGTAAACTAATTTCTTATCTTAAAATCGTGAATTTATAAATTTCTATGTTGTAAATTGTACAGGAAGGGAGTACACGGAATATGGTGGGGAGGGGACGCAACCACCACCGATGTTTGCTAGTTCAGGTTTTAGTTATTTGTTTATGTATAGTCAACTCTTATCCATATATCGATTTTTAGACATATAAATACAGCTCCTCATAAAATATAGCAGGACTCGGTGAGCAGGCATTTTCCCAGGGTCAGACAATGGAGGAGTCAATATTTGGCACCTCAGGAATGACGTCTGCAGGATATGGCGGGCAAGGGTACTCATCAGGTCTTCAAGGACTCGCATCTCAATATGACCAAACTGGATTTGGAGCTTCAGGTAATAAAATGACTAAATTAAATAACTAATTTTTATCTTATGTATTATTTTCTAAAAGATGAATATCTAATTCTTGCAGGATATGGAGAAGCTTTTAGTCAATCTCAATTTGCAGGATCATCATTTGCTGGTCTTTCGAGTCAGGGATACAACGGACAGGAAGTTCCACCAATTCAACCAGGATTCGTATCTACAGGTAAAATTGTACTTAATTTATTACATTGCATTCTCCTCTTACTTATTAGGTAATTTATGTGACATATAATGTAATTAACATCTTTCAGGTATGAGCTATATCGAGTATGGATTTAGAGGGTCTCAAATCGATGAAGCCGTATTTAGAGGTTCAGGTATAAATATATTATAGAATATACAAACTCATTTCAATACGTTATGTTTAAATTTTGTGATACTTATAACAATGAAAATGTCTCAATCTTGTAGGACCATCGCTTGTTGGACCTTCGAGTCAATTTGACTCTGGACCCTCTCAGCTCATACCGCCTACTCAATACAGTTCAGGGGATTTGCAGTCGCAGATATTTGATAGTGTTCGGCAAATGGAGGTAACTGATTTTGATAGACAGTTGTTTGGTATATCCACGATACCACAACAACGTCCGGAGCTGCCTCGAAGACCTTCTCCCGGAGTAAGGATCACTGAGCCTCCTCCATCAGAGCCGCCTCGCCATTCAACAAGTGTACGAACGTCAAGGAATCAGGAATCACAAACAATCGAACCGCCACGGAAGTCGTCAGCTAGACCGCATCCTCCAGGGCACGTTCCAACGCATTCAGAACAAATGTCCAAGCAGAAGAAGAAGAAGACAACACATGAGGAGACCCACAAAAAATTGGGAGATGGAGGGAAAGGAAACGACAAGGGAGGTGGTGCAGGAGGTGGAGGAGGAGGTCTGAAGGGATTTCTGAAGATATGGAAAGTTTAAGTTATTGTAAATTTTTTTCTTATTATTTGTAAACTCATATTTCTTCTCTTATGAATTTAATAAAATACTTGTAATTTTTTTAAATTAATTCATGTCAAGTTGTACCTTATTGAGTTCACATATATCAATGATAAATGATGTTGTTCACACTCTCAATTTCTTTATATTTACTACAATATTGTTGACATGTCAATTATAAATATTCTAAGTATGTATCAATAATGAAGAATATACTAAAAAAATAGAGATATACTTAACATTTTACAATAACGTTATCGGGAAGAAGATGGGACCACGAAGCTCTATTGATAGATCAAAAATAGTGTGATGAAGGAAAATATTGATAGTTTATTAAATTTATTTTATTTTTTAAATTTATTTACGTAATTCCTCAAATGTACTCAAGTGAACATAAATATAATTGTAGAATAATATTTTGTAAAATTATTTACATAATTCCTCAAAATATTTTTAAATTATTCATATCTAATGAACATAATAATAATTTGTAATCTCCGGCAGTATTGAAATTGAATTACATTATTAAAGGGATTTGATTTGTAAATTGCCCATCCCAAATCGGCACCTGAGGTGCCGATTTGGAGGGGGCGCCCCAAATCGACACCTCAGGTGCCGATCGATGCCTATTTTTTTTATTTTTTCCCTTGATGCTTATTTAATTAATTATGAATTTTTTAATAATTATTTAAAAAAATCCCTACTAGAGTACACCTTGCTTGTTATAAGGGAGGCTCCTAGAAAAAAATCATGTTTCTCACACAAGAACTATATCTAATTATGGAATCTGATTATAAGGTCCTATATATACCATAAATTTGTATGACCATAAACAGTAGGTGATGATGTTCCTTCACTGCAACATGTTGTTTTCTTTTGATAAGATTATACACAATCTATCTATAAGTAAGACGCTATAATGGATTATCTAGAAATTTAGTATTATGAAAGGCCAGTCATATAATCTCTAAAAAATTAACCAATGTGGTAAAACAACAATCAAAGTAGAACTTAAGTATGGAATCGATCTTATACCGTTAGTTATAAGTTTTAAAAAGAACGCTACATGGATGTATATGTAAGTGCATCCTTTTCCATGTAAACCAATACTCAAAAGCTTGTGTCCAATTTAGGTTGATTCACCCTTAAAAGTTGGAAGGAAATCCTTTAAACGTCATATTCTATTCTTGATGGGTTCAGAAATATAAACTCAACCTAATAGAAACATTATCTCGTCGAATCACAAATCCAGTTGGAGAAGTGCCTTTCCCTACGACGATGCTCCTCTTTCTCTCGCTGTCTTGAAGCTTCGTAAGCTCTCATGATGGCGAAGACACTGTCCGTTCAATGGAAAATACGTGAAAGTAACTTCAGAGAGGAACAAAGCGTTATGGGAATGAGTGAGGGAAGGAGGAGATGAACGATGAGGATTTTTTTTAATATTAGGTCTGGTAATTTCGGAGGTCCGGAACATCCCCTAGATGAGGACTTATAATATGGTTTAGATGTAACTTCAGGCTTGGAAACCCTAAAACAACTCCATCTCACGTAGGATTAGTTCAATCTGGCAACTCCTAATTACTAATATTATACTTGACCCCACTTCACAAAAACACACATAACTCTCGCATCCGAACTTTAAATTACGTGATTTTGGGTTCATTGGAAAGCTCGTGACGAGCCGGTTCTTTCAAGTATAATATTGAATGTATTTTGATACTCCTGTGAGAAGCCGAAAATTTAGGGTCATTACATCATATCTTTGATAGTATTCGATGCAAAATTTACATAATGCAAAATCGTATTTGTTATTTCACGCCAACACATCGAAACTCAATAGCAACTACTAACACGGGAGATCAAGTCATGTCCAGTAGGGCTTGTCAAAACATAACATCGTGAACTTATACACTAATTATAACATGAACGAAAATTCTAATAAATCAAGATGTCACAAGACACACACATTCATATCGTGCATTAATACCCTTACCGGATCATAAAATACTTTATGCAATTAAACCACTTCCTTTACATTATTTTATCATTAACTTTCATTTATTATCCTCGGCCCACCTTACTTATTATACTGTTTACGTATATATTATATGTATAAGATTTAATAGTGGTTTCTTCCTAGGTTGCGTCATATGTAATGTATATCATGCAACTTGTCTGTGATAATCACTTGTGTCCCTTGAGTTAGTTGCAGTTCACTCCTAATGCAAAGCGGACGTTAACTTGGAGACACAAGGGGGATAAAAAAAGAGGTTGAAAGGTCTTTCCACCAACCCCCTGATCCTCCTCCTCCCCCCTCCAACGCTCCTCCTCCTCCCATTCCCCAGCTACCTCCGCCCACTGCTCCTCCTCCTCCTTCCACTCCCCAACCTCCTCCTCCCCCTCCCCATCCACTTCTGCCCACTGCTCCTCTCCCTCCCTAGCTACCTCTGTTCACTAACCCCCCTCCTCCCCCACTCCGACCTTCTCCACCCCCATCTGCTCCCCCTTCCCCATCCTCTGGCACTGCCCATCCTCCTCCCACTCCCCAACCTCCTCCTCCCACTCCCCAACCACCACTCAGCACACCTCCTCCTCTACCCCATGCTCCTCCTCTTCCCCCTTCCTCTGGCACCGCCCCTCCTCCTCCTCCTCCCACCCCAACCACCTACGACTTTTGCTCCTCCTCCTCCCCAGCCACCTCCAGCCCATGCTCATCCTCCTTCCCCTCCTCCTCCACAACCACCTTCGCCCATTGACTCCTCCTCCTCATCCGCCCCCTGCTCCCTCTCCCAACCTCCTCTGCCCCATGCTCCTCCTCCTTCCCCCTTATCCAACATCCCCTCCTCCTCCTCCTCCTCCTCCTCCTCATCCACCCTCCCCTTTAGCCTCTCGTCCACCACCGCCTATACCTCCCTTTCGCCACCTTACTCTTTGCCCACGTAAGGAAGAATACCATCCCCTCCTCAGTGTCCCTCCACCCCGATATCATTTCGAACAACATCATCCCGTAGCGTAGCTGTACACATTCGCCTTTGCTATGATTCGTTCTTTCTTGATGTGCTGGAGGACTGCTGCCATGGACGAATATTCGTGCATCGATGGGGACGACGAACGAAGAGGTCAGAGGGGCGGATAGTTATGTCCCTCTTAACCTCACCATGATTTGAAAAAAAAACTATAGTTAAATTTAACTCATTGACGGCTAAAGTAGCAGAAGGGTACAAGTGATGGAACGACAAAAAATCGAACACAAATGATGTTTTAGAATGGAGAGATCATAATTGATTTGCAATATCTCAAATGGACACAACGGATAAAAATCCTAAAAACTAATATCCAAATACCTATAAAAGACTTGTATATCTCAAAATGATATCCACATTCATCACAGTACCAGGCTCTCTTATATTCCCTCCCTTTTTTTTCCCATAGCTCCATCCCCCAGTTCTTACCATCGTCGACACTCATAACATAGTACAGCATTTTTAAATCTCATCAGCGACCCGCCAGATCGCGCGAGATGGCGCAGAGAAGAGCGACCGCTCCCCGCGCCGGCGACCCTCCGCCGCCGTCGATCTCCGCGGAAGACGACGAGAAGAAGAAGAAGATCGACGGCGGAAATCCTCCCCTCTGCTGGACGGCCGGCCGGATATGGACCCTGTGCCTGGCCTTCCGCGCCCTCAACTCCCTCCTCGTGCGCACCTACTTCGACCCCGATGAGCACTGGCAGTCCCTCGAGGTCGCTCACCGCATCGCCTTCGGGTACCGCTCTCGACTCCAAAGTCTCGATTCTGCTCCATAGCCCTGGTCTCCTCCTCGCTTAGTCCCGAGTGATTTCGTGTATAAAGGTACGGGCATCTGACCTGGGAGTGGAAGGAGGGCATCCGGAGCTACGCCCATCCGCTGGTGTTCGCGTTGCTCTACAAGCTGCTGGATCTGCTCCATCTCGACACCCCATGGTTCATGGTATGTGTCGTCTCATCGAATGGACTCGTTTGGATCACTGTATGTTAGTCGTGATCGCAGCGGATTCAGGATAGAATGCCGAGTTTTCGAATGTATGCATCGTAGGAAACCAAACTACCACCAATGATATTACCGTTTATTTACCTAGATTATCAGGATCACGTGCGAATAACCAAGTTATGCATGCTTAAACAAATAGTTAACACTGTGTTGATCTACAAGGAATTGGAATAGAATCTCGATCATCAGATAATTCAAGAACCGTGATTTCAATTTTTGATGCAGTAAAAGGTAAGGTTCGATAAGAACAAAAATTTAAACCTCCAATCGAGCGACCCAGTTGATACTCGACCGCTAACTTCAACATTCATACAGTTGTGTACTTTATTTGATCGACTTTTGGTGGGGAGGTCATGAAATCATGAGAATATAATTGAGTTCCATTGCCCTTATCCTCACTCTTCGACTGACTGAATCGGATTTTGGTCTGGGGCATTTAAACCCCGTACAATGTGGTTGGGTCTCACTATTCTTTGCCTCGGGTTGCCGCCGACTCAATCGATTTTTGGTTGGGAAGTCCCGAATTTGTGAAAATCTAACCACGTGCCGTTGCCTTTATCCTCACTTTCTGGCTGACTTAATTGAGTCTTGGTTGGGGATTTGTAAACTCGTGACAATATGGTTGAATCCTACTACTCAGCCTGACATTGCAGCTCATTTAATCGGCTTTCGGCCAGAAAGTCGTGAATTCATGACAATGTAACTGGGTTCTACTTAACTTCACTCTCCGGCTGACTTAACCAGCTTTTGGTCTGGGACTCGTAAACTTGCGACAATGTGGCCAAGTCCCACTATTCTTAGTCTTGCATTGCGGCTGATTTTATCTAACTTTTGGTCAGGAAGTTGGGAATTCATGACAATGTAATAAAGTGCCACCATCTTTAGCCTTGCAGTGTTGCTGATTTTATTGGTTTTTTGGGGATGAGAACTTCTGAGTTCGTGAGAATATAAATGCTTTAGACATGTGTTATCATTTATCGGTATGTGTTGTGGCATCGATTTGACTTGTTCCGATCACTGTATGTTAGTAGTCATTGCAGCAGATTTTGTGCTAGAAACTGGCTTTAGAATGTATGCATTGCTGGAAATAGATTACCATTATGATAGTACCACTTATTTATCTGGATTGTCAGGATCACGAACAACCGAGTTATGCATAATTAAGCAAATAGTTAACAATACAGTGATCTAAATGGAATAGATATAGATCATCAGATAGTCCAAGAGCCATAATTTCTATTTCTTGATGGAGTAGAAGGTAAGATGCAGAAAGAAAAAAAATTCTAACCTCTAATCGAGCACCCCAATTGGTGTTTAAGATTCCCAAATAGAAAACACATAGCATCACATGTATGATTTGATCAGTTTTTGGTTGGGATTTCGTGACTTTGCGACAACGCAATGGCTGACTTGGGAGGGACTGGAGTGACACTGAGGTGGAGAGATCTGGATACGTTGCAATGATTTGGGCAATTTGGCTGTCCCGGAATGGAGTGGTGTTTCGGCAGGATAGATTTTATGGTGAGAATATTGTTGCGCATGCTAAGGCGCTAGTTTTGAATTGGAACTTGTAATCTTTCAATCTTGTAAATTTTCAAAGGTGATTAATGGTGAAGTTTTTGGGCATACACCTATACGGTGGAAGCTCTTTTTTCTTAAAAAAACTTTCTGTCGGACTTACCCGACTTTTGGTTGGGGATCGTAAACCTGTGACAATGTGGCTAGGTCCCGCTAGTCTTATGCTCTTAGCATCATGTTGCAGCTGATTTAATCAGCTTTTGGTCGGGAACTCTTGAATGTACAACAATGTAACCGAGTGCCACTATACTGATCTCACAACACTGCTGATACCCTTGGCTTTTGGTTGAGAAGTCATGGGTTCGTGAGAATGTAAACTAGTGTGGATGCCCTTAATGTCACTGCATCTGATGGCTTTTGGTCGGGAACTCATGAACATAACTTAATCCTACCCTTAGCTTCACATTGCATCTGATTTATACAGCTTTTTATCTGGAATTCATGAACTTACAACAATGTATCCTGATTTTATCAGTTTGTCATTGAGACCTTGTGAATTCGCAATACTGCAACCAACTTCTGCTGACTTAGCCTCACATTGCTGCTGATTTAATCAGTTTCTGGTTGAGAGATTGTAAACTCGTGAGATTGTAGATGCTGTGGTGCACTTTTGAAGCAATGATGGGTCAACGTTACGTTATTTTCCTAGACTCTGCTTAATTATGGGTGGTATTGATCTCATCAAATCCACATTTACATTCGCTTCAGATATCTAAAGATCTAATATAATCGGATCCTAGTGTTTTGTATTAGATGCATATCATCATTTGATTCTTAAAATCCTTTTGGTTTTAGTTATGCCCACGGACACACATATCAACATTTCTAACCAGAACAGTGTTTAAATGTCTTGAACGATTGTCTTGGATGTCAATACTCAATAGGTTGATGGTTGGATTAAATAAAAGATAATTTGGAGAAGTGATTTTAACATTACTGTGATGGTTAACCCTTAGCTGACATGCATTAGCACAACTGCAACCACTTATTTAGACTTTCCAAGCTTCATCTTTGGTACACTCGTCCTCTACATTTAGGAGGGTTATTCAGAAAGAAAGAGCTCTACCAATATGATGCATTTTTTGTTTTCTATGGAAAAGAAAAAAATGTCTACCTTTAGGTGAAAGGCATGGGTATCTACAAAAGGTCAGATATAAATACGGGGTTTCTGTACAAAAAATTGAAAAGGCGATTATAAACTACATGTGATGGGTTGTTTAGTTGCACTAGGTGAATCTTTTGACACTATCTCAAATTTAATTGTATGATCCAATCCAATACCTATTGTCCTTTGTATTGCTTGCTAGTTTCCAAATATTATTCTCAATGCGGTTGTTTATAGCAAGTTATTTTTCAATGTCATCCAGACTAGAGCTCCACGGCTTTTCCAGTCGGTATTTTCCTCCATAGGTGATCTGTACTTGTACAAACTTTCTCATGGCATCTTTGATGAAGATGTTGCACATTGGGCCGTATCCTTTGCTCTTATTTGACCATCTTTAATTTATATCTTGTATTTTAATTTTCTATGAAGGAGTTTTTCTTAATTTTTAAATCAGCTTTTCTGTCAGTTGACAAATTGGTTCATGTTTTTCTGTATATCAAGAACATATTCTAATTGTCTTGAAACAGTGTTGACTACTGTTGCCCTGTATTATTGGCTTTCTCCGAAATCTCCTCTCCAGAAAACAATGTCAAGGAAGCTGGCTTTGTTTGTTGCTGCCTTAGCTTGCGTTGTACGTCCAACAAGTGCTATCGTGTGGCTATATCTTGGGTTTTCGGAGCTAGTCACTACAAGGAACAAGACAAGGTTTTTATTTCTTGAAGTTATTCCAATTGGGTAGGTGATGCTATCTTTTTATTTACATTCGCTTTTAGGTTAATGAAATATTTCATATACCTTTTTAGCCTTCTTATATTAGGAAGAATTGTCACATAATTAGAAGAGTACAACTTTAAATCGTTATACTTATAAATCATTGTTTCTTCATTTCGTTACCTTTTCATCCATTTATGCATCTTAACATCAAATATCCCTTCTCCTTCCTTTTCCTTTGTTTCTAATCTAAGGACCACCCATTTAATTTTTTAATCCATTTAAGAATTTTGTAGGCACTTTGACTGGCAAATCGATGGAGGTAGTAGATACGATGGAAAGAAGGAACATTCAGATACTATGTCTCCAAGAGACAAAATGGGTTGGAGAGAAAGCAAGGGAGATTGAGAAGACATGCTTTAAACTTTGGTATTCAAGTAAAGATAAGGGCGAAAATGGTGTTGGATGGTTGTTCATAAAGATTTGAATGATTGTGTGGTTAAGGTGCAAAGATTCGGTGATCGGATTATTTTGCTAAAAGTGGTGCTCGAAGAAAAAATTTCGAATATCATCTCAATTTATGCACTGTAAATTTTTTTTGACACTCATATGCACTGTAAATTGGTTTATATTAAAGGACTAAACAAACTTTTTAGGAGGATTTGGTTAAAATTATGCAAGGAATCCCGTAAAGAGAAATGATTTGCCTAGGTGGAGATCTTAATGGACATGTGGGAAAGAATACTTCAGGGTAAGCTAGTGTTCATGGAGGACATGGCTTCAGGGATAGAAATGAAGAGGGAAAAGTCATTCCAAATTTTATAACGGCTTGATCTTTTCATAGCAAACGCTTTTTCAAGAAGAGGGAGGAGCATTTAATTACTTATAAGAGTGTAGATATATTACTTTGCGTTGGGGAGAAGAGATCAGTTGTGTTGCAAAGACTGCAAAGTAATCCCATGAGAGAGTTTAACCACCCAACATCGCTTGTTAGTTATGGATGTGCAAATAAAAGGGATGGTAAAGAAAAGGAGGGTTTCCAAGATCACTAGAACTAGATGGTGGAATCTTCAATTGAAGCAATCAAGCTTCATGGATAAGGTTTTAGAAGAATTATCTTGGAATTGTAAGGAAGTGTAAACGAGACGTTGGAGGCGGTAGCATCTTGTATCCGAAGGGTAAACAAAGAGATGCTAGACGCGTCAAAGGAATGAGCTTCATGCCAAAAGGAGGCTTGGTGGTGGAGTGGAGGGATGCAAGAGAAGCTCAAATTAAAAGAGAATGCTTTAAAGCTATGTCTAAGGATATAACAGATGAAACTGTCACAAACTACAAAATAACGAAGAAGGAAGCAACGAAGGTTGTGACGAATGTGCCTGAGTGATTATCTTAAGTACTCGTTGTAGCAGACACTCAGCCGATTAATCAGATCCGAGAAAAGGATCTCTGCGAAGAGTGTCTCGGCTTAAATTTATATCTCGAGCAAGTCCGGGATCGAACACATAGAGGTAAAGGAACAACTATGGGTTAATTCAGAATACTTATGTGTAGGTTTCCAATGCAGATTTTTGTACTTTTTTATGCAAAAATGAACGCGAATGCAAAATGAGGTTGAATTAAGTTAATAAGAAAATACATAACTTAGCTAAATTAATTTTAATGTGAAAGTAATCCAATTTAGCCAAATTATATTTTTCCTAGAAACCTAATCCAGTGATGAAATGCAAAGCACTTTTTTTTGAAATTTTTGGGGTTAAAATGCAACAATGAAAAATGCACACTTATAGGTTTTTAGGCAATTTTTCACACAAACAAAACACAAAAATTATGAATATTTTACTGGAACTTAAACACGACGAAATGAGACTACAATATTTTTTTTTGGATTTTTTTTGATAATATATGATTTTTTATGAATTTTTTTAATGAAAACAGAGTGATAGTGAGTATTTAATTCCTAATAAATCCACAATATCAATTCATCAAGAGAGGAATTATCTCAAAATGGTACTTTAATATGCAATCCAGGAGAATTGGAATTTCACAAAAATAATATGCGTGGATTTAAATAAAAATCATTTACTAAAATCACTCTACAATTTATTTAAAGCACAAGACAATTCCAATTTAGATGAAATTTGGATAGTAATTAAAGCACATTTCAAGGCATCAAATGTAATTTTTGAGGAATTTTTGGAGCAATTGTGAGTTAAATATGAATTTAAGACCACAAATTGGGTAAAATATACGAATTTTCACTATAATAATTTTAGTTAATTAGTCAATGCTCACAAAAATCCAAATAAATATCTAGATGATTATGCTATTTTTCATTAAAATAAATGATGCTATAATGAAATCCAAATTAACATGCAAACATATGGGTATCCGTGTAAATTCATAAAACAAAACTCACAAACAAAACATGTACACGGACTACTTTGCAAATAACAAAAACTAATAAAATAAAAATGTAATTTTTACAAAACTAAAAAAATGCAAGAGACCTTCCTCATGTAATTAGGGCACGATGGAGGTGGAAGGGGGCAGCGGACTTGGCGATTAGCGGAGGTGGGGCCGCCACTGGCGGCATGGCTGGGCTGGAGGTGGGTGGTGCTTGGTGCTGCTGCTGGAGGTGTGGAGCTCGGGAAGTTGGCGGAGTGGCGGAGATGGAGCTCTTGAAGTGGGGCTGCTGCGCGGGCAACGGCTGGACGACGACCTCCTGCTGGAGAGGCGAGAAGGCAGCGGTGGCCGGCGGCGGCAGGGGGCCAACAGTGGATGAGGGAACGACGGCGTGCGACCGCAGGCGACCGTGGCTGCTGGCGACCCGCGGGCAGAGGTGCGACGGTGGCAGAGGAGGCGGGCTGGGCGGAGATGGCGCAGCGGCCGCCGCTGCTGGCGGTGGGCAGCCCAGGAACACGCGCAGGTGGTGGATAGGATGGCGGGGCGTGAAGGTCTAGAGTCTAACGCTGGCGGGGGAGGAGGGAGGGGCGCGCAGGTAGCGGAGGCCGGTGTGGAGGCTGGCTACCTGCTGCCAAATTTTTTCTGTTTTATTTTATTTTCTTTTTATTTTTTTTAATTTTTTGCTGTTGTGATTTGATTTTTTATTAAATTTTGATTTTTTAGTTTTCTTAAACAAGTAATAAAAAATGCAAATATGATGGTGCTGTGATGATGATTATATGATGATGACGACGGAGTAGAGAAATGAAGGTGTAGTGGTGGTAATGTGATGTAAAAAATGCAAAAATAAAAAACGAGGAAAAAAAATGAAAAGAAAAATTACCTACAATGGAAGCGAGTCTATGGTGTGCTCACGAGAAGCACGACCTTCGCTCGAATCGTCGACGAGCGATGGGCTGCGGAGGCGGCTGCGATGTTGGCTGGAATGCCAACAGATCTCACCGGAGAGGAAGCGGTCGTCGCTCTACTTCATCGTTCACTGTCACCGAGACGGGTGGTCGGAGTTCTCGATTCTCTCTCGCATAAAGGTGGATAAATGGAAATGAAGAAGAGGAGATGAATAAAAAGAAGAATAAGAGTTAGAAAAATGGTGGAATGGCGGAGTTGAATGGGAGGTTAGAAAAATGGTGGATTTGAATGGAGGTTAAAAAAGAAAATGGAGTTGAATGGGAGTTATTGTAGAGAATGAGAAATAAATAAAAGAAAATAAAATAAAATAGGCTACTAAAAAAAATAAAAATAAAGAGAAAATAGAGTGGAGAATTTACAAATGTAAGTCCATAAATAAAACAAATAATATGCAAATTAAAAGACATATACAAAATAAAAATAAAATAAAATACTAAAAAATAAAACACATAAAATGATTTTTTGGATTTTTTAGTAATTAAGAAAAGTAAATAAAAAATGAGGAATGCAGAATATGTACATTATATACAATGTATACCTAGGTCCCAAAATTCAAATTTTGCAAATGAGCTCCGATTTTAATGAAACCACTTTCATTGGATAGATAATTTTCTAACTTAAACCTTAAAAGTGAGTTTGGTGAATTTGGAGTTCATACGGATCAAGAATTTGGCCGGGAAGTTGGACTTTATGGCTTTTTCTCTTTGAGATCTAGGAGTATTTATTTGAGGTGAATTTTGTATTATATTTTTGTATTTTTCTATATATTTTTATAATCAAGTTAGAGAAAGAATTAGGTAAAAAGGAGTTAAAATGGAATTATTAAAATACATGAAGTTTGGGTTATTTATTGGTGAACAACTTCTTTGTTTTATGGCTTTTTTATTCTTAATTTATTTTGTACAATATAATATATAATAATTAGTGTATTTTATTTACAAGAGTCATTTTAATTTAATTAATTTATTTATATTATGGACATTTATTTGAGATTTTACTTAGGGATTTTGCTAAGATCAATATATTTAGATGATGAATCATGGTTTCATCACCCCCTATTCTTAAACTTTGCTAGTACTCGAGCAAATAAAGAATAAATAAGTTGGATTAACCCTCGACTGTACTTGTGAATACAAGACTTGATCTGTTAAAGAACTCTCGGTTTTAGAGATCATAGAATTCTAAACTGAATCAGGCTCTAGTCAAAAGGTATCAATTTCCCTAATCATCAGACTCTCTATGTATACATATATAATTGGGATATGACTTTAAGTGTGGACTGCAGAGTAGAGTCGCAACATCACCCAAGGTTCTAGTCCAAGAGACTCTCCTAAGAACCCGATCCTCAACACTAGGGAATAAACCATTTCTTGCATCCAATCCACCGTCTCTTTAGTTGTCAGGCAGGCTTAAAAGTGTAGATGAAAGGCCAGTTGATGGAGGGCATAGGATTGTGTCATTTCTTATCTCTCTCTCATTGGAACACGGATCCTCTCGAGTGTCTTATTAATTCAACTTAACACATGTATTTTTTGGTTGTAAATCAATGTTTCCGTCAAGAGAATTCGGAGTCGTCTGCACTTGTTTTCCTGGGAGTACACTGGGGTGTGCCTGTTTTGAGTATCTAAGATACCTTCGACACCCACACTTGTATTACTATACGATGCAGAGCCCTTTTTAGGTGTTAGCCCGACTCCTTGGTCCTAATAGCGGCAGTCCAAGTAGACACTTTGAAATGGTTGGGAGCGCTCGCCTTTGGTGGAAGCTTTTTGATATTTGACTTTATATGGTGAGGGTTTTTCTTTCAACTTTTCTTTCTTTCTTTTCTTTACTTTTGGCTAGCTCCACTGCTTTTACCAAGAGTTGGCGCACACTAATCAACAATTTTTAGATTTCATCACACCCTGCACATAGGTAAATGTCAAGAGATAGTACAAGAACCATGTTCTCATACTGGCTAAAGGTGATGATACTCAGGTTTTATGAAGCCTTCATTGATTTTATCCCATCCTCAAGCATCATCAAATCGGGTCAAAACTCAAATCCCTCATCCCGGTTCCTCAAGTGAAATTTCAACTCATCTCATCACAACTGCAGTCGTGTATGTGAGGTGCTGATCATATTCTTAAGGTAGAGACTAAGCGTGCAATATAGCACACAAATCTTTCAAACTAGGGAATTGTGAATAATTAAGTCAAAGATCTTAATGAGTAAGGCTGGTTAATTCAAAATCTCAAGACCTCATAAATCAAGTGTTCTTGCACTTCACTAGTCTTGTGTGAATGTGTAAGTGTCAGGGACTAAACCAACTCATTAGTTATTTTTTTTGAAAAAAAAGGAAAATAAGAACCAAGTTTTTCTTTCGAAAAAAGTTTTTGTTTTTTTTTTCATTTTTTTTAAAAGAAAGGTTAATAAGAAAGGACGCTCATCATTTTTTTGAAAAGTTTTTTTTGTTTTGAAAGAAATAGGAAAAAAATTGAAAAGTTTTTTTGAAAAGATATATATTTTTTGAAAATATTTTTATTTTTTTCCAAAAAATGTATATATTTTTTTTTGAAAAAAGAGAGCTTTTATTTTTTTTGAAAAGATTTTATTTTATGAAAAGGTTTTTTTATAACTTTATTTGCAACAATTTACCCATAATCCCTTATTTTAATTACAAACAATGCAATGTACGAGCTATAGGTAAAGTATGTATGTATATACAAACTCCCTATACTTAGCATGTGCTATGTGTCAAGCCATAGCTCGTACTAAGCATAAGTGTATGAAAAGAATATAAGAGAAAAGAATATAAGAGCGTTGGAGAATACACAACGGGCATCAACCTCCTATACTTAGGCTCTGGTCAGCCTAAGTATTGGAGAGAACACAAGATTGGGGGATTGATGAGGGCGGGAAAGAATATACAAAAGGAAAATAAAAAGAAGAGATGGAGCAACTCGAGTAACTCACCCCTTATACTTAGGATCCAATCATCCTAAGTATAGCCACAAAATGAAAACGATAAGGAATTGAGGCAAGTGATGCGAATCATGGGGGATGGAGAGAAATAAAAGAAAGAAAAACTATACAAGGAGGAGTGAGAATATACAAGGATAAAAAAGGTTTGTGACATACCTTCTTGCTGGAACGAGGATGTGGGTAGTATACATATGTGTCGCTGTCAGAATCGTCCTCAAGGGAATAATAGTGAGGGGTAGGGAACATCCAACGAGGGTCGACACACGACTGCTTGCTCAAATATGGCTTAAGAACAGCCGAACTGAGCTCACTCATATAGATTACCTCATCCGGACCTGATGAGGACTCCTCAGAAAGTTACTTCTCTGGAATGTCGAAGGCAACTTTCTTAGCCGATTCGCTTGAACTTGAAGCATCAAGAGGAAGAGGAGAGTGATATGTCTTGAGGAGTTCGGGGGAACACCTCGATGAATCAATACTCTTCTTCTTCTTATCAGATGACCGACTAGAGGATGGAGCAACCGATTTATCAAGATCGGTCAATTTGATCCCGGTTGTCTCTTTTGGTGTAGGTCCTAAAGGTAGTGTGTGTGGGGTGCTGACCACATGTTCATCATCAGATGAGTCACCATATGTATTGTAATACTCTTGCAGGGTCAACACACGTCTCTGGTATGGCCTAGTGTTCTCAGTGGGCTTGGCATTGGTCGGTTCATACGTCATATCATCTAAATAGTCAACAAAATCAGAAATGATCGTGTCAGACTCAGGGGCAACTTCTGGTTGTGAGTCCTCTTTAGAAGCTATCACGGTGGTGGTGATGCAATAAATGGGTGATGTGGAGATGTAGGGAGTCTCTGAATCAATTATCGTCTGGACAATCGGTATCTCAGGTGTAGTAGAGAGATGGGACTCAATTATCTCTCGAAGGTTACAACTGTCTGTGACTTTATGGGTTACCTTAGAATATCGTGTGTCCTCAAAGGTTGGGTGAGGTCGGAGTGCTCCCAGTGCATTGAAATTGATCTCCCGAGTTTCGCAATCTATAGTTGCCTTAATCAAGGCTAAGAACGACTTGCCGAGAATGATTGGAGACTGGGTGAACTCTCCTCGGTGCTCAATGTCGATGATCGTGGAGTCTACATGCAGTAGAGCACTTTGGAAAGTAATGCTGACTGAAATGGTTCCTCTCGACCGTTTAATGGATTCGATCAACCAACTGAACTATCTCTCTTGACTTCTTGGGAGATCGGAGTTTGAGCTTGGCAAACACAGAGGCCGGGAAGATATTTATCGGTGAATCATCATCGATTCTTGCATGGGTGAAAGTAGTGCTTTGATTTCACAGTCAAACCTAGGCAACCGCTTCACTCTGCGGCTCTTGGTTTTTCTCCCTGTCGCCAAAGATGTGGTCATAGACACTATGTGTCTCTCAGTCCTTGTTCTCTTATTGCTCGACCTTTCAGGCATTAATTTACTTTTACAAATCTTTTGAGGTCGGGAAAGTGTTCAATGGTCATTATTAAGGGAAGCTCAAAAATCAACTCTCTATCAATCACTTCCCTAACTGTAGGGTCCAATTTTTTAGATCTTTTCCATTTTCAATTTTTATCGTGTTTTCGAATTTTTCAATTTCTTTAATCTTTTTGATAGGTGAAGGAGGAATAGGAGAATGTACAGACTCAAGTTTGGAGGGAAAGTGGTTAGTAGAAGAGGGAGGTAGAAGGGACTCCAGCTGTATATGACATGTGGTCAATTCTCAAAATTAAATCCGCAAAATCCATGATCCACTTTCATACCTGGACTCTTGATTGTTCTAGAAATGTCATATTTCAATAAGTTCTCATGACTCATCATGAGAGAAGTCTGCTCAGTTGGAGGATATTGCTAAGAACTCGGGATCTTATACTCAACACACCTTGACTCAGGTGTATAATTCTAGGTTGAGTATAGCCCATCTGCATGGCAGATGTTAGTCAGAGTCTCATAAAGTGGAGTCAATAGACAAGGGGTCTGTAAATTGGTCGCATGAATCCAATCCCTTGTATATGTCGGCTCTCCGAATGGGTGATATGAAGGCTGGTCAATGTGGGCTTGATCACTCAGGTCAATCAAGTAAGGAAGATTATGCATTGCGGGCCTCTCCATCGATTTGTTTGATCGACCATGTTGTACCCTATGGTCAAGTTGGGATGTGTATAGGTCAATTGTTGTCCGATCCCAACTCGAGGTGAGAATGGGGTCTGTAGGGGCAACTGATTCTGCCAATCATTCATCTAAAAAGTGGCTTGCTCTTCGATTTGTTCCTTGAATGCAACAATCATACAAGAATATGGTGAGTCAATCCAGGGTGGATGTGAATCAGGGGTGTAAGAATGTGGGGTAGGTGAGAAGTACGAAGAAGTGGGGAAGTCAGTCGGAGTTTTGACTTCATGGCCGGGGTATGGGTATGAGGAGGAATAAGAGGGTGGAGATGATCGGAATATGGTCGAAGAAGAGTGACGTGGATATGATGACCAATATTCTGCCATCTTTGAAGAGAGATGGGAGAATGAAGCGGATCGAGGAAGAAAGTGTGCAAGTGTACCAAATAACACACAAACAGACAAACACAAGAGCAAACCCTGAGTTTACCTACTCAACACAGTGATAGTCACAAAAGTCTGACCGTTTATCTTTTCAAATTTAATTAGGTGATAAATCAAGGTATACGTCCAATTACGCAAGGCTTATAAGTAGATTTTGGGCACTATCCCATGGATGCGTCCTCACCTCTCAACGATCACAATAGCACAAACATAATGAAGGTTTTGCTCTCCCAAAAACAAGTGATAATTTTAGTCAAAATATTTTGGTCAACTCTGATTAATAGTCCCGATGTTAAGTTCGATTATCACTTGATTAATCCACCAAACATGACACGCCTAACGATCATTCCCGATATCCTTTTAACCTAAGTTTCAAAACCAAGGGGAAGGAAGTCGAGGAAAATCGATGCAAAATAGTGAAATCAATGATGCATGCTCAGTTCAGAAGACTTACAGTGATCCTCGCGCTTTACATGTAGGATGCAACCAAGATTTGAATATTATATGAGATGCAAACGAGAAAACCGTTCCTAGACAGGTAATTCTATTAGCGAGTGATGAACAATTTAATTTGTACTAATAGCTCTACGGTCTAAGTGCGTCTCGTTATATGTGATGTGCGATTCTAAAGATTATGAGCATAAGCAATAAAAATATGGGTTTTTATCACTTGTGCCCCTCCGAGATATCATAATTTCAGTTATGCCCCTATCTTTTTGGTAATATCAGTTGTGCCCCTCACTTCTTTCTCCATTATCACTTGTGCTCTTCCGTCAGATTGACAGTCAAAAAATTAAAATAACCATGGTTTATTCAAACCGTGATGTGGTTAAGAAGGGTATTATGGTTAGAATAAAATCATGGGTGAATCTGGAGAGGAGGCACGGGGAGCTCGGGGCGGAGCTGGGAGGAGATGTGGGGCTGGGAGGAGGTGTGGGGCTGGGGAGGAGATGTGGGCTAGGCAGGAGGTGCGGGGAGCTCGGGGCGGAGCTGGGAGGAGGTGCGGGGAACTCTTCCCGTTGCTGTCTTCTGCCTCCCAAGAGGGTAGAGTGGTGGACATGGGAAGCTGGGGGCTTACAGAGGACCCCGGTTGCTTGGAACCATCCTTGCCGGAGTCCGAGCTCGCCACGGTCTTCGAGGTTGCGGGGGCCATCAAGCGCAGCGGGGAGCCGTCATGTGGGGAGCTCGTTCCGTGTGGGGCGAAGAGGGAGGCGCTGGGGCGGAGATAGAGAGGGGCGGGGGCAGAACAGAGGTGCTGGGGGCGGAGGGGAAGAGCCGGGGCAGAGGAGAGGTGCTGGGGTTCCAGAGGGAGGTGCGTGGCGGAGATTGAGGGGCGGAGGGGAGGTGCGAGGGCTATGGGAGAAGCCGGGGCAGGGAGGAGAGGGGCAGAGGAGGTTTGGGCGATGGAGGAAAGGGCTCGAGGGGGAGGGGGTCGGGTTGGGGAGGAGGTGGCGGAAGGAGGGGCTGGTGCTCGGGACGAGGTACGGGAGAGGGCTGGGGAGGAGGAGCCGGGCGAGGGGAGGTGGCAGAGGATGGTGGAGGTGCGTGCACAGGGGGAGCTGGGGGCTGACAGAGGAGCTGAGTTGAGGGGAGGCGACGGCGGAGCTGGGGGCGAGGAAGAGGGCATGCTGGGGCGGAGGAAGAGGGCAGGCCGGGGGTGGGGGTGGAGTTCCGGCCGGAGAGGGAGGAGGAGGTTGGAGGAGGAGGAAAAGGATGGGGGAAGATGAGGAAGAAGAAGAGGTTGAGGAAGAAGGTGTAAAATGACCATTGAACCTTATTTTAAAAATTAATTCTGCTTATGTCCTCGAAGTTAACGTCCGTTTGCACTGTGGATGGACGGCAACTAAGCCAAGGGGCACAACTGATAAAACGACAAGAAGTGAGGGGCACAACTGATATTACCAAAAAGATAGGGGCATAACTGATATTGCGATATCTCGGAGGGGCACAAGTGATAAAAACCCTAAAAATATTATTGTAAAAATGCTCTAAGAGCCGCGAGTGCAAGTCCTATTCTACGTCAAGCAACCACACGACCACGAACGGGTCAAATGTCCAGTCCTGGTACAAGCGCGAGCTTTCAAACAAGTGCCGCTGTAAAGAACGAATTACCTAAATTATTACAACACAATAATTACAAGAATTAAATGAAAATGCTGTCAAAAATAAATTAAAGTTTCCTTGATCTTTAGCAGTCGGCGCGCGTCACGTCCATCGACCTCCGATGCACTCCAAGTTCATCGATGTTGGAGTATTTGGTTGTGCACCTATTATGTTGTAGATGGGTAAATGGATACTTCTATGATCCATTTATCCCATCCAATTGTTTAGTCCCACATCTACCTGTGGCGAGACTTGGAGGCTCTGTGGAGGCTATATAAGGAGCCCTACACCCTTGTAGTTAGATGAGAAAAAAGAATAAAATATCCACTCCTTTAAGGGCTTCTCCCATGGTTTCATCCCGCTCCTTAGGAAGTAGGGTTTCACGTTAAATCTTGTGTTCCATGTTTCATATTTCTGTTCTTATGCTCTGTTTATCATTTCGCTTCCGCTTTCTTATTTTCTAACATGGTATCAGAGCGGGTCGATTCTGGAGGAGTAATTATTCATTGTTTATTCGAGATCCGTTTTGGTCTTAAGATTATTATTTGAGTAAATTCCGATCGTTCTCTTCAAGGGTATGAAGCCCTAAGACCGTGCAGTCTCCGGTTTGAAGATCTCCAGCCACCTCTTCTTTTTTTGTCTTCAATTCAAAGGAGATGTCAGATTTCAGAGCCGGCCATATAAGTACCGGGTTTTCTACGCCTCCAACTCGCTCGTCTGCCGCCCCCCGTGTGGCTGCAAACGATGAACCTCCATGCAGAGGTCCTTTTTGGTAGAGGATCCTCCCAAGCGGCATCACTCTCTATCTCCAGGTGGCTGCTCCAACATCTTCACCCGCAGCGGCCATCCTCCATGCGGCAATCGCCCCATCATGCCTCCATCCTGTTCTCCAACAGCAGCAGCGGTAGGAACCCTTGAGGTGGCTGAAGATCGTCGCGTGACTCCCCAGGCATAGACCTGCATGTGGGCCTCTCTGCGATCCTCTTTTGGCTATCGAGATGCGGATCCAACCGATGCCGCGTCGAGCTCGGCGGTCCAAACACACCTCCATGTCGCTCCAGGCAGCATTCTCTCCGTGCGCCCCTCCTTCCTCGTAGCAGGAGGCTGCGGGTTTGCACGATACCCTATCCTCCAAGCAACGCAAGATCGCACAACTTCTTGCTCCTGGCGGCCATCTCTTCCCTCCTGATTGCAGGTGGCGGTGAAGTCTCCTGTCCTCGCGGAGCTCCCTCCTCTCCATGCGTGCTGCTCCTTCCAGGCGCGGTACCACTCGGCGGCCATCCCCAGTTCTCCTCATTTTCCTGAACGACACCTCCACCATATCTTTCCAAGCGACGTGGGTTTGAAGAATTAGGGTTCCCAACTGAGAACCCTAAATGAGCGTGGTCGTTTATAAAAAAAGGAAAGAAGATTGGGCCTAAGTGGGCCTGGGGGAAAGTTTTTGTATGTTTTTTTAAAAGGTGCGTACAATAAAAAAACCATACGTAAATTATTTGAAAAAAGGAGAAAAATCGAAAAAATGTCAACGACTTATTTGTGAAAAAATGAAATGCTGACTATTAAAAAAAGAGAAAAAAATTGGAATGAAATAGTTGAAAAAATCATATAAAAAATATATGAATGATGAAGATCGGCTTATTGGTTTCATGTTGTTTTCCCCATGCTATTGTCTTCTCCCAACTTGGTCGATGATTGTTTTTCGACAAGTATGCGAGAAAGGGGGAGTATATGTAGAGTCACAGGTCTTCTCCAGATTGTAGATTCGTCAGACCAATCGGATTGTTCAGACTCTACAGTTGTCAGATGATCATATATTTAGACTCGATGTCAGATGTTTTCCGAGTCTTCTATTTTAGACACGCACATGGATGCGGTCTTCCTTTCGGATGAGCACATGTTTGCCATCATGGTCAGTGGTCCCCATCATTCTTGTTGTTGTCAGTCAGAGTTTTCATGTGAGCCATATGGACTCCAGAGTAGAGGACCATTCTCTATGCCATGTTCGCAAGGGTTTTCATGTGATATCATAGGTACTCCAAAGTAGAGTATCATTCTCTGAGTCAGATGGGAGAGACCCAGTTCTCTGACGAGGAGACTCCGGGCGTAGTTTCATACTTGATGGTCAGATTTCGAATCGTCAGTTTGACTCACACTCGAGCCTGTTCATCCTCCCCACTTGCACGACATGAGAAGCAACGTCCTCGACAACAGCCGACAGTTGTGCGTGAGTTGATATTGTCCGTAGTGTCCTGTAGCGTGAGTTGAGTTTCTTTCTGTTTGTCTAAACTGAGCATTGCATGCTCCAGCTTGAGGGGGAGTGTTGAAGTATTTGGTTGTACGCCTGTTATGTTGTAGATGGGTAAATGGATACTTCCAGGATCCATTTACCCCATCCAGTTGTTTAATCCCTCATCTACCAGTGGTACGACTTGGGGGCTTTGTGGATGCTATATAAGGAGCCCCACACCCCTGTAGTCAGATGAGAAAAAGGAATAAAATATCCACCCCTTTGAGGTCTTCTCTCGTGATTTCATCCCGCTCCGTTGGGAGTAGGGTTTCACATTAAATCTTGTGTTCCATGTTTCATATTTATGTTCTTATGCTCTGTTTATCATTCCGCTTCTGCTTTCCTATTTTCTAATAACCGGGCCCTCGCAAAGAAAATGAAATTTATATCAGAGAGATGAACAACAAAATATATACAAAAATGAGCAAAAAAATAATTGAGAGAAAAGATAAAAAGTGGATTAATTACAAGGTGGCTTGGGGGTTAGACTACCCGAGTGAGAGAAAACCTAAATCCAGTTTTCTAAATTAATCCCTAAGCCGTTTGCCTCCGCAGCAACGACGCCATTTGACGAATTGCCTGAGTGGTTATATTAAGTACTCGTTGTAGCACGATACTCAGCCAATTAATCAGAACCGAGAAAAGGACCTCCGCGAAGAGTGTCTCGGCTTAAATTTATATCTCGGGCAAGTCCGGGGTCGAACACATGGAGGCAAAGGAACAACTATGGGTTAATTCAGAATACTTAGGTCTAGGGATTTACAGTTTTTTGTAGTTTTTATGGAAAAACGAACGCGAATGCAAAATGCGGTTGAATTAAGTTAATAAGAAAACACACAACTTAGCCAAATTAATTTTAATGTGAAATCAATTCAATTTAGTCAAATTATATTTTCCTAGAAAACTAATCTAGTGATGAATGCAAAGCATTTTTTGGAATTTTTGGGGTTAAAATGCAACAATGAGAAATATACATTTTTATAGGGTTTTAGGCATTTTTTTCACACAAACAGAATGCAAAAATTATGAAAATTTTAATGGAAATTAAACATGACGAAATGAGACTCCAGAATTTTTTTGACGATATATTGATTTATATGATTTTTTTAATAAAAATAGAGTGACAGTGAGTATTTAATTCCTAATAAATCCATAATATCAATTCATCCAGAGAGCGACTTATCTCAAAATGGTACTTTATTATGCAATCCAGGAGAATTGGAATTTTGCAAAAATAATGTGTGTGGATTTAAATAAAAAATCATTTACTAAAATCACTCTACATTTTATTTAAAGCAAAAGACAATTCCAATTTAGATGAAATTTGGACATTAATTAAATCACATTTCTAGGAACTACAGGTAATTTTTGAGGATTTTTTGGAGCAACTGTGAGTTAAATATGAATTTAAGACCACAAATTGGGTAAAATATACATTTTCACTATAATAATTTTAGTTAATTACCCAATGCTCTCAAAAATCTAAATAAATATCTAGATGATAGAGAATTAATTGCTCAACAATATGCTATTTTTCAATAAAATAAATGATGCTAAAACGAAATCCAAATTAACATGCAAATATAGGGATCCGTGTAAATTCAGAAAACAAAACTCACAAACAAAACATGTACATGGACTATTTTGCAATTAAAGAAAAGTAATAAAATAAAATTGTAATTTTACGAAACTAAAAAAAATACAAGAGACGTTCTTCCTCATGTGATTAGGGCACGGTGGATGTGGAAGGGGGGGGGGGCGGACTTGGCAGTTGGCAGAGGAGGGGTCGCCGCTGGCGGCATGGCTCGGCTGGAGGTGGGCAGTGCTTGGTGCTGTTGTTGGAGAAGCTCGGGAAGTGGGCGGGGTGGCGGAGATGGAGCTCTGGTGCAACGCCTGGATGACGACCTCCTACTGGAGAGGCAAGCAGGCACCGATGGCCGGCGGTAGTGGTAGGGGGCTGACTGTGGAGGAGGGAATGACGGCGTGCAGCCGCCGGTGGCCGTGGCTGCTGGCGACCTGCGGGCGAAGGTGCGATAGTGGTGGAGGAGGCGGGTTGGGCGGAGATGGCGCAACAGCCGTCGCTGCTGACAGTGTGCGGCCCAGGGAAGTGCGCAGGTGGTGGATAGTATGGCGGGCATCGATGGCGCGCGTGGTCGCGCGTGAAGGGCTGGAGTCTGCCACTGGCTGAGGAGGAGGGAGGGGCGCGCAGGTGGCGGTGGTCGAGGGTGGATGCTGGCCACCTACTGCCAAATATTTTCTGTTTTCTTTTTTTCTTATTAATTTTTTTGATTTTTTTTGCTGTTGTGAATTGATTTTTTTTAAATTTCAAATTTCAATTTTTAGTTTTCTTAAACAGGGAGTAAAAAAATGCAAATGTGATGACGTTGTGATGGTGATCATATGATGAAGACAATAGAGACGAGAAATGAAGGTGTAGTGGTGGTAATGTGATGTAAAAAAGTGTAAAAAAATGAGGAAAAAAATGAAAAGAAAAATTACCTACGACGGAAGCAGGCCTGTGGTGTGCTCTCAAGAAGCATGGTTTTCGCTCGAATCGCCGGTGAGCGATGAGCTCGAGCAACGTGTGGAGACGACTGCGATGTTTTCCGGAATGCCAACGGATCGCATCGGAGAGGAAGCGGTCGTCGTTCTACTTCGTCGTTCGCTGTCACCGAGACGGGTGGTCGGAGCTCTCGATTCTCTCTCGCATAAAGGTGGATAAAGGGAAATGAAGAAGATGAGATGAATAAAAAGAAGAAGAATGGGAGTTAAAAAATGATGGAATGGTGGAGTTGAATGGGAGGTTAGAAAAATGGTGGAGTTGAATGGAGGTTAAAAAAGAAAATTGAGTTGAATGCGAGTTATTGTGGAGAATGAAAAATAAATAAAATAAAAGAAAATAAGATAAAGTAGGCTACTAAAATAAAAATAAAAATAAAAATAAAGAGAAAAGAGAGTGGAGAATTTACAAAAGTAAGCTCGCAAATAAAATAAACAATATGTACATGTTTTTTGCTTTTCTAGTTTTATATATTTTTTGTATTTCTAATAAAAGATATATAAAAAATAAAAATAAAAATAAAATACTAAAAATAAAACACAAAAATGATTTTTAGATTTTTTAGTAATTAAGAAAAGTAAATAAAAAAATGAGAAAAGAAGAATATGTACATTATAAACAATGTACACCTAGGTCCTGAAACTCAAATTTACAAACGAGTTATGATTTTAATGAAACCACTTTCACTGGATAGATAATTTTCCGACTTAAACTTTAAAAGTGAGTTTTGTGAATTTATAGTTCATACAGAGCAAGAATTCGGCCGGGAAGTTGGACTTTACAGCTTTTTTTCTTTGGGATATAGGAGTATTTATTTGAGGTGAAATTTGTTTTATATTTTTGTATTTTTCTATACATTTTTATAAACAAGTTAGAAAAAGAATTATCCAAAAGGAGTTGAAATGAAATTATTAAAAATACATGAAGTTTGGGCTATTTACATGTGAAAAACTCCTTTGTTTTACGGTTTTTTATTGTTAATTTATTTTGTACAATATAATATATAATATTTACTAGAGTCATTTTATTACTTTATTTATTTTATCGACATTTATTTGAGATTTTACTCAGGAATTTTGCTAAGATCAATATATTTATATGATGAATCGTGGATTCATCAGGCTGTAATCGAAGCTAAATCAAAAGCTTTTGAAGTTTGTTCAAAAATCTCGACTCTAAGAGGGCCAAAAGGATATCTTCGGGTTGGCTAAAGTAAGAGAAAGAAATACCCAAGACCTTTCTCAAGTAAGATGCATTAAGGATGATGAAGGTCATGCGCTTGTTACTCAGAAGGATATAGAGACTAGATAGTATTTCAAAGGCTTTTCATTGGGGAAGGAAATAGAGAGAGATCTAGCTAGTAGTGAAAGTTACTTGAATCGTGCAAGATATAGAAAAATACAAAGAAATAAAGTAGAGGGTCCTTTAAAGGTTATGAGACATGGGAAATGTGTAGGACCTGATGACTTTTCTATAGAATATTGGAGAGTTTTAGGCGAGCGTGGTTTGACTTGGCTTACAAATTTATTCAATGTTATTTGACTAAGCAAGAAAATGCCTGAAGATTGGAGGAGAATCATCGCGGTGCCTCTTTGTAAGAATAAAGGAGACATTCAAAATTGTTCAAATTACAGAGGTATCAAGCTGATGAGTCACACTATAAAAATTTGGGAACGTGTGATCGATTCGAAAGAAGGTTGAGGCAAGTTTGTAAAGAGGAAAATTCCCGTCCACTGCTACTAGTCAGACTTTTTCAGCGATGGCTGCCTCCTGAGGTCGAGGAGGTTCTTCGCAGTTTCGTAGACGCGGACCTCATGGCAGAGAGAGTCTTATTTATCCGCCCTGCACTTACTTCCACCGCTCTGGACATTCAGAGGAGACATGCTATTCCAAGCATGGCTTTCCTGCATCCGCTCGAGTAACTGAGCAGTTCGAGTTCTGTGCTGCTCCCTTTTCGGATTAAAGATTTGATGAACTTGTAGCACGATTGAGGGATATTATGCCTCCTGCTAGTCCCATTGCTTCTTCATCTGCATGTGAAGTCACTCAGACATGGCCGCTTTAGTGTTGCAGAGAGAAAACACTGCCATTTGCTTGATGTCACCAGAATTCTCCTCATTCAGAGTCGTGCCCCGTATTCCTTTTGGGGTGATGCTGTTCTTACAACACACTATCTTGTGAATCGCATGCCCTCATCTGTCTTGGGTGAGAAAATTCCTTGCTCCTTTGCATTTCCTAAGAAAGAATTGTTCTCACTCGCTCGTATTTTTGGCTCGGTTGACTTTGTTCATCAGTTGTCTCCAGGTCTTGACAAGCTCTCTCCTAGAGCTGCCAAGTGTGTCTTTGTTGGGTTTTTCAGGACAAGAAAAGGGTATAGATGTAATGATCCACTTATTAAGAGGTATTATGTTAGCGCTGATGTCACCTTTTTCGAGTCAGTGTTGTACTTCTCTCCTACATGTGATTGGTTGACTTCGTCAGATTTCGATGATGACATCTACATGCCACCACCACCATGACCTTCATCACCATCACCACCTTCACCTCCTCCTATACCCTCAGCTCCCATTGTCTGATCCCACCATTGCCACATTACTATACACGTCAGCCTGCTTCTGCTCATGGTTGTTGCTCATCATCTAGCACGCATCATGTATATTCTGAATACGTTGTTTGTAATGATGGGTCTTATGCTTTGCCTGAGCAGGTTTCTCTATAGGGAACCGACTTACAGGTTGATTATTTGGATCTACCTATTGTACTTCGGAAGCCCAAACGTAGTTGTGTATCATATCCTTTTGCCTCCAAAGTCTTCTTCGATCGCTTGACCGGAGAATTCGAGAGATTTGCAGTTGCATTGTCTGCCGTTGAACATCCACAGAATTATCAGGAGGCTTTGAAGGATAGTCGGTGGCACCTAGCTATGGAAGAGATGGCTGCTCTACAGTCATGTGGTACATGGAGCTTGGTCCCTGCCCCTAGTGGAGCATCTATTGTCAGTTGCAAGTAGGTGTTTGCTGTTAAGCACCATGCAAATGGGAGTCTGGACATGTATAAAGCCATATTGGTTGCTCGTGGCTTTACTCATGCATATGGATTGGATTATCTAGATACATTCTCGTCGATTGCTCGTCATCCCACTCTAAGAATTCTTCTTTCTGTTGTCATGGTACGCGATTGGCCTCTCTTTCAACTAGATGTTAAAAATGCATTTCTGTATGGAGATCTGCAGGAAGAAGTCTACATGCAGCAACCTCCTGGGTTTGCTGTTGAGGGGGAGCATTTGCAGGTTTGCAGACTTCATAAGGCAATATATGACCTTAAACAGAGTCCAAGGGCATGATTTCAGAAACTCTTGTATTTAATTGAGAAACAGGGATTTCAGAGGTCAAATGCGGATCATTCATTGTTTGTACAAAGAACTCCCAGAGGTACGGTGGCTATTATGGTATATGTTGAAGACATACTAGTTACAAGTGATGATGTGCATGGAATAAAAAGGATAAAAGGATTTAGGGATATTTACACCCATGACCCTGACTAATTTCATAATTACCTCAGGAACCCTGTGTAATCACGAATTACATGAGAAACCTCGAATACTTACTCCATCTCACATCCATAACCTTCCGTTAGTTTCAACCATTAACTCAACCACATCATCGAGTTAATCTAACCTGACATCAATCGAATGGCTAACATTAAATCAAAAGAAAGAAGAAAGACGAGGGGGGTGGCCTCGTCGGGGATTGCAGGCGAGGGAGGGAGATCGGGGGATTGCAGGCATGGGTGGGGAGGGGGAGGGGGGGGGGGAAGGGCTGCGATATCAGTGATCCCCGACGGGATAGGAAAGGCCATCGATCACTCGAAGACGCTCAAGAGAGACGATCCCAAAGTCAAGGGCACCGTTGAGGACTGCAAAGAACTCTTCGACCACGCCACCAATGAACTCCAGAGCATGTTGAGCACCGTAGACGACATCGAGATGAGCCAGATCTCCAAGAAGTCCCACGTCCTCAAGAATGGGCTGAGTGCCGTGATCTCGTACCAATAGACATGCGTGGACGGTTTCCCGGAGGGAAAATCTAAGAATAAGATGGAGGATGCGGTTAAGTTGTCGAAGCAGCTCACGAGCCATGGTCTGGCGATCATCTCGCAGGCCTCGTCGCTGCTCGGCGCTCTCCACATCAAGGACCTCAGCCTGCGAAGGCGACTCCTACAAGAGAAGCATGCGTGCAAGGAGGAACATTACCATGTATGGAGATGGATCCAGGAAGACTATTGTCACCGGCAACAAGAACTTCGTCGACGGGACATGGACCTTTCAGACCGCCACCTTTGGTGGGTTTACTATCTTCAGAGCCACCTTACTAACTTATCTACCGCAACTACACGTTTCTAGTGCATAATTCCATTTGACATCCATATCTCATGGTAAATTTCTCCTCCATTCCTGTACAGTTGTCATCGGAGACGGATTCATGGCGATATCCATCTGCTTCAACAACACCACCGGTGCAATCAAACACCAGGCCGTCGCGATCCGCGTCCAGTCCGACCGAGCCATCTCCCTCAAGGCCTCAACTGCCGCATGGAAGGCTACCAAGATACTCTCTACACGCAGACCCATCGTCAGTACTATCGATCCTGCGTCATCGCTAGCACCATCGACCTCATATTCGGTGACACAACAACCATTTTCCAGAACTGCGTCCTCCTCGTGCGTCGCAACCTCGACAACCAGTAGAACATCGTCACAGCTCAGGGTCGCATCAACAAATGCGAGTCGACTGGGTTCGTCATCTAGGCCTCCCGATTCGAGGCCGATCCGGATGCGTGCAATGGTGGATTGCAGTGATTTGCCGTGGGATTACAGGGGGATGACGGGGTGGGGGTGGGGGAAGGGATTTGTCGGGAGATTGCAGGAGGACGACCGGGGTGGTGGGCTTTGCTGGAGGGCGGCACGGCGGGGGATGGGAGGTGGTTTTCGATCGATGGTGAGGGGGGCTTCCAGGGGGGCTTGCTGGCAGGGCTGGAGGTGGTGGGTCGAGCTTCCACCGGCTCTGGAGGCGGGTTGGAGGAGGGGTTGCATGCGGAGGAGGTTTCGACGAGGGAAAGAGGAGGTCGGCGGAGGACGCCGACGAGGGGACGGGTTGGGGGGGGGGGAGGGGTTTCTGACGGGAGGAGGAGGAGGATGTTGGCAGAAGTTAGCTGGTTGGAGGAGGAAGGAAGATGGGGTATTTTTTGAGAATGTGATTTTGTTTGAGGGGTAAAATTGTCTAAAACAGATGGAATCTGTCAAAGTTAACGTCATAGAAGGGTGAAATTTGACACAGGGTTATGCCATGTAAGGGTGAAACATTATTCGAGGTTCTGAGTGTAATTCGTGATTATACAGGGTTTCTGGGGTAATTACGAAATTACTCAGGGTCATGGGTGTAAATATCCCATGAATTTATGGACCAACAATTTGTTACCAAGGATTTTGGTACCCTACGATATTTCTTGGGGTTAGAATTTGCCAATGATGACTGGTTTAGTCCTATATCTACCAGTGGTTGGACTTGGAGGCTCTGTGGAGGCTATATAAGAAGCCACAGTCCTCCAGTATCCATTGAGGAAGTTGAATGCAACACATGACCCTTTGAGGCCTTCTCCCATGGTTTCATTCCGCTTCTTAGGGAGTAGGGTTCTACGTTAAAATCCTATGTTATTAAAGTTTTTATTCTTTTCTCTGATATTCGCTTTCGCATGCTATTTTCTAACATGGTATCAGAGTGGGTTCGATTCTCGAGGATTATTTTATGTTATTGATTTATTCGAGATTCGATTTGTAGAATCAAGATTCAGTCCTAGGGTTTCTATCGAAACCCTAATTTTTGCATATTCTGGAAGCGGTTATGCAGTTTGATCTCTAGGGCTTTGATATGTTTCTGAAGATCCAGGCTTCCAAGCGGCGCCCCTTCTGCCGCCAATCTCTGGCAACACTTCACAGATTTGCGTCACTCCTGGCCTCGCAAGCCCTCCAGGACCCTCCAGGATGCACCTTGCCGCACATCTCGAAGAAGACCTCAACAAATCTTCAAGTCATAGCGGAGTCTGGGGCTCCTTATATAGCCTCCACAGAGCCTCCAAGTCCCACCACTGGTAGATATAGCACTAAACACATGGATGGGGTACATAAGTGACGCATGCTCCAAATACTCTAACAAGGACCCAACGAAAGTATGCGACAGATATGCTAGTTGAGACATGAATGATTGGATGTCGACCTGCTACCACTCCTATGGACCCTAGTATGAGGTTATATGATGATGTTACCGAGGAGGTGGACAGGAAATGATAAAGAGAATTAGTGGGAAAGCCTCTTCATGTTACTATAATCAGGCCAGATATCTCATTTGTACTTAGTTGTGTGAGTCAATTCATGGAGCAACCAAGGAAGGCCGTATCGATATCGATATCGTTTCGGTTCGCCTGGAAATGGATATATCGGGATATATCGCTGATATATCGACGATATCGGTGGAAATGTCGGAAATGGCTCAAAAAAGCCATTTTTTTCAGAAACTAAGATTATCCAAGATATTAAAAAAAGAAATAACCTACAAATACACACTTATGCCATGCATATCGGTCATTTATAGCCCATATATCGCACATATCAGTCATATCGAACATATTGCTGTTAATGTTTGTTCCTGACCTATAGATAATTGGAAATGGATTCCATTCAAGTTCTTATAACATTAAATAACTTACAAATATACACTTAAATGACACATATAGAACATTTGTGAAGACTATGATCCTTATATTGCACATATCGATCATATCGAATATATCGCTGGTACTGTTAGTTGTTGACCTATATATATTGAAAATGGAGTTCATCCAAGTTTGTAGATCACTAAATAACTTACAAATATAACTTACAAATATACTCTTAGATCACACATATCGATCATCTATGAAGCTTATATCGTACATATCGATCATTTTGAACATATCGATATTAATGTTGGTTCTTAACTTATAGGATTTCTTGAAGAATTGACTTATAGATATCAAACATGGATTTCATTCAAGTTCTTACAACATGAAATGACTTGCAAATATACACCAAGTTAAAGAACCATTGTATGTACCCTCCTGTCGCACCATACCCTACCAGTAGGGGGGTCTCGCTGCCCGGTCAGCGAGCCTGGGGGGGCTAAGGGGGCCCAGGTTGGCCCCCCTTGCGAGGGTAGGGGGCAACACCCCCAACCCGAAAAAAATATCTATAAACCATTGTGTATTATAATACTAGGTGTAGCCAGATATTTGTTTTAATACTGGGTGTAGTAAGATAAGTAGTGGAATCAATCTTGCATGAATAATAGCATTGATATATAGAGATATCGGCGAAACATCGGCGATATCAATCGTTATCCATGATTTTTGTACTGAATCCAGCCATTTTTGACCGATATGAGCTGATATCATGAAATATCACCGATATATCGATGATATATCACCGATATCCCTGTAAAAGGATGTACTGGATGATATCGAAACCCCTTCCTTGTCGAAACCAATATATCGACTATGCACGAAGAGTGATTAAAGCATGCACGAGGTCTAGAGGAGCACACAGAGAGAGGAAATTGCAACATAAGCTCCTGAGAGCCCAAGCATCTATCAATACGGGAGCGCGAACTCGTGCTTCGCCAGGTATATCTTGTATCATCGACGTCGACCACCTCCGATTCAATGTCGTCAATCAACTCAGCAAATACCATCGAGCTCAGGTCCTGACCCCTCCTGCGAGTTGGGACGATCGGATGACAACAAAGCGACGTTGAAGTCGCCGCCCAAAAGCCAAGCAACACCGAGAAAGGCAGTCCTGGCATCATGAATATCGCTCCATAGTTCATCCTTCACCGAAGGTAGACAAGGACCATATACGCATGAAACCGCAAGAAACGACCCCTCCTGAAGAACACTGATCACATGTCTTCCCTTGAGCTCTGACCGAATTGAGAACATGGAGTCCTTCCATGCTAAGAGCGTACCATCTGCCGACCCTTTAGCATATAGAGCCTGAAAATCATGATTCGATAGAATTCCAAGTCGCCAAGGAACACGAGGAGAGCTTAGTCTCTTGCAACAAGATGATATCACAACCCCGTTCAACAAAACGACTACTTATTGCCCGCTGCTTCTCGAGGTCACCCAAACCCCTCACATTCCAGGTTAGATCCTTCATTTAGAGAACAAATTTTTCCCCTCGATCTGCACCACCCCTGCTGCAGATGACACCATGACGACTTCATACGAGATGCCCTGACTAGGCAAGACCTTTTGAGTCAGCTTCTTCCTAGGCCGATATCTTTAAGCTTCTTTCCAGTCCCCCTGTCATGGGACATAGATCAAGAACCGATAGAAGTGGAAGGAATTGCGCCGCTTTCATCAAACAGAGAAACGATGGAGTCAGGCGCCATGTCCCACTCGAAAAGAGAGGCCGAACCTGACACCACCGCACTTCTAGGAGCGGTCGCTGCCTGCGCTCTTGGCGGAGTGGCACCACGCTCCAAAGAGTAGGACACATCAACACCATCTGCACAGGCTCCAAGGGCAGGAGTCTCATTCCGAACGGCCACACTCAGGGCCTGCGCCTCAGTCAAAGACGACGAAAGGACATTAGGGGGACACGAGAAATCGGGGCATGGGAGGCCCTCGCTAAACGGGTGTAAGTACGAAGACCGAACAGACCCGACCACTACAAACGGGTGCATAAAAATGGATACACCAAAGCCAGACCCGAAGATCCGGTTAATAGCCGCCCGAGACCCGAAAAAAAGATCCTCCAACAAAAGCCCGCTCGACAGAGAAAAACTTGGCGCTTCATCCGCCACCTGGCACGCCATCTGTTGCACAGAAGGATCGGACGAGGGTGCCATATGGGCTCCCCTGAACCGAACGTGGACCGCCGCGTCCCCATGGCTCCTCGTAACGCATGGCACATTAGAAGAGGAAGGGTCGCCAAAATGGGGAGGCAAAGCAATCTTGACCCCTATCAATTAACGCCCCTCGGAAAGGGAGGGAAGAGAAGCTGGGCCCACACGACCTACACTCGCCGGCGACAAAGGCGGAGCCACCGCCTTAACGACAAATCGGAAAAGAGCATGGCTGACCTGAATCGAGCATGAGGAGTCGAAAGTCCGAGGTACCAACCCCTCAAGAAGCAATACCACCTCGCGAGGGTTGGATCCCAGTCGAAGTCCATCGGAGAGAATCCGCTTGATCACACCAAGCCTCCTGAGCGCCGCCTGTAACATCCCCATCGAACGAGATAGAAAGCGAAAGCCCCGTACACGAGCAACCCACAACGATGGCCTTCCTCCTTCACCATCGGCGAGGCACAGAGTCCTCCAGCTATACCCTGCGACGACGTCCTTCTTCTGCAACAGAGCAACCTGAGAGGCCTCACGTATAACAATGAGTCTCATCCAGTTGGACGACGTCCCCTGAGAAGGAGGGACCCAACACGAGCTCCACCTGAGATCGAAGAGAAGCGATGTCCAGAGGGCCGCTGGCCAATAAGCCAACAAGAAGAACGTCGATGCCTGCCCTAAGCGAATCGCACCGCAGCCCAACGACACCGCCTGCCACCACCGAAGCAAAGGATTGACTAAGCTTCACTGAAGACCGGGGCCTATCCTCGGATACCACGTCACCGTCTGCCCCACGAACACAAGCAACCCCATGATGGCCCACAGCGAGGCATGTGAAGCACTTCGGAGGCTCAGAGCACCCGTAGTGAGGTGACCACAGACCCTGCACCGGAAGCAGCGCCTCCCCCGTTTGCGGTGGGATACAACCGACCACCTGCCCTCTCCCCTCACATCTTCTTGCGAGGTGGCTCTCGAGCTCCCCTTCCCCCTAACATTAGCCGCCAACCGCCACACTCGCAGGTCGTGCTTCATCACCCTACGCAGTGCCTCCCTCCGACCGCTCACCTCTCACCCCATCCAGTCTCCTCACTGCTCTGATACCATATGGAAAATAATGAGAGAAATGTAATGAGATTAATTTATTCAGGATGTCATCCTTATATAGGACGGAACCCCAGAGAGCTAAAAACTGGGAAAATACACAAGTACCCCTAGGGGGTTACAATGAAAAGAAAGAACAAGGAAACGTAAATACATCACTAACAACATATTAACGGTCTAACAGAATGGTCATCCTCTTCACACTTTCTACGTATTTGAGAAGCTTCACTGCTTCATGCCTCATGCAACTACACTAGAGCAACAGATAGTGTACAAGAATGCCACCATGGTTGGCGTCTTTTTGACGACTCTTGATCCCGAGTATGATGCTACACGATCCCAATTACTTACGAATGCTACCATACCTCCTATGGAGGAAGCATACTGCATACTTAGCAGGATCATAGTCCCTTCATCGAGTGCCTCTCAGACCTCCTCGGCTATGACCATGATGCAGCGTGACCCCAAATTATGGGGCCACATTTATTCAATTAAATAATTATCATTTTTATTTACGTTTTTAGCGGTCGTAGTGGTCTAATTTAATAATTGAGATCGTCTGTGATCTCAACGTTGATTTCGTAGAGTTTAATTATAATTGTTGGTCAATTAAATAATTAGAGTCCAATTAAGTTAGTTAGAGGTCAATTAGGATTAAATTAGTTGTAATTTGATTTGTTTACTATTTTTGTAAACCCTCTCTCCTATATAAAGAGAGGGTAGTCCATCAGTTTTAGACAGTCAATTATGAAATGAAAAGTTGAGATTTTATCTCGTATCTCTCTCTTATCTCTCTTCTCCCTCCACGCGATCGCCGCGGTCTTCTCCTTCAACCTCTCGCACTCCCGGCGAGTTCTCTCCTCAACCCCTCTACTTTCTCTTCTCAATCCCTCTCTTTCTTCCACCAAATATCCACCGCACGATTTATTTATTTTTCGACGTCACGCCGGATCCTTTTTGCATCAATTGGTATCAGAGCATGGATATCGAATCGTTCTCACGACTCGACGGTCCTGTCGCATATTGGAGAATGAAGCTCGATCAAGCCACCCTATCACGAGGATCACATGCGCATTCGCGTCAACAGAAATACAAGAAGCGCCTCCGGAAAAGCATCAAGGTTCAACAATGGATAGACTCATGGTACAACGTTGATATTTTTATGGTACAAGTTGACGATGAACAAGATCTTGTCGTCGACGATGATCTGTGCGCTATTCAGATCGTGGTGGATGGAAAAAACGTCAACAACGCTGCTGTCCAGGCCCTTTTAGAAGGGAAAGGCGACGAAACGGTGGCTGTCCAGCACGTCCCAGCACCAAATCCGTCGCCAAAAGCGACCCCGCTGCCTCCTCCAACCATTCCGGCGCCACCCCAACCCTCCCAGGTACCTCTCCTGCCCTCCCCGGCCCGCGCGGCCGTCAATCCCACCCTGACAGCCCCCTATTTCCCCGTTGCACCACCACCGACCACATCCCAACCCCCAGCCCCCCTCTCCCTCGACGTCACCCTCCCACGCGCAAGCCTGCGGCACCACCTCCCCGCGATGCCACCCTCGCCTCGCCCCCTTCACCATCCCCTGCAAACCCCTCCGCGGAAACCAACACCCCAGCAAGGCCCCCCCTTCTCCAGCCCCACACTCCCCGCGCCCATCCCTTCCGTAAACCCAAACCCGGTGGCCCATGCCCCCGCCATACCCTTACCCATTATCCCCCCACTCCCCCCAGCCGCCCCTCTCCTCCCCGTGCGGTCCCAGCGCCCTACCCGCACCCGCAGCATACCCCCCCAGCACCTCCCCTCCCCCGCGATCCTAACCCCCACCCTCTGCCCGCCACCACGCGCCCCCTCCCGCGCAACACCCCAGGCAACCTCTGCTGCTCCGCCAAGCCGCACCAACCCCTCCAGCAGCACCGCCGTCCCAAATCGCGCCCTCGGGGAGCCGCTGCGCCGCCTTGGTGTGCTCCCCGACGCCGCGCGCCTATAACGCCACAGGAGCCCCGTGACCTAACAAATCCTCCGAGATTGAGGGGCCTCAAATCCCTGAAAGAAGGGGATTGGAATTCAAGTGGGAAAATTTGCATAATCAATATTCCTAAATTCTCTATTTACAGAAAGGTCCAGGACAAAAGGAATGTGAGAAAAATTGAAGGGGTGCGAAAATTGCAGGGACGCCCTTCAATTGAAAAGAACTACAAACGTAACGTTGAAAGGGATCTAATTGGCGGAAATTGAAGCCCCACTTCAAGGATGATTTCTCCAACGAACCACCTACATCACGCAATTCGTCAGGAGCCGAATTTTTAAAGCGGTGGAGAGTTGATGCAGCGTGACCCCAAATTATGGGGCCACATTTATTCAATTAAATAATTATCATTTTTATTTACGTTTTTAGCGGTCGTAGTGGTCTAATTTAATAATTGAGATCGCCTGTGATCTCAACGTTGATTTCGTAGAGTTTAATTATAATTGTTGGTCAATTAAATAATTAGAGTCCAATTAAGTTAGTTAGAGGTCAATTAGGATTAAATTAGTTGTAATTTGATTTGTTTACTATTTTTGTAAACCCTCTCTCCTATATAAAGAGAGGGTAGTCCATCAGTTTTAGACAGTCAATTATGAAATGAAAAGTTGAGATTTTATCTCGTATCTCTCTCTTATCTCTCTTCTCCCTCCACGCGATCTCCGCGGTCTTCTCCTTCAACCTCTCGCACTCCCGGCGAGTTCTCTCCTCAACCCCTCTACTTTCTCTTCTCAATCCCTCTCTTTCTTCCACCAAATATCCACCGCGCGATTTATTTATTTTTCGACGTCACGCCGGATCCTTTTTGCATCAGACCACATCTCACAGTAGAGGAGGAGCTTCTCAGTTCAAAGATCGCAATGCTCGTGGTAGGAGCGATGCTCGTCCATGTCATCCATGCACCTATTGTCATTGCTCTAGTCACTCCAGGGATATATGCTATTCGTAGCATGTTTTCCGGCTTCTACTCATGATGCTGAGCAGGTTGAGACTCACTGCTGCTCCTGCTATTGATAAGAGATTCAAGGAGTTTGTCTCCCGTCCGAGGGACATCTTGCGTCCTTCCTCTAGACTCTTAAGTGCTCTGTCAGGCTCCTCTGACATTGCTGCCTCAGCATGCGCCAGTACCTCAGGTGCTGTCTATGCCATTATTAATTGTCATGGGATAGATATGATAGTGGATCATGGATTCTAGTACATCACATCAGTTGTGCGGAGGAAGAACTCAGTTTGCATCTACAGACCTATACCTCCATGATATCTTATGTCATACAAGATGAGACTCATTCCCCTATCACATGACATGAGAGATCAATTTGACGTCGTTTATGGATCTAAAGAATGTGCTTCATGCACCTGATTTCTGTATGATTATTTGTCTATCAGTAAGATTACTAAGAATATGCATTGTCGTGCGATATTTGACCCATCTTCTCTTGTGTTTCACGACATATTCATGGACAAGGTGATTGGATGTGGCCGTGAGGAAAGAGGTCTCTACAGTCTGGTCTGATCTCTATATGAAGGTGTTTCTTACATTCCTACTGGATCGGTTTCTCCGTAAATGTGACATCTTCGGTTCGGTTACCTCCCTCTACAGAAATTGTGTCATAACTCATCCTTCCATAAATATCCTCTCGCTTTACATTTGAGTGACATGCTTGTCAGCTTAGGAATCCCAACCTGTTTATCTTTCTTGGTCGTTAGAGTTGCAGTAATAGTAGCCTATTTGAATTAGTTCACTTTGATATTTGGAATGCCAATCGTGCCCCTGACCATCAAGGGGACATGCTCTATCTTGTCGCAATTGATGATTTTTCTAGACCATCATGCGTTTTTTTGGAAAACAAGTCTGAGACTGGGTTTGTGATTCAATCTTTTATTAATAAAATAACGAACATTTTTCTGCTATTGTCAAATATGTTCTCTCTGACAATGGCTTGGAGTTCTGTACTTTACAGCTTTCTCAGTTTTTCAGGTCTCTTGGCATTTAACACAAGACTTTTTGTGCGTATACTTCTCAACAGAACAATGCAGAATGCAAACACCGTCATTTACTTGATGTGACTAGTACCATCCCGATTCAGAGTCGTGCTCCCCACTCTTTTTGGGGTGATGCGGTTCTCACTGCTTGTTACTTGGTGAAATGTATGCTGTCCTTTGTATTAGGAGAGAAGAATCATTTCTCGAGAAGGATCTTTTCTCTCTTGCTCTATGATCTTCATTCGTCATTTAACTCCTGGTCTTGACAAGCTCTCCCCTAGAGCTGTCATGTGTGTTTTTGTGGGCTACTCCTGGACCCAGAAGGGGTACTAGTGCTTTGATTCGGTTCTTCGGAAATACTACGTTGGTGCCGATGTCACCTTCTTTGAGTCGGTCATGTTTTTTCTCCTATAAGCGACAGGTTGACTCCGTCCGACTCTAGAGAGGAGGTCTATATACCAAGGTTCAGGAAAGCAGTATGCGTTCGGACATGTCACTGAATAGTGATTAAGAGGTATGCAGGGGCATGTGCAAGGTATATGCGGTTCTATGCGGTTTTCTATTTTTTGTTTAAAAATAAATAAATATCTATACAAACGACTACAACTGAAATGAATTTATGAATAAATGTGGTCTAACAGAAGATCTAAGAAAAATGATTTTCATGTAGAGCTCAAAATAGTACAACTAAATATCATAAACGTCAAAGATAGTGTTACATAATCTGATTTAATATATAAAAATCAAAATAATACAAGATTCGTATCTTAAGATCCAGATTCGATTACCCAACTGGACCTTAAGCGGGTGCACAGAGCGTACGTGCACCCGCACAACCTGCATATGTAGGCCATATATGCGCAAATGAAGCATAAAGCGGGGCTTCAGGTAATCTGTGCGTTGAGGAGGCCGCTTAGGCTGCATGGGCCGTTTTCGTGAACAGAGCTATATACTTTCTCCTACGCGACTACCACCTCTAGCCGTGGTTCCTCCTATGCAACCACCAGCTCTACAAACTCCATCCACCATCCACCCTCCTACTGTGGTTGCTCCTCCACATCCACCTCATAGTACTTCGGCTCAGTTTTTATCACATTTTTATATTCGCCCACCACCTTCTGTACCCCCTGCTTATGGGACTTCCTTGTCATTTAACACACTCCAGATATGTTCTTAGCACTTTGTTTCTACTGATGGCACTGGTGATTTGTTTATGTTGCATGTTACGTTATAGGTTTAACAGGTGCCTCCTTAGGAGGCTACTTTACATGCCATATATGGTGCAATTGATCTCGATATGCCCACTGCTTTCTGGAAGTGGAGGCATACGAGTGTCATGTGTCCTCTCGCGGCTCATATTTTGTAAGGGTGTCTTTCAGAGGACTTCGGGAGGCTTGTTGTAGTTTTATCAGTTGTTGAGATCCCACGGATATATTAGGAGGCTATGCGAGACAGTCAGTGGCGTCTCGCTACGGAGAAGAAGATGGTGACCTCAAAAAAATAGAGGAGATGGCCGTGCTACAGCCGTGTGGCACTTGGAACTTGATCACTGTTTCTACAGGGGCTTCTGTGGTTGGTTGCAAATACGTCTTTATAGTGAAGCATCAAGCGAGTGATAATGTTTATCGCTGCAAGGCTAGACTTGTGGCTCGTGGGTTCACCCTAGGGGGTGAACTATCATACTACGTTCTTCTGTGGCACACCATTCTACTATTCATTAAGGCCTTAATAATCAGATTTTGATTTTGTTTCAGTAAGCTTGGAAAGAGAAATTCGGTGGAATTTCGATGGAAAAGGCGGGAATTGGGGAAATTACTTGAAAACTCATTTTTTTCTAAAATCAATATTTCTAATATTTTTTAACTCAATAAGTGAGATAGAAATACACCGTTTGTTTGATGATAGTACGATATTAATATGATAAGTTACCTCAAATTTCCATCCAATTGCTCCACACATACAAAAAAGTAGTATGCTGCTCAGAACCATACTCAGATCTGGAACCGAAATTAATACCATTAATTTCACTTGATCATGAAGAGGATGTTGACACGTGCAATAATAATAGAGAAAAACATATGCCAACAAAGAGTACTAGCAAAATGATATCTTGTGTAAGAAATTGATGATCGAAATGATAGTTCGGAACTTGTATCTCACCAAAATATTTTCAACTTGGAAAAGTATTTAATTTTAGAAATAAAATAAGACACAAACACACACACACATAAACACATAAATCTTTCTAACATTGTAAGCTTGTGATAGTAAAATATATGATATACAAGACACAAATTTAACATAAAGAAACTGCATAGCATTCACAAGAACAATCTATATCCAACATGATAGTCAGCAAATACTTACAGTTGTAAGATTTGAAAGGTCGTTAACAACCTAGCACTCGCATAGCCGCACATACTGCATGTAGTGGAGAGACGCCACAAGAAAGCAAATACTTAATTTCTGAATTTTGGTTTCGTTTTTCCAAAAACGGTCTAGTGGTAGTGCAATGTGCCTATTGCCCAAAAGACCATTGTTAAATCCCCCCCATATGGGGTTTGCATTAGGTAGTCAACAACCGGCATAAAAAAAAGTCAAATTTTTCAACATGTATTTGAGCAAGAATCTATTTAGCCGACCCAACTTATAGTGGGAGAAGGCTTTGCTATTTTGTTTCACCAAAGTCCAGAAAGAGAAATTTCGTAGAATTTCAGTAAAATCGTTGGAAATCTTGGAAATGACTTTCAACTTGACTTTTTTTCTTTCAAAAACTAAGATTTTTAATATTCTAAAGTTAATAAATAAAATCGAAATGCACACTTATTTGTAAACTAGAAGTGTAATTATTAATTTTGAAGTTGTATTATCATCATAATCATCATACACGTTGACATGTAGAGCAACATGTTGGCTAGAGTCAGAACTTTATGCTAAAGTGGAAGCAAAATCCATGATAATCACTTTGTCATTAAGAATGAGGTGGCACATATAATAACTGTTAATTAAAACATATATCAAAATAAATAAAGAACAAAAAATAAAGCTCTTCAGTAAAAGATTGAATTTAACTCTTAAATCTCGTATCTAACTGATTTGGTTTGGATTTAGATCAAAAATTGAGAAACTGACTAAAGAAACTTCTTCAAATAATGTAAAGCACTCTAAGAAAACACATCAGAGAATAAACAAGTGAAAATTCATTTATATATGCAAATTTCGATGAAAGCGAAGGGTAGATTCCCTTATTTTTGTTGTTTCACCAAAACAACATGCAATTTCAATGAAATTTTGCTGGTATTTCGTTGAAATCCTAGAAAAAGAAATAAGATAGCATTTAGATTTCAGTGACCTAGAGAAATAGAAATTTCAGAGAAATTCGGTGGAATCACGTTGAAATTTGAGGCCATGCTCTTCATATCTTTATTTCAATTGCAGTGGTGTGGGACTATCCCTGTTCCAGCTTGATATGAAAAATGCATTTCTATATGGTGATATGCAAGAGGAAGTCTACATGGAGCACCCACCTGGGTTCGTTGCTGAGGGGGAGCGTCAGAAGGTTTGTAAACATCAGAATGCTTTCTATGGCCTTAACCAGAATCCCAGAGCATAGTTTCAGAAGCTCTCGGACTTGATAAAGCAACATGGCTTTAGAAAATCGAGTGCAGATCATTCACGGTTTATTCGGAGGACTCAGAGATGTATAGTTGTTATACTTGTCTATTTTGATAATATCATTGTTATAGGAGATGGTGTGCATGGAGTTGTTGTGGTTAAGAAGTTCCTTGGATAATAGTTTGTAGCCAAGGACCTTGGCGATTTACGAAACTTCATGGGGCTTGATTTCGTCAGGAACCACCAAGGTCTTGGGATGACCCAGAGGAACTATGCTTTTGTTCTCCTATCGGAGACAAGTATGGCAGATTACAGACCGGCCACTACTCCCATGGATCCTAGCATGAAGTTGTATGATGATAACACATATGAGGTCGACAAGAGGAGATACATGGAGCTCATTAAGAAGCTCCTTTATGTGATAATTACCAGGCTAGACATTTGCTTTGCCCTGAGCAAAGTTAGCCAGTTCATGGAGCAATCGAGACATGCATATATGGATGCAGTTCACATGATCCTGAAGTATCTAAAGTCCTCTCCAGTTCACCTACCTTGCATTAAAGGATTAATTCAAGTGTTGTGTTTCCTTGCTGAGCGTGCGTGATATTTACACTCGAACTTGAAGGGGAGTATCAAGGTTACTTGGAGTAGGAGAACTCATTTCTTTGTTTCTATGTACCCTTTTGTTATCTCTCTTATGATTTTGGGTCTTTGTATATGTGGAAAAAGATGAGAAAACACAATAACATATTTTATTCAGGAGGTCCAAGGGTCCTTATATAGGACGGAGCCCTGGAGTGCTCATAATCGGGAAAATACATAAATACCCCTAGAGGGGTTACAATGAAATAAGATAAATATAAAATTATAAATACATCTCTAATACCCCCCCTCAACTTGGAGCATATCTATCGATCATGCCTAACTTGGAAGTTAAGCTTCTTCGGTAAAGCCTTCGTGAATACATGTGCAGACTGAAGATCCGTCGTGATGTGCGATGTAGTAATCTTCCCTCCTCCGGCATCACAAATAAAATGACAATCAATCTCTATGTGCTTGGTCCGCTCATGAAATACATGATTTGTAGCAATGTATATAACGGATTTGTTGTCACAGTATAGAGGAGCCAGAGTAGTGACAATTATACTAAGTTCCTGTAGAAAGGTAAGTAGCCAACTAATCTCGCAAGTAGCTTGAGCCATCACATGTATTCTGCCTCTGTACTAGATCTGGAGACAACATTCTGCTTCTTGCTCCTCCAAGTAATAAGATTTCTTCCAACCATCATAGCATATACGGTAGTGGAGCGACGATCCTCAGGTAACTCGCATAATCTGCATCAGCATATGCATTAACATTAGCATAAACATTCATCCCATAGAAGAGGCCCTGTCATGGTAATTCCTTCAAGTAGCGCATGATCTGAAGAACATCCTGCTAGTGACTATACTGCAGTTGCTCCATATGTTGGCTAGCTCTGCTCACAGCATATGATATATCCGGTTTAGTGATAGTAAAGTAAAGAAGTTTGTCCTGTAGGATTCTGTACTATGTAATATCTTTGATTCTTTGAAGGCAGTGTCAGTGGAAGTGGAGTGTTTTCTCGGGTCTACACAAGCTTGCAAAAGTCGGCCTGGCTAGTCGAGTCGGGGGGGTGGCCGAATCGACTAGGCCTAGTCGGCCTTTAGTCGGTCCACCCGACTAGTCGGCCTAGTCGGCCGACTTTTACAACAACCTTTTTTTATTTTTTAGTTTTTCACTTTTTTTTAAAAGCAAACATATTCTATCATGCTTAATTTTATATTTAAAGTCAATTACTTCTTTTGTTCTATTAAGATGGTATATAAAATGTACAGATATATGTATATATATAAGAATATATGCATAAAAAATGATTAATATATTTAAAATAATTAAAAAATACAAAACCGACTAATGACCGACTAAATCCGACTAGTCGCCCGACTGCCGACTAATCCTTAGTAGGTGGCCCCGCCGACCGAGTACCGACTACCGCTTTCTGCAACCTTGGGTCTACAGGAATACCAAAGGACTTGCATCCAAGTAATTCAACCTCGATCAGGATGTCCATGCAATACTTCCTATGTGAGAGGTGAAGATCCTTTGTAGTGCATAACACTTCTATGCCACGGAAGTAGTGAAGTTGACCAATGTCCTTAGTGATGAAGACCTTCTGAAGGAAAATCTTGGTCTCTAATACACCTTCATCATCATCACCAGTGACAACCATATCATCAACATAAACAAATATGACAATACTAGTGGACCGACTTCTGACAAAGATAGAGTAGTCAGATGTTTTCTAGAAGCCAAGAGTGTTGATCTCAGTAGTAAGTCTGTCAAACCATGCCCTCGGACTCTGCTTTAGGAAGTAGATTGCCTTGCGAAGTCGACATAGACATTCCCCCTCGACTTCATAACCAGGAGGCTACATCATGTAAACCTCCTCCTCAAGATCGCCATACAGGAAAACATTATTCACATCGAGCTGAAAAATAGGTCAGCCCTGGTTTGCTGCCACTGAAAGAATAGTCCTTATAGAGCCCGCCCATGCAACATGAGAAAATGTCTCGAAGTAATCAACACCATATGTCTTTCTAAAGCCTTTAGCCAAAGCCTTGCTTTCTGTCTGTCAATGGACCTGTCAAGTAACTATTTAGTCATGAAGACCCATCTGCAAGCCATTGATCCGATCCCTGAGGGACATCGTACAAGATCCCATGTCCCTCTAGAAGTAAGAGCATCCATTTCCTCATTCATCGCCTACCGCTAGTCATAATCCTGCAAGGCACTGTGATGATCTCTGGAAATAGGAATAGTCATGAGAGCATCTACATATCTTCTGTCAAAGCATGATAGGCTAGCAGTAGAAGTGAAATGAGACACGGGATGAAAATTACATTGCCTCTTAGTTCTGCGGAGAGCTATGGGAAGCTCCCGAGGATCATTCGGGACAGTGGTGGTGGGGGCACTTGAAGATGGCATGCCATCCTGCAACAAAGGAATATAGTATCAATGTCCAACATATCATATCACCTGTAACCCTTCTGTGTGCGAGAATAACCAAGAAAGACACATTTGATCGCACGAGGAGACAACTTGTTAGTAGTGTGAAAATTATGGACAAATGCTACACACCCAAAAAATTCGAGGAGGTAGAGGAAAGTGAGACTCATTGGGATATAGTAACGTAAAAGGGGTGGATCCGTTCAGAGATGTAGAAGGGACCCTGTCAATAAGATAGACCGTAGTAAGAACTGCATCTCCCTAATAGGTTTTAGGAACTTCTATCTGAGTGAGAAGGGAGCGAGCAATGTTATGCAGATGCCTGAGTTTCCGTTCTGCCATCCCATTTTGCTGAGAGGTATATAAACAAGAGGTTTGATGGATAGTACCCTGGGAAGCAAAGAAGGTTGTCAAGTCATGTTGAGTGAATTGCAAGGCAGAAATAATTGAACACTAGTGAAGGAGATATTTTTGATGTAATGAAAGAAATTTTTGACACTATTATTAGTCTCCAAATGTTCTTTTAACAAATAGACCCAAGAGGATCGATTTTAATCATCGACAAAAACAACAAAATACTTATGCCCACTTAGAGTACTGACCGAACGAGATCCCTATATATCACAATAGACCAAAGAAAATGGAACATTCACGACGAGGCTCAGTATAAGCCGTAAAAGACGCTCGATGATGGTTCTTGAACCGGCATGCCGCGTACTCAAAAGGCTTGAGCATAGAGAGTTAATGGAACATCATGGAGATGACCTTGGCAGAAGGGTAACCAAGGTGAAGGTGCCAGAGAAGGGGATCGTCGGAGATAGATGTTATGCCACAAAAACTGGAATCAGATGGGATTCAAGATAATAGCGGTCGTTCTTCTCATGTCCCCCCACCAAAAATCTGCCTTGTCCGAATGTTCTGAAAATAACAACAAAACTCATTAAAATAATCCTATAGTGAAGCTCAATACATAGCTTCTGAACAGACAAAAGACTTAGTAGGAAAGCAGGAGTATCATGAACTCCTGTTAGTCAGAGTTTGGAGGAAACCTCTACAGTGCCAACAACAGTAACATGTGAATGGGCCCCATTAGCAACCCAAACAGTGTTCACAGAGGAAGACGACTGTTAAAATGTAAACAAACTACCTTCTCCTGTCAGATGGGTAGATGCTCCTAAGTCAATAATCCAAGCAAGACTAGAGATAGAGACAGAGTTTGCTATTGTAGCTGAAGTAGCAGCCAGACTAGCAGTGGGAGCAGAAGTAGTACTGTCACTAGCGGAAAATTTGGAGTTCTGCAGTTGTTGCCTCAGACGGGCGTATTCAGAAGCCGTAAAGGGTGTCTGTGCTCCACCAGAGTACTGATCGGGCGTGTCTTCACCATTATCATAGGATGCCTTATACGAAGCTGTCTCATAGGCATTGTTGGCATTAGATTGTATGCCAAACTTTGCCCAACAATGTTTAGATGGATGATTCCAGCGTCTATAGTTTATGCATGCTGGATAACAAACAATGGTAGGATTACGTCCACGTCCACGACCAAAATCACGTTTGCGTCCAGAGTCGCAGCCACGATCATGACCAAAGTCATGATCTCGTCCTCCTTGGTAACTCTATAATCCTTTGTTCCCTGACGACGCATAGTGGACTGTACTCTATGCAGATGGTATGGTGAGAGGACGTTCAACATGTGCCTCAAGTTCCTGTAGACGGCCGAAGATGGTCTCAATGACGGACATCGTATCAGTTATCAGAAATCGGTCCTTCACAAGCTTGTATAGCAGATGCTGTCTAGAAAGAAATCGATAGACCTGCCATTTAGCATGCTCACCCACCTGTTGATCACAACATGCTGGCTGATAGATGAGGAGCTCCTCGAACAGGCTAGTGAGCGACCTGTAATACTCAACAAGACTCGAATCTCCCTGAGTAGCGGACCAGATCCACGTGCATATATCGGCGAGTCGAGACTTGGTTGTCTTTTGGGAGTATGTACGCTCAAGATTCTCCCGCATTGCCTTTGCAGTATCCTTGTAGAGGAGGTTTGCCGCAATATTTGGATCGACATTGTTGGTCATCCAAGTGACAACCTGGTAGTTGTCAACATACTAGGTATCATAGTCCTTGCCCGTCTCCTTGAGTGGATCCTTGGCACGTTGACCACCAATAAATACTTTCAAGGATCTAGACCATAGCACATAGTTCTCTGTGCATTTTAATTTGATAGAAGTGCCCCGTACCATCACAAAAGAAGTCGGGTACACGGGCTTGGTCTCGGTGGACATCATGGTCATTGCACATGTTAAGAAAAAGTGACCTAGAAGAAGATCAATGGCTTTAAACAAGCATAAAGGTGACCTAGATCACCGTTTCAGGCCTCTCTTGGGCCTTGTGAGTAGCAAAATGTGTCTGGAAAGCCACAATTGGCGTCACATGACATATAGAAGGTGGCTTAGGGATGGGTTAGGTCCAACAACCTTGGAGAGGGTCTAGGAAGCCCATGCGGAGGTGCCAGCCTCCTTGACGATGCTGCAACACCACCTGGTTGGAGCCAGTGACCACTGGTGGAGGCAGAGGGGTCCCATTTTGCTGCTGGCGGTGCTGCTATATCACCGGCAAGAGTCGGTGGTCGCTAGCGGAGGTGGAGGGGCCTCCTTTTGCTGTTGGCGGCGGTGCTTGGGCACCGTAGATGCCTTGCGCATGGCCGTCGGAGGCGGAGGGGCCTCCTTGTGCTACTGGCGGCGGCTCTAGGGCACCGTAGGTGCCTTGCACGAGTCCAGACAGAGGTGGAGACCCCCTAGCATGGTGCGGGCAGTCCTAGAGATGCCTTGTGCAGTGTCCTGGGGTCTGGAAGAGGGCCCACACAAGAGATTCCTTGCGGGAGAATGACGAGGGGTTGGTGGTGGCGATGGGATTTAGGTCAGAATACCGATCTAGGATCACTGCTCTGATACCATGTGGAAGAAGATGAGAAAACACAATAACATTTTATTTAAGAGGTCTAGGGGTCCTTATATAGGACTGAACCCTAGAGTGCTCATCATCAACAACAACAACAACAAAGCCTTTTCCCACAATTAAGTAGGGTTGGCTACATGGATTCTTCGCCTCCATTCAGATCTATCTTGGGTCAATCTCGGACTTATATCCAGCAAACTAAGATCCCTTCGTATAGTCTCTTTCCAATACTTCTTGGGCCGTCCTCGCCCTCTCTTAGCCGGCTCAACATCCCAACACTCACATCTCCTAACCGGTGCATCAGTTGACCTTCTTTGCAAATGACCAAACCATCTTAAGCGGTTTTCTCGCATCTTATCCTCGATCGGAGCTACACCAACTTTCTTTCTGATTGCATCATTCCGAATCCGATCTTTACGTGTATGTCCACACATCCATCTTAGCATTTTCATTTCTGCTACAGCCATTCTCTGCACATGTCTATGGTTCACAGGCTAACATTCAGGACCATAAAGCATAGCAGGTCTCACGGCTTCTTTGTAAAACTTTCCTTTAATTTTTAAAGGCATTTTCTTATCACAGAGAACAGCGGAGGCTCCTCTCCACTTTAGCCAACCTGCATTTATTCTATTAGTAACATCTCCATCAATTTCTCCATCTTGTTGCAAAATAGATCCCATATATCTAAAATAATCTCTCTTCTGGATGTTATCGTCACCAATCTTCACCTCGATTCCTTCACCATTGCTTCCATCAAAGGTGTATTCCATATATTCCGTCTTAGCCCTACTTATACGAAAACCTTTAGTCTCCAATGCATGTCTCCAAACCTCAAGCTTCTCATTTACTCCATCTATAATCTCGTCAATCAACACAATATCATCAGCAAATAACATACACCAAGGTAACTCATCCTGAATGTGACTTGTCAACTCGTCCATAATCAAAGTAAAAAGAAATGGACTCAAAGCTGAACCTTGATGTAAACCAATGTTGATATCAAAATAGTCAGTCTTCCCCGTCGGGGTCCTTACACAAGATAAAGCCCTATCATACATATCCTTTATGAGATTAATGTATAGGACAGGTACTTGTCTCTTCTCCAAAACTCTCCACAGTATCTCTCGTGGGACGGAATCATAAGCCTTCTCCAAATCAATAAAGATCATATGGAGATTCTTCCTTTTAGCTCTATAAATCTCCATTGTTCTCCTCAACAAATGGATGGCTTCAATAGTTGAGCGACCTGGCATGAATCCGAATTGATTTTCTTTTATTTGGGAAACCCTAGAGTGCTCATAATCGGAAAAATACATAAATACCCCCAGAAGGGTTACAATGAAATAAGATAAATATAAACACATCTAACAATATAATTGTACAATCCCTCCTATATAAGGAGGGATGGGTCTCTCATAATAAAATAAGTTATCTTTTCCAACAAGAACATCAGGTTATGAAAGAGATTTTGTTGGTACATTCTTAGTAGTCAGGATCTGTGATACCACTTTGACCATGGCAACGTGGCATGACAAGGAGGAGAAGCAATTGAATTTCTATAATACTGCATATATGCTTCAAGTTTTATTCAACACTGCATATAATATAACAATCACTTTTCTTCTGTATTCTGGATTTTTTTCAGCAATATCATCAAATTTTATCTAGTACCAAATTTGCTATCAAGATAAATTTTGTAGAAGCATAAGCTGCAATTGTGGGCCTGTCACGTTATGATGTAATGAATTCTTATTTGGGTATATTTTCGATGATTTCACAGGATGATAGTTTTTACATTGTCGTGCTTGCTGGACTGTTGGATGTATGGCTCATGGGTTATTGTCCCACTCAATTTTCTGAAATTTAATTTTCTTTCACATGGAGCAAATTATTATGGAACTCACAAATGGCACTGGTACTTCACTCAGGGTTTCCCTGCCATTGCATTTACTTTCTTACCTCTATCATTACATGGAATATTCAAGTCAAAGAAATGGAAAATTTCGTGCTTGATTGCTTGGGTGCTGTTGATTTACAGCCTGCTTGGTCACAAAGAATTCAGGTTCTTATCATGTACTCTTGAGGTTTATATACTTTCCTTGCCTCAGTACACTCCAGAAGCACTCGAGCTCTTGCCTTCATCTAATAATCCTATCACAGGTTTGTTCTGCCGATGCTGCCTGTAGCCCTGGTGTTTGCAGGATATTCTTTGGCAAAGATGCCGCATCATCCGCCGAGACTTGAATATGCCAATTTCTGGCATCGGCAACCTACAAGAAGGGTGCTTATTGTCTTTTTCTTATCATAACTAACATATCAGTTGCCTTGTACACCAGTTTAATACATCAGGTACATCTAGGACATGACATTAAATTGCTTACTTGTTTCTCTTTGAGGTTCCATGCTGTGTTTGTTTTTCTGTCTTTTTATTTACATGAATTTTTCTCAGGAGGGGGTTTATACTTTTAGATTCTGGATAATAGTGAAATGTCAGTAGGTATTTGGTTTTAAGGTTTTTTATCAATTAGTTTACAACTGTGTTAGCCAGAGAGGAAGAGAAGATGTTATGAACTTCTTGGCCGAGGAAGCCCATAAAGGTCGAGTGAAGAATGCTCTCTTCCTTATGCCATGCCATTCAACTCCATATTATTCCACTTTGCACCATAACTTGCCCATGCGATTTCTGGATTGCTCCCCTGGGTATAACTTTGCATGTCCTTGCATTTATCATATTTTTTTCTTAATTTTGTCCTATACTTGGCATGATCTGGTTTCGTAGGTTTTGAATTCTTCATTTAATTGTTGCCCAGGAACAACAGAGGAATCTTGAGCGAGTCAGATAGCTTCAAAGCTGACCCTTTCAGATTTGTGTTGGATATGGTTCCAAATTGGACATCCCCCAGCCATATAATATTATTTGATCACGAGGAAGTGCAAATAAGAGAACTTTTGATCTCTCATTCCTTCACCGAGGTAATTGAATTGTGTACCCATCTACTTGACGCATATACTCCAACAAATTGTACAAGGTCTTTTAGAATATTATACAATACATTTTTTGATGCAAAATATTTTCCAATGCATATATCTTATATTAATAGATATATATTACTAACCTTAAATTTACACTATAGTACTCAGTAAATTGCTCCATACCTTTCTCTCAACGAATTACCTCTCAACTCTCAAGTAGAATGGAGAAGAAATCCGCCCCATCAAATATGTGGAAATCTTAAGAGTTCTTAGCACTCTTGAGAGACCACGAATGTCGTAATAAGATACTGCCTAATCTACCTTTAAACTTGAAGCATCCGGTCAAGGTTGCAAAAATCGGTAGTCGGTATTCGGTCGGTTGGGTCACTGACTAAGGATTAATCGGCAGTCGGACGATTAATCGGATTTAATCGGACTTTAATCGAATTTGGATTTCTTAATTATTTTAAGTATATAAATCATTTTTATATGTATATTCTTATATATTTACATAGATTTGTAGAATTTTTATATTACCATAATGAAAGAAAAGAAGTAGTTGAATTTAAATAAAACATTAAGCTCATTAGAATAAGTTTGCTTTTAAAAAAATAAAAAATATGGTATCTCCAAGCAAAAATTTATCATCTAGTTGACCTAGTCGGATTTAGTCGGTACTCGGTCGCCCATCCCACCTACTAAACTAGTCGGACCTACTAGTCGGGTCGGTCAGAGGACTTTTACAACAATGCATCCGGTTATTGCTTTCTTCCACCTACATTGAATCAAGTTCTTAGAATATAACTATGGAGAATAGAATGAATCGTTGTGTTCATTCCATAGGTCTAGGGTCTCTTACATAGAGAGATCCTAGAGAGCAAAAAAGAAGAAAGCACATATATGACCCCGAAGGGTTACAAGGCTTAAATAAAATAGAATGAACAATAACTCTAACACTCCCCCTCAAGTTGGAGTATATTTGTCGATCATGCCCAACTTGAAAATAAAAAAGGAGGTATTCTTCTTTCGTAGGGCCTTTGTAAAGATATTTGCAATCTGGAGTTCAGTGGAGATGTCTGGTGTGATGATCTTTCCTCGTATTGCATCATAGATGAACTTACAATCAACTTCAATGTGTTTAGTCCGCTCATGGAAAATATAATTTGTGACAGCGTGCGTAGCAAATTTGTTATCACAGTATAAAGGTACTAGAATAGGAACTGAAAGTCCAAACTTCTGTAGAAAAGAGGCAAGCCATGGGATCTCACATGTGGCTTGAGCCATTGTCCTGTATTCTGCTTTGTACTTGATCTGGAGACCACTGTATGTTTCTTGCTTTGCCCGATCTGGGGACCTTGTTCGGTCAAAACATGATGTGATCATCACTAGTTTATTATTTTTGTGGATGATTATAGTAGATCTCTTGGGTATATCAAATAAAGGAGCGTTCAGAGATTAATAAAATTGTCAGAAATTTCTTTCAATATGTTAAAACACCCTTTTCTACTTGGGTTCAGATCATCCGAACTGATAATGCTCTTGAGTTTATCAAATAGGATTTGTCAACTTTCTTTGAGTCTCAGAGGACTGTTCACCAAACCTCGTGTCCATATACCTCGCAACAGAATGGAGTCGTGGAAAGGAAACTCCGACATTTGCTTAACAATTCCAGGCCCCTTCTTAGTCAAATGATCGTTCCTAAGTACTATTGGGGGGATGCGATCCTTTCCGCTTTGATCTCATCAATAGATTTTTTTTCGTCTGTTCTCAAAAGTGGGACTCCCTTCTCTCTTTTCTATCCTACCGTGTCTACTTTTCCGCTACTTCTGAGAATATTTGGTTGCATTACTTTTGTTCACAGCTTTCATGTAGCTGACAAATTGTCACATAGGGCCATCAAATGTGTCTTTCTTGGGTACTCTCGTACTTGGAAAGGCTATCAGTGTTCTGATCTTGTTGGACGATGATACTATATATCTGCCGATAACACCTTTTTTAAGCAAACTAGCTTCCTCACACAGCCTATGGGTGACATCCCTTTTAATCTTCCACCTTCGCTAATCGTTTACACTCTTTTGCGCTCCACTACAGCTGCACCTATACCTTTATTCCTTTGCCTGCCCCCTTCTTGCAAGATAAAATGCCCACTTCAAGTGCTTCTACCGCTGCTGCCCCCGGATGTACCTGAGGAGCTTCCGTTAGCTCTTTGCAAGCAAAAGAGGCAATGTACGGTTCACTCTATGTCGCATTTTACTTCAACTAATGGTTTATCTAGTTGTGACAAGAGGTTTGCAGATGCACTGGATATTATCTCAATTCTAGAGATCATCACAGTGTGATGCAATACCAGGGTCGGCGACATACCATGGATGATGAGATGGATGCACTTACCTCCCAGGGCACATAGGATCTCGTGTCGTGCCCTCCGGGCATTTGACATGTGGTTTGCAGATGGGTCTTCATGATCAAACAATCGCCTGATGGGTCTATTGACAGATTGAAGGTTAGTTGCCAAAGGCTTCACATAAATCTATAGGATCAATTACTTTAAGACTTTCTCCCCAGTTGCCAGAATGGGATCCATATGCACCACAAACAAGGCCTGACCCATTTTCCAGCTTGATGTGAAGAATGCATTCCTCTATGGAGATCTCAAGGAGGAAGTTTACATGATGCAACCACCAGGTTATGTAGTCGAAGGGGAGTGTATATGCCGACTACGTAAGGCCATCTATGGCGGAGCCCCAGGGCATAGTTTGACAGACTTACTATTAAGATCATCACTCTTGGGTTTCAGAGGACGACATTTGACTATTCGATCTTCATCAAACGATGGCCTACTGGCACTGTCATACTTGCTGTCTATGTTGATGATATGGTTGTCACATTAAACGATGAAGCTGACATTTCAGAGACCAAGACTTTTCCTCCAGAGGATCTTTTTCTTAAAGGATCTTGGCCAACTCTGTTACTTTCTTGGCATTGAAGTAATATGTACTACAGAGAGGCTCTATCTTTCACGGAGGAAGTTTTGCCTTGGTATTCTAATTGAGGTTGGGCTACTTTGGTGCAAGCCATCTGGCATCCTTGCTGAAGTAAGAAAGCATTCCACATCTACTGATCCCGCATTTGAGGATACTACTCATTATAGAAGCCTAGTGGGTAAACTTCTCTATTTCACAGTTACTAGGTCATATATATCATATGCTGTGAATAGAGCCAACCAGCACATGGAGTGACCTCTTTACAACCATTGGCGGGATGCTCTTCTGATTCTCCATTGTTTGAAGGAATCCCTCGAACATGGACTCTTCTACAAGGCTAATGGATGTCTCTGCCTATATATATGTTGATTATGCTATTGCTAGCTCGCCTGAGGATCACCAATCCACTACAGACTACACCATGTTTGTTGGGAATAATCTGGTCACATGGCAAAGCAAGAAGCAGACAACGGTCTTTAGATCAAGTGTAGAAGCAGAATACATAGGGCAATGACCTAAGCCACCTGTGAGATCCCGTAGCTTGTCTCTTTTCTACGGAGATTGGACTTTCAATTGCTACTCTAATACCTTTATACCGTGTCAACAGATATGCTATGTACAACGCCACCAATCATGTTTTCCATGAGCGGACTAAACACATTGAATTTGATTGTCACTTCACCCGTGATGCAAGGAGGAAAGATCATCACTTCACACATCTCCGCTGAACTCCAGCTTGCATATAGCTATGTGAAGGCCCTACCAAAGAAGCATTTCTCCTTTTTGATTTTCAAGTTTGGCATGATCGACATATATGCTCCAACTTGAGGGAGAGTGTTTTTCCTTTCTATTTTATTTAAGTTCTGTAACCCTTCGGGGTCATATATTATTCTCTTTCTTTGCTTTCTAAGGTTTCTCTCTTTATAAGAGATCCTAGACCACTGTTGTAAAAATCGGCCGACTACTCCGTTTAGTCGGTCCGATTAGTCGACTCGGTGGGGTAGCCGAGTCGACTAGGTGAAATCGGGTCATAATCGGGTTAGGCCGATTACTCGGCCGAGTAATCGGTGTAGTCGGCCGACTAGGCGGCCGCTTTTTGCAACAGGTTATCAGGTGCCCAATAACCCTAAACCCGCGTTATTTTTGACGGAACCGTAAACCCCAAAAAACAAAATAGTGTCGGACAGAACGACTCTCCTATTTTCGAAACCTCCCATCCTCCGCATCCCTAACCGTGCCTCCTGCTCCTGCTCGACGTTCGCCACCTCCATCGCCGCTCCTCCATCGGCGCTCCGGTCAGCCACCGCGCCACTCCTCCATCGCCTCGACGCCGCGCGGCTGCCCGAAGGAGGATCTCCACCATCCAGCTTCTCATCGATCGCCGCCCAGGACCTCAGGTTAGGGTTTTACTTCTTTTTTTGTTTTTTTTCTTTTTTATTTACCAGTCAATGAAAAAACCCTAGTTCTTATAGCATATGCCATGAACTTGTTTACCCTAGAACAAATCGCTATGGTCGGTTTTGTTACCACACGAGATTAATCCATTTATGTTTCACGGTTGACCATGTTGTTCAACAAAGCGTGGCGAGAGCGCCATCAATGAGCATCACGGTGAATGACGTTGGAAGGCAGACCCTCTTTTGAGACTGCACTATAATATTTGATCCTTAGCCACAATCCCTTCACCAGGAGTCCACGACAATGATCAATCACCGTTTGATTGTCCGTTTATTCGACGATGAATCGGTTGCTCATACGAAAATTAATGAGAGGCTCTCACGTTATTTTCAAGATATGTATCACTATTTTGTGTTTTTTCTCGCTAAGTTAGGTGTGGATTAATTGTTATTAACAGTAGATATACTAATTTCTTTGTTGTCAAAAGCTTATGAAGTATCATGCCACTGATTTTTTTATATCATAATTTGTCATTTTTTTATTATGTAGATGGCTATATTGTTTAAGCTCTTAAAAATATTAAAACTGGTAAATATATGAATATAAATGAGAGTATATGTTATAAAAAAATTATTTATATATTTTAAATAATAAAAAAATCCAAACCGACTAATGCCCGACTAAATTCGATTACTCTCCCGACTGCCGATTAATCCTTAGTCAGTGACCCTACCGACCGAGTACCGACTGCCGACTTCTGCAACCTTGTCCTAGACCCAAGCTATAAACATAACAATTCGTTCTATTCTCCATACTTACCTATTGCACTTGCGTTTTGAATATCCCCCTCTTCAGAAATGTGTTGTGTTCTTCCTCAGTTTTCTCATTTGTCCAAATTTCAGTGCAAGTCTTGTCAATTAGGGAAGCACTACCATTCTAGTTTCCCTAATCGACCTTCTCGTAAGTTAATGATAATAGTTCTTGTTTTGAGTTGATACATTTTGATGTTTGTGGTCCAAGTCGGGTCCATGATCTACATGGTCATTATTTTTATCTCGATGTTGTGGATAATTTTGATGTATTTCATGGGTATTTTTATTAGAGAATATTTGAAGTTTGGAGTGTAATGCGAAGTTTTCTTTAGAAGTTAAAAATTTATTCTACCCATGTTAAATATGTTCAAGTTGCCAATGTTCTTGAATTTCACATTTTCTTTCTCCCTCTCAGTTTTTCAAGCCTCATGGTATTATGCATAAAACCTCATGTCCTTACACCTCTCAACATAACGGGGTCGCTGCGAGGATACACCGATACATATGGGAGCTGCATGAAACATTCTTGTTCATTGTCATGCTCCCTATGCACATTGAGAAATGCTGGTATATTTAATCAACTGTATGCCATCATCGATGATAAATGATCAAGTTCCCTTGCATGTTCTTCCTTATATGGATCTGTTTACCGTTCGTCCTCGTGTTTTTGATTGTGTTGCCTTTGTTAATATTGTCTCTAGGAAGTTATAAACTGTTACCACTAGCTGTCAAATGTATCTTTGTTGGATATATTCCAACTCAATAGGGATGTTGATGTTATGATCCTATTCGCAGGATGTATCATGTGAGTGTAATGTTACTTTCTTTGAGTCCACTACCATGAGATCGAGGATGTTGAGTTTAGAATATTCTCTGAAACAAGTATTCTGACCTCTCCCTCCTGTTTTGAATCCTGAGCCTCCTAAGCATGCAAACCCAATCTTAATAGTACATAAGGTCTACTCCAACTCAATATGAAGAACATATGGTAGATTCCGCTGATGAATTCGATCTACGAATAGCCTTAGAGGAAGCATAATTGCTCAAAATATCCACTCATCAACTACTATACTCTTAATAGACTCTCACATGAGTACATATAATTAACTCATGCTCTCCCAACAATAGTGATTGCAAAAGCATATCAAGAAGCACTTATAAATGATAAGTGGAAAGCAACAATGATTGAAGAAATGACCACTTCACAATCTAGGGAAACATGGTTCATGGTTTTACATCCCGATGATGTAGCTGTGGTAGGCTGCATATGGGTGTTTATGGTAAAACAAATAGTTGATGGTAGCATTGGAAGCTACAAGTTGAGGCTAGTTGCGATTCGTACTATGTTAGAAAATATGATGCGGAAGCGTATCAGAATAGATAATGGTAGAAACGATGTTGGAGTGGTTGTTCATAAGGATTTGAAGGATTGTGTGGTTGAGGCGCAAAGATTCGAGGATCGCGTTATTTTGCTAAAATTAGTGCTTGAAGAAGAAATTCTGGATATCATCTCAGTTTATGCACCGCAAATTGGTTTAGATGAAAGGACTAAACAAGCTTTTTGGGAGGATCTAGATAAGATTTTACAAGGAATCCCACAAAGAGAGATGATTTGCATAGGTGGAGATCTTAATGGACACGTGGGAAAAGATGCTTCAGAGTATGCTAGTGTTCATGGAGGACATGGTTTTGGGGATAGAAATGAAGAGAGAAAAGTCATTCCGGATTTTGTAACGACATATGATCTTTTCATAGCAAACACTCTCTTCAAGAAGAGGAAGGAGCATTTAATTACTTATAAGAGTGGGCCAACTAGAGCACAAATAGATTACTTTGCATTGAGGAGAAGAGATTGGTATTGTTGTAAAGACTGCAAAGTAATCTCAGGAGAGAGTTTGACAACCCAACATCGCTTGTTAGTCTTGGATGTGCAAATAAAAGGGTTGGTAAAGAAAAGGAGGGTTCTTAAGATCACTAGAACTAGATGGTGGAATCTTCCACTAAAGCAATCAAGCTTCAGGGAGAAGGTTTTAGAAGACTTATCTTGGGATTGTAGCGGAAGTGCAAACGAGATGTAAAGGCAGTAGCATCTTGTATCCAAAAGGTAGCCAAAGAGATACTAGGCGAGTCAAAGGGAGGAACTCTAGGTCAAAAGGAGGCTTGGTGGTGGAGTGAAGGAGTGCAAGAGAAGCTAAAAATTTAAAGAGCATGCTTTAAAGCTATGTCTAACGATAGAATAGCGGAAATTGTCACAAACTACAAAATAGCGAAGAAGGAAGCAAAGAAAGCTGTAAGAGAAGCTAAGTCAAAAGCTTATGATGTTTTTTATTAAAATCTCGACTTTAAGGAGGGCCTGAAGGATATATTCAGGTTGGCCAAAGCAAGAGAAAGAAAGACCAAAGATCTTTCTCAAGTGAGATGCATTAAGGACGAGGAAGGTCATGTGTTTGTTACTCAGAAGGACATAGAGACTGGATGGGAGCAGTACTTCCATAAACTTTTCGTTGGGGAAGGAAATAGAGAGATCACTTTGGGTGATCTAGCTAGTAGTGAATATTACTTGAATCGTGCAAGCTATAGACGAATACAAAGAAAGGAAGTAGAGGAAGCTTTGAAGGTGACCTGGGAAAGGTGTAGGACCGGATGACATCCTGTAGAAGTATGGAGAGTTTTAGGTGAGCGCGGTTTGATTTGACTTACGAATCTATTCAATATTATTTGGCGAAGCAAGAAAATGCCTGAAGATTGTTGGAGGAGTATCGTGGTGCCTCTTTATAAGAATAAATGAGACATTCAAAATTGTTCAAATTACAGAGGTATCAAGCTGATGAGTCACAATATGAAAAATTTGGGAACGTGTGATCGAAAGAAGGCTGAGGTAAGTTTCCAACGTAAAAGAAAATCAATTCGGATTCATGCCAGGTCGCTCAACTATTGAAGCCATCCATTTGCTGAGAACAATGGAGATTTATAGAGCTAAAAGGAAGAACCTCCATATGATCTTTATTGATTTGGAGAAGGCTTATGATTCTGTCCCACGAGAAATATTGTGGAGAGTTTTGGAGAAGAGACAAGTACCTGTCCTATACATTAACCTCATAAAGGACATGTATGATATGACTTTATCTTGTGTAAGGACCCCGTTTGGGAAGACTGACTATTTTGACATTAACATTGGTTTACATCAAGGTCCAACTTTGAGTCCATTTCTTTTTTACTTTGATTATGGACGGGTTGACAAGTCACATTCAGGGTGCGTTACCTTGGTGTATGTTATTTGTTAATGATATTGTGTTGATTGACGAGACTAGAGATGGAGTAAGCATGGCCTCAAATTTCAACGAAATTCGATCGAATTTCTGTCGAATATCGATATCCAGTCGAAATCGAAATTCAACCGAAATGACCGAAATATGGGGGTGCTAGTACAAAAAATAACCGAAATTTCGATCGAAATTCCACCGAAATTCCATCGAAATTCTGTTTTGGTCGATACCGAAATGGTGACCGAAACCGACATTTATGACCTTGGGAGTAAGTGAGAAGCTTGAGGTCTGGAGACATGCATTGGAGACTGAAGGATTTCGTATAAGTAGGGCTATGACGGAATATATGGAGTGCACCTTTGATGGAAGTAATGGCAAAGGAATTGAGGTGAAGATTGGTGACAATAACATTCAGAAGAGAGATTCTTTTAGATACATGGGATCTATTTTGCAACAGAATGGAGAAATTGATGGAGATGTTACTAATAAAATAAATGCAGGCTGGCTGGAGTAGAGAGGAGCCTCTGCTGTTCTCCGTGATAAGAAAATTCCTTTAAGAGTTAAAGGAAAGTTTTACAAGGCAACCATCAGACCTGCTATGCTCTATGGATCTGAATGTTGTCCTGTGAACCATAGACATGTGCAGAGAATGGTTATAGCAGAAATGAAAATGCTAAGGTGGATGTGTGGACACACACGTAAAGATCGGATTCGGAATGATGCAATTAGAAAGAAAGTTGGTGTAGCTCCGATCGAGGATAAGATGCGAGAAAACCGCTTAAGATGGTTTGGTCATTTGCAAAGAAGATCAACAGATGCACCAGTTAGGAGATGTGAATGTTGGGATGTTGAGCCACCGCATACATGTGCATGTTTGAAACTGAGGTCTCGTAATCTGAACGTCGAGTCTGGATAACTGTAGAGTCTGGAAAATTTGACTGACGTGGAATCTGACATCTGAATAATCTGGAAAATCTGATAATCTGGTCTGTGATTCTACACAATACTCCCCATTTCTCCCATACTTGTCGGAAATCAATAGCATTGACAAAGTTGGGAGAAGACAAGATAATGGGGAAACAACCAAATAAGCGGTCACATTTTTTTCTTCGACTTTTCTCAATCATTTTTAAATCATTTTTTGACTATTTCATTCTTTTTGTGATAGCCGTCACTTTTTTTTCAAATAAACCGTTCACTTTGTTTTCGGCTTTTCACTTATCTTTTTTTTCCCGTCGCATATGGTTTTTTTGTATGCACCTTTTTTTTCAAAGCAAACACACATTTTTTAATGAAACATCCCGACCCACTTGGGCCCAATCTTCTTTCTTTTTTTATAAACATCCCCTCTTTTTTTTAACAGAGCAGCCTCGATTTTTTTAATAAATGGCCTACGGACGTATCTTCTTTTTCGTCACCTAGGGTTCCCCTGATGGGGACCCTTCTTCTGTCGCCGCCACTGGATGGAATGACGCGGGGTGATCCTCCGTGAGATCAAAAAGGAGGGCGGTGGTGCTCGCCTGAGTGCGGAGGGAGAGTGCGACGCGTGCTTGGGGGCTCTGCTGGACGAGTTCTCGCGCCGTCTGCGAGAGAGGATGATGCTCCTTCAGGAGGAGATGCGGCCTCGAGAGGGGATGCAGCCGCCGCATCTGCATGAGACCGTCGTCGGGAGGTGCGACATCGCTGGGGCTTGCGAGATGGTGTCATATGGACCCACTGGATCGCGCAAGGAGACCTGAAGTTCGCACAAGGAGGTCTGGAAAGCCATGGTGGTGGCTCGATGGAAGGCTAGAGCTTATTGCACTTGGGGATCTCCGCAGCCTGGACTCGTTGGAGAGGAGGTGCAGGGGCTCGTAGGGGCGGCATCGCTGGACTTCGAGGAGAGGTGCGATGCGACGGGAGGATGCTCTGCGCTGCCTGAGAGATGGGGCTTCGCCTAGGGCTGCTGGGGATGCCGCGAGGAGAGAAGAGCCGCCTTGTTGGCTCGCGGCTTGAGTCGCCTAGAAGGCCTTCGCCAGGAGGGCTAGGACTGGTACCAAGAGAAGTGCACCGCTTGGATGGAATCTATCGCCTAGAAAGGCCTCCGCCCGGAGGCGCGAAGCAGAGTAATGGTGACTGATCATCGCCGTGGAGGGCAGAGCGCCGCCTGGTGTTGATGGCAGAGCTGCGCATGATGCCCGCCTGGAGATGCAATGAAGATGGGAAGGGCGGTTATGTCTTGCGCTTGAATTGATATGTGATTACGGTTTCATATTGAACGTTCGCAGAACCTTGCTCGCCTGATTTTGCACCGGGTTTCAACAAACCCTTGAACCTTGTAACTTGACAACTTGAACAAATCACGAGCATGATCTCCATAAAAAATGATTTTCAAGAATGAACGATAATTGAATCAAATCTCGAAAAATAAGAACATGAAAACCTAAAGAATCGAACCCTCTATGATACCATGTTAGAAAATATGATGCAGAAGCATATCAGAATAAAATAATAATAAACATGAAGAATGCGGGATTTAACATGGAACCCTACTCCCTTAGGAGCGGGACGAAAACACGGGAGAACACCACAAATGGCTGATAGTCTATTGCTTTTCTCACTGGATACATTGGGTGAGGGGTTTCTTATATAGCCCTCACCGGGTCTCCACATCTCTCAACTGGTAGATGTGGGACTAAAGACTTGGATGTGGTAAATGGATCCTGGAGTGATCCATTTGCCCATCTCCCATATAAATGACGCACAATCAAATACTCCAACATACTATATAGGCTATCATATGACTTTTTCTCCTATTGCCCAGCATGCATCTATTTGAATTCTTCTTGCAGTTGCAATAGGCAATGATTGGCCTCTATTTCAGTCCTACATGAAGAACACCTTACACGAAGATCTGACAAAAGAGATTTACATGTAACAACCACCTGCGTTTGCTGTTGAGCAGGAGCCTTAGTAAGTATGCCATCTTCATAAAGTAATCTATGGTCTCAAGCAAAATCCGAACATGGTTTTAGAAGCTCTCAATTATTATTCATGAATATGGCTTCACTTATTCGATTACAAATAATTCACTCTTTGCATCTCCTATTAAAAATGACATGTTGGCCATTCTGGTTTATGTGAAAGGCATCGTCATCACTGACAATGATTTACACGGGTTGGAAAAGATTAAGTACTTCTTAAGCAATCGATTTGTTATCAAATATTTTGGCCAACTACGGTATTTTCTCGATCTGTAATATTCTTGAAATGACAAAGAACTTATTATGAGTCGGAGAAAGTTTGTTACTAACCTTTTTAAGGACATATGTATGGTTGAATTTATGCTTACTGCTATACCGATGGATCCAAATCTAAAGTTGTATGCAGATGATACAAAAGAAGCAGATGCACTGGAATACAAAAGAGATAGTTGGGAAACTTCTATATAAGACTGTCAACAAGTTAGATATTTTGTTTGCAGTAAGCTAGGTTAGCCAATTCATGGCTAGGCCAAGACAAGCTTTCATGGATGCAGTCATGATAATACTAAGATACTGGAAGACTTCTCCAGGAAATGGCATGTCCTTTAAGGACCTCTTATCTTCTCAGGGTATGCTGATGCCGACTACACAGTGTCCACATGATAGAAATCCACTTCAGGCTTTGCCGTGTTTCCAGGTGAGTCTTTGGTAACTTGGAAGAGTAAGAAACAAGTTGTATACAAATCCAATGTTGTATCAAAATACATGGTTATGACCAAGCCATTGTCGAAATACAACAACAACAAAGCCTTTTCCCACAATTAAGTAGGGCCGGCTACATGGATTCATCGCCTCCATTCAGATCTATCTTGGTTCAATCTCAGGTTTATATCCAAAAAACTAAGATCCCTTCGTATAGTCTCTTTCCAACACTTCTTGGACCGTCCTCACCCTTTCTTAGCCGGCTCAACATCCCAACACTCGCATCTCCTAACTGGTGCATTAACTGATCTTCTTTGCAAATGACCCACCATCTTAAGCGGTTTTCTCGCATCTTATCCTCGATCAGAGCTACACCAACTTTCTTTCTGATTGCATCATTCCGAATCCGATCTTTACGTGTGTGTCCACACATCCACCTTAGCATTTTTATTTATGCTACAACCATTCTTTGCATATGTCTATGGTTCACAGGCCAACATTTAGATCCTTAGAGCATAGCAGGTCTCACGGTTGCTTTGTAAAATTTTTCTTTAATTTTTAAAGGAATTTTCTTATCACAAAGAACAACATAGACTCCTCTCTACTTTAGCCAGCCTGCATTTATTCTATTAGTAACGTCTCCATCAATTTCCCCATCATGTTGCAAAATAGATCCCGGATATCTAAAAAAATCTCTCTTCTGAATGTTATCGTCACTAATCTTCACCTCGATTCCTTCACCATTGCTTCCATCAAAGTTGCACTCCATATATTCCGTCTTAGCTCTACTTATACGAAATCCTTTAGTCTCCAATGCATGTCTCCAGACCTCAAGCTTCTCATTTACTCCATCTCTAGTCTCGTCAAGAAAATATCATCAACAAATAACATACACCAAGGTAACTCGTCCATAATCAAAGTAAAAAGAAATGGACTCAAAGCCGAACCTTGATGTAAACCGATGTTGATGTCAAATAGTCTGTCTTCCCAGACGAGGTCCTTACACAAGATGAAGCCCTATCATACATATCCTTTATGAGGTTAATGTATAGGGCATATACTTTTCTCTTCTCCAAAAGTCTCCACAATATCTCTCGTGGGATAGAATCATAAGCCTTCTCCGAATCAATAAAGATCATATGGAGGTTCTTCCTTTTAGATCTATAAATCTCTATTGTTCTCCTAGGCAAATGGATGGTTTCAATAGTTGAGCGACCCGACATGAATCCGAATTGGTTTTCTTTTAATTTGGAAATTTACCTCAACCTTCTTTCGATCACATGTTCCCAAATTTTCATTGTGTGACTCATCAGCTTGATACCTTTATAATTTGACAATTTTGAATGTCTCCTTTATTCTTATAAAGAGGCACCACGATATTCCTCCAATCTTCTGGCATTTTCTTGCTTCGCCAAATAACGAGTCGGTATTAACATACCTACACGTAGAATATCCCCTTTCACTACAGTTAAGGGGTGACAATCAACAACAACAACAACAACAACAACAAAGCCTTTTCCATCATTAAGTAGAGTCGGCAACACGGATTCTTTGCCTCCATTTAGATTTATCTTGGGTCATTTTTGGGCATAGATCTAAAAAAGTAAGATCCCTTCGTATAATCTCATTCCTACACTTCTTGGGCCTTCCCCCAAGGCCCTAAATGTCGGTTTCAGTCACCATTTCGGTGATTGACAAAAAAAGGGAATTTCATTCTAATTCTGACCGAAATTTCGGTCATTTCGATCATTTTTTGTACTAGGGCCCCATATTTCGGTCATTTCGGTCGAATTTCAATTTTGACAGTGTTGGAGAAAACTAATAGAGATGTATATTCCTGCAACCCTAGGCTCTCTTATATAGGAGAAAGACCTATGGGTAAATTACATAAGATAGACAAAAGAAATAAAATGACTGGAAAAGATATATAGGAATGTAGAAATATCTCAATACTCCCCCTCAAGATGGAGCATAGATGTTAATCATGCTCAGCTTGGACGAACACTTCTGAAATGGACCCCTGAGTAATGCCTTGGTAAGATATCTGTTGTTTGCTCTCCTGAACTAACATGAGAGGTAGAAATCAGATCCTTCTGGATCATATCTCTATTGTAATTGCAGTCTAGCTCAATATGTTTCGTTCTCTCATGGAATGCAAGGTTGTTAACAATGAAAAGAGCAACCTGATTGTCACATTGGAGGTGCATGGGAAGAGGCACCTCTATAGTCAGATCACTAAGAACAGATCTAACCCACATCATCTCTGTGCTAGTCTGCGCCATAGCCCTGTATTTTGACGTAACACTCGATCTGGCAACCATAGTCTGCTTCTTGCTCTTCCATGAAACCAGTGAATTCCTTATAAACACAGCAAAGCCCAAGGTAGACTTTCTATCCTTTGGACATCCAGCATAATCTGCATCTGCACATGCTGTAACTAAGAGGGATGTGCCCTTGCTGAAAAGAAGTCCCGTACCAGGTGAAGTCTTCAGGTATCTCGGAATCATATGGTCTGCATCCATATGTACCTGTCTACATGGCCTCAAATTTCAGCGAAATTCGTTCGAATTTCTGTTGAATATCAATATCTTGTCAAAATCAAAATTCGACCGAAATGGCTGAAATGACCGAAATATGGGGGGCCTGGTACAAAAAATCACCGAAATGACCAAAATTTCGATCGAATTTCGGCAGGTCACCGAAATGGTGACTGAAATCGGCATTTAGGGCCTTGCTTGTCTAGGCTACTCCATAAACTGACTTACTTTGCTGACAGCAAAGGATATATCGGGCCTGGTGATGGTCACATATAGTAGCTTGCCAACCAGCTCCCTGTACCTCCCCTTGTCCTCCTCCTCAGTGTCATCATCATATAGCTTCATGCTCGGTTCAATAGGAGGGGTGGCAGGTCTGCAATTTGCCATGCTTGTCTCTGAAAGAATATCTGCAACATACTTCCTCTGGGTCATCTCAAGATCTCGCTGGTTCCTGGCAAACTCCAGCCCAAGGAAGTAACGTAGATGTCCAAGATCCTTGGTCACAAACTGCTGACCTAGGAAGTCCTTGGCACCATGAATGCCCTGCTTGTCATTCCCTTTAACAATAATGTCATCAACATACACAAGAATGACTATAGTACCTCTCCGTGTCTTCTGCACAAACAAGGAATGATTGGCATACCCCTATTGCTCTATCAAGTCTGAGAGCTTCTGGAACCATGCTCTTGGACTCGGCTTAAGACCATAAATAGCCTTGTGTAGCCTACAAACCTTGTGACACTCCCCCTCAGCAACAAACCCTGGTGGCTGCTGCATGTAGACCTCCTCCTGTAGATCACCGTAAAGGAAGGCATTCTTCACATCAAGCTGATACATAGGCCAATCTCGTGTCACAATAACAGAAAGAAGAATACACAAAGTAGAATGCCTGGCCACTGGAGAGAAAGTATCTTGGTAGTCCACCCCATATGTCTGGGTGAACCCACGTGCCACAAGTCTCACCTTATAAGGATCCACACTGCCATCCACACTATTTTTCACAGTGAACACCCATTTGCATCCCACAACAGATGCATCAACAAGAGTAGAAACAAGAGTCCATGTACCACGGGACTGTAGCGCAACCATCTCCTCCTTCATAGCCAAGCGCCCGTGACTATCCCTCAATGCCTCCTCATAGTTTCGTGGAATGTCCACGGCTGATAGGGCTGCTGCAAACTGCTGAAAATCCCCTGTTAGACGATGCAAAGAGATATGAGAAGCAAGGGAATAGGAAGCACAAGATCGCTTCTTCTTTTGAACTGCGATAGGGATATCTAGGTTAGAGTGAATGTCCTCCATCTGTGTGCTATGTTCCTGCAATGATTCCTACACAGATATATCTCCAGACCCATCGTTAGACGCTATATTATCAAAACAAACATGGGGCTCCGTGGACGATGGTCAATGGCCAATAGCAGAAGCAGTCCGACGAGTGTAGAATTTAGGTAAAGATGGAACAAGTGGCGCATGTGACTGGGTAGTAGGAGGGGGTGGAGGAGGTGGTGGTGGCAGAGGTGGAGGAGGCGACGGAGATGGTGGAGTTGGTACATCTGGCATGGGAGGAGGTGGCATGTAGACTTCATCATCAGAGTCCGATGAAGCCAACCTATCACATGTAGGAGAGAAATACACCGCAGACTCAAAAAAAGTGGCATCAACACTGATATAGTATTTTCTACGCAAAGGGTCATGACACCGGTATCCCTTCTGAGTCCTGGAGTACCCAACAAACACACATTTGACATCTCTAGGAGCGAGCTTGTCAAGACCAAGAGTCAACTGGTGAACGAAAGCAACAGATCCGAACACACAGGGAGTGAGTGAGAATAACTCCTTAAGGAAGGCTATGGAGAAAGGAATTTTCTCACCTGAGATAGACGATGGCATACGATTCACCAAATAGCATGATGTAAGAATTGCATCACCCCAAAATGAATGTGGTGCACGACTTTGAATGAGAAGAGTCCGATGACGATGCTTTCTCTCAGCAACACCATTTTGCTGAGAGGTGTAAGGGCAAGATGTTTGTTAGATAATCCCTTTAGATGAAAGAAAATGAGATAGATCATGAGTACAGAATTCCAAAGCATTATCGGTTCACACAAATTTCACAGAGGTAGAGAAAACATTATGCACTTCAGTAATAAAGGTTTTGATCACATCCCCTGCTTCAGATTTATTTTTCAAAAGAAACACTCATGACAATTGTGAAAAATCGTCCACAACAACAAGATAAAATCTGTGTCCTTGGTGATCAGGAACACAACTCGGAACCCAAATGTCAACATGAAATAACTCAAAAAGGAAGCTACTGCTCCGACTATGACGAATGGGAAAGGCAGACCGATGATGCTTTCCCAACTGACAAGCTTCGCACTGAAAGGAAGAATTAGGTGAAATCTGCAGTAGTATATGACGCATCTTCTGAACAGGGAGATGGCCAAACCGAAGGTGCCAAGTAAACGGAGAGACTGATCCCGACGAATGAGAAAATATGCCTGCATAAGGAGTCCGAACCAGACGATAAAGGCCCATATGCTCACTGCCACACCCAATCACTTTGCACGTAAGAATGTCCTGAAAAACAAGAGACGATGGGTAAAAAATAGCTTGGCATTGCAAATCCTTGGTAATCTAACTAATAGAAAGCAAATTCATAGAGAATTCCGGAGCATGTAGCACATTCTGCAAACGCATCGAAGGCGTCAACGTGATCTCCCCCTGACTTGTGATTGGGTAATGAGTTCCATCAGCTATCACAACTGTTCTCCCTGGCGGAACCTGCTTATATGACAAGCTGATGTTTGTCTCCACATAGATGATTTGTCGCACCGGAGACCATAATCCATTATGTAATGTCAGATCCATGACAGGTGGTAAAAGCATAAGTACCTGAAGTGTTAGCTGTAGCAGAGGTACTGGAAGAAGTGGATGCTGCCACTTCTGAATGATCTCCTGAAGATGGTGAAGCAGAAGTAGGTATAATATCTCGCAGTCTGGCCACTAGATGATCAAACCTCTAATCTAAAATAGACGCAGCAGGAGACTCAATCTGCTCTGTAACACGAGATGATGTCGGGAACCCATGCTTGGAATACCATGTCTCTTCAGTATAACCTGGGCGATGACAGAAAGTACATGGCTGACGTGTGCGACCTCCTCTACCACGAGGTCCGCGCCCACGAAATGAAGAATGCCCCCCTCTTCCTCGAGAAGCTGCCATGACCGAGGAAGTCTAACTAGAGGTTGAGGAAGGAATAGTAATCCTGCTGAGCCTGCGGAACGCTTCCTCCATGGGGAGGCATTTGCTAGTATCTGGGAGCGAGCAGCATCATATTCAGGGTCAAGGGCTGCTAGGAATACCCCAACCATGGTAGCATTCTTATATGTCTTATGTTGCTCTGAAGTTGCCGTTAGAGGCATGAAACTGTGGAACTTCTCAAACATCCTACGCAAGGATCTAGTGAATGCAGAGGGAACCTGTTCTGCTTGATAGTGAATATGTCATGCTGAAGTTGTAGGATCTTCGTCTCGTTCCTCGCTTGAGAATATGTTTCTGCGAGGATATCCCACATCACCTTAGCAGTAGGCTGATGTAACACATCATTGGCGATCTCAATCGTCAATGTACCAGAGAGTCAAACATTGGCATAAGCGTCGTCCGCCTCCCACGAGGCATTTACCACCTGCTCTTCCTTGGTAAGTGTGTTTCTTACCATTTGACTTCATCAAGCTCATAAACTGCATAGTCCAGAGCTCATATTTATCCCATCCATTTTGACAATAGGTGCTGGACCTCTGAATGCGCTCGTGGCGGGTACATCGACTTTGTTTTCAAATATCTTGTAGGATGTATAAGACTACGATTTTGTAAACCAATGAATCAATGTCTACAAAAACATATGTGGATTTGAATGCATATGTAGAACTTATGCACTCAAATCCATTAACCAAGCGGAGGCCTCGACACCGAAGCACTTAGACGCAATACACAGACATGGTCCGCATGCAAAGGGACTGTACGTGGGCACTGCGCGAGGCGGCATAGCGCGCATAGGGGCGCATCACGCGAGGTGGGGATGCACGAGGGGGCGATGCTGCAACACGAGGAGGTGGCGCTGCTGCACGCGAGGGAGGTGATGTGCGCAAAGGCTGGAGCGTGGAGGCAGGGGTGACGCCCGGAGATGAGAAGGACAGTGCGCGGAGGGGAGGGGGCGGGTAGGGTTAGGGTTTCGGATACGAGAGCTCTAGTCTAGGACCACCGCTCTGATACCATGTTGGAGAAACATAACAGAGAGGTATATTCCTGTAACCCTAGTCTCTCTTATGTAGGGGAGAGACATATGGGTAAATTACATAAGATAGACAAAAGAAATAAAATGATTGGAAAAGATACATAGGAATGTAGAAATATCTCAACAGACAGGATATCGATATTCGACAGAAATTCGACTGAATTTCACTGAAATTTGAGGCCATGCCTTCCCCGCCCTCTCTTAGTCGGCTCAACATCCCAAAACTCGCATCTCCTCACCGGTGCATCAACTGACCTCCTTTGCAAATGGCCAAACCACCTTAAGCGATTTTCTCGCATCTTATCCTCGATCGGAGCCAGTGTTCACTAAATCGGCCGCACGGGCCGCATATGCGGCCGCATATGCCCGTGCGGCGTGCAAACCGCATCGATTACTTGAATCAGTGCATTATGTGCCCTCCCCGCATATGCGGCCCGCATATGCCCCGCATATCCCGCATATGCCCCGCATACTGCTCCAGCAGCTCCAACTTTTCAATCTTCTCATTCAGGTCCTTAATTCTGTAACTCTGCCTCTTCATTCAATTGTTATAATATGACATGCATTTTTATACAATTGCAATGCATTACACCATTATTTATATGCAATGTTTTATGTTTTTCTCATGTATTATTTTCACGAGTATATGCAATGTATCGTCGAATATTTTTTATATATGCCGATTGAGGTTTTGCTCATGTAGTGCATATATGTGTATTAAAGTTTTGTTATTACGAATCATATAATATAAATTTTTTAAGGTAAATGTTTTTTTGTGATTAAATATGAGGCAATTAAAAGTATATATGCACACCCATCTAACATGAACCGTTTTTCTTAGATATTCTTTAACTCCACTTAGATACATAACTTTAGTGGTAATGTTATTCATAGATATTTTTAAAATTAAAAATTAGAAAACCGCTTAGAACCGCATATACCCCGCATATGCACCCGCATACCGCTTAATCAGTATTCGGTGACCAGTCCGAACACATATGCATACTTCTTTCTTGAACCTTGATCGGAGCTACACCAACTTTCCTTCTGATGGCATCATTCTGAATTCGATCTTTATGTGTGTGTCCACACATCCACCTTAGCATTTTCATTTATGGGGCGACAATAAAGCAGCATTATTCATAGCTACTAAACTTGCCTTCCGTGACAGAACCAAGCACATCGAGGTTGATTGTCATTACAGTAGAGATACGACACAAAAGGAGCTCATCACTACTAATGTTTTCTCATCAAAGCCAACGACAGATATGTTCACGAAAGCCCTCTTCGGAGGATCTTTTAAAAAATGCTTATCCAAGTTGGGCATGACATCTATGCTCCCTCTTGAGGGGGGAGTGTTGAGAGATATTTATCGTACACCACATCAGGGGTATTCTTGTATTTTCATTTATGAGGTGAGTCTCTATTGTCAACCTAATCCTAGCATTTCCTTCCACAAGGAGAGATAGGGTACCTATTTAGAATATAGAAAAGCATCCCCTCATTCTACGGAGAGCATTTGATTCTTTGCTGTTTTCCTTATCTGTTGTCTGAGTTCTGGACCAGGATGCGGTGAGGGTCTGATAAACCCGTTCTGTTTTCTGAGTAATACAGTTTCCACTAGAGCATCTAACTAGGGTGATCATCCACGAAGTTTTAAAACAATGGTGTAAAGTTGTCTTGGACTTTATGATAATTTAGCCATGAATAGGTCCATTTATTTTCCTTTGTCTAACTCACAGGCTTACTTTTATTTCTGCAGGACAAGAAGTTTTTTAATGCACACTTCCCGGCAGGTGATGTTCTTCAGGCGTTTGTGCATGTCTATGTTCGGAAAGATCAATGAATCACATGTAAGTTTTTTTATTGTTTCTCTTTTTGCATTTAGAATGATCAAGACTATACCAGATTTATTTAGCAGATTATGTATGTAGGTGTTTTCTAAAAGAATTTCCACAGATATCTATTTATGTTAGGAGGATTAGTAATATCCTGTGAATCTTTATAACATAGATAGCATGGTCAAAGCATGGAGTCTGTGGATATGTGATTGTAGATATCTAATTTTCACTATTGCTACCACTTCAAATCCTGTGGATATGAAATTGTAGATATTTAGTTGCTTTATATGCCTTTTTTCAGTATTGCTACCAGTGCTAATCCTCAGATTATTTAAGACAGAAGGTTTGGTTTCAGCTACTGTATATTTATGTATTCAAATTCTCTTAATTTCTTGTTGTGGCCTAATGCAATCCCACAATGTGGGGGTTGGCACGCCCACATGTTATCACATATCGTGATTTAGTTGACTGAGTCAAGGGCCATCTACGCAACAATAAATTTGAATGACTGTAATAACTGCATCAACATGTCTTTTCAAACAAATAGCCACTTTATTGATTAAATGAGGGCATCCCTGTGATCTTATGATGATCGATTTGATCTTTTTAATCAATGGAGTTTAGTTTCAGAAGGTGCGGTTAAATTTTCATGCGGAAAAACCAAAGTTAACTGCCTAGTATAGAAAGTTTCCTTACATACACAGCGATAGGTTTGTCTTGAACTATGAGGTGTCCTGAGGCGTGCGCCTCGTTAGAAAATGGCTGATAAGCCTCTAGGCGGTCTAGGCGTAAGCCTCAATTTATAAGGATAAATAACTATAAATAATAATAAAATATATATTAATAAAATTGTATTTTAACTAACATATGATATAATATCACTATAACATATGATGAAATAATAAAGATATAAATACCGGAAAGAAAAGATATACAATTGTATATGCTGTGGGACTAAACCACAACTGGTAGATCTGGGACTAAATCACTGAATGTTGTAATTGGACTCTGGAGGGATCCAATTACTCATCTACAGAAGTGACGTATATACTACAACATAATAAATATGTAATACTAGAATAATTCCATATTTAATTAATCAATAAGAATTAAAACAAGGGTTATTATTTAATTTGGGCGAGAGAGGAGCCACGCCAACAAATCATCTGCCACACTCATCATTTGAGTGGCAAACCATTTGCCACGCATGTGGTTGTGTTGCCACGTAGACCGAGCGACAAACGGTTCGCTACGATTTGTGCCACGTAGACGAGCGACAAATCGTTTGTCAATATATACCTATATTAGGAAATACTTTAAAATCGTGCCCATTTCGAGAAATATTTTGCTGGGTGGCCCGCCAGGGAAATTACTCCCATGCTATACTATCTTAGCCATTCCTTGCGTTGTTTAAAGGTCATGGGAACATAGACACAAGCTTAGTCGATTTCGAGTTGGGTCCACATATTAAACATTATATTAATATGTTTATATGATTTTTTAGGTGTTTTTATGAGTTGCACGTAAATATTCCAAGGCTCAAACTCTACTCGACTTATTGAACTCAACTCTTAAGAGGCTCGTGAGCTAGCTCGAACTTGATGAGTACGAGTCCGAGCCAACATTTCAGAGCTCGAACCTTATCGCGCTCTAGCTCGAGCCCATGTTTTCTTTCCGAGTTCATGTTTGAGTTGGGGTCGACCTGACTCGTTGAGCTTAATAGACACGTCTACTCGTACATCTCAAAATATTAAGATATATAAGACCTTGAAACCTTTGATTACTAAAGATGCACACATGCTAGTGATGAGCCATCCCTTCCCACCTTTTTTTATTTTATCCGAAGAAAAAGGAAAAAGGGGAAAGCACCCACCGAGTGCATTTAATTAACTACCCCTTTTATGACATCCACTTTGCATGCAAGTGTTGCTCTTAAAGTAGCTGTTAGGCTCATGTTTTCCTCACCTCTCTAGTGAGGACATAGATATGAGGACATAGATAGGAAACATGTAGGAATAGGGCATGGACCCCAACACAAACTCCAATGCAGTGGGGGCAGAATCGTTATTTAATATTCAGTCGGAAGGGTTGCTGAATGAAAAATAAACATTATTTGGATGATTAATTCTGAAATATTCATATTTTTATTTATTTTAAATATACAATATATGTCTAAAACATATAATCTTATATATATTTATACATGTATGATTATTAGGTAACGAGATAAAAGTGAAAGTGGAATTACAATCAAACCATACACATGTAACTTTTAATCTACATTAAAGAAAATTTTTAAAATCCAAAAAAAGGAATAATAAAATATTTTCCATTAGCCGACCAGCTAATCAGTCAGAATTAGCCTATTCTTCCAATCTACCAAGTGGCATACTCTGATCAACTAATCAGTCTAGTCGTGATGACTGTTTTTTTAGATAAACGATCAACGATTCATTCCATCAAAATATGCCTGCGAGGGGGTACACCAAATATTTTATAGAGCCAAACAACAACACAACACAAAAGACGAGCATGTTAATAGAAAATAAAAAAGTGCTTGCCACCCTTGGTCCGGTATTTAGTACAACTGAGGAATTACCAAAGGGTGGGCTTACAAAAAAAGAGTTCAAAGAGTTTTTAAGTAAGATGGGGGGAGGGGACTTCTTGCGAAGATGGGCGGTTGAGACGGGTACGTCGAGCTTGCAGGATCAATGGTGAAGCGGTTTGGTCGTTCGCTGCTTTCGTGTACGGGACCTTGGATTCATGGTGTTGTCACTTTGTTGTCCTAGAAGATTCTTGTACTCGAAGATTAAAAGTTGGCATGTGTTATGCATAGGAAGCATGCTCGCAGGAAGAGGGAAAAGCTGCGCATAGCGGAATTAAAACACATGCCAATCGAACAAACAAACAAGCAAGATAATCGCAACACCTGGATGTACGAGTTAACCTCGCTACTTGTGGGTGGAAGTGGCGAAATCTTTCGTGTGGTAAATCGGTGGTACAAAAGATGCAGATAGAAGCTCGAACCCTAGCTATATAGCATTCCCATACAGACGAATCCATGAACTTTAGCAAAGAAGGGATCGGAAAGTGAGATCCCCATTTTGAGATACGACGAGCTTCACATAGTAACGATGAGGAGGATTTTCAAAAAATCATGCTCTACAATGTATCAGGTTGAACAGACGAGTAGAGGATTAAAGGCATCTCGACACGAGAGGTGCGCGCTCTTCGTCATCTTGAATATGCCACAAGAAAGGAGGAGGCTCTTGACGGAGACGTTCATGTTTTTCGTAGAGGCAGAGAAGCTGAAGGAGAAGTCTAATTGATGCAGAAAAGGATTTGGCGTGGCGAAAAATAAATTTTTTGTTTGGTGGAATTTCGGTGGAGAAGAAGTTGGAGGGGAGAAGGGGAGAAGGCGCACCTTTTGCGCGAGACTTGGGGAGGAAGAAACGTGAAGACCACGTTGGCAGAGGAGAGAAATTAGAGGGAGAGAAAAAATCTCAATTTTTATCAATACTAAACTGACTAAAACAATGGACCATCATCCCTTTATATAGGAGGGATGATATTACAAAAATAGAAATCAAATTCAAATTCAAAACAAACTTATCCTAAATTGACTCTAACCGACTAATTTGAAATTCAAATTTAAAATTGACTACTAATTTAGAGATCACACGCGATCTCGTTATTTAAAAAAATGCAACGACTCAAATAAATGTAGATAAAATTAACGGATAAAAATAGAGAAAAATGCGGCCCTATTTATCCGGTTCACGCTGCATCAACTCTCCTCCGCTTTAAAAATTTGTCTCCCGACGAATTGCTTGATCTTCGGACTGTTGATGGAGAATTTCCACATGGCTTGTTGGTCGAATCTCGCAATTTCGCTCCCTTTCCATGTTACGTTTATAATTTTTCTCCATTGAGGGGTATGGTTGCAAATGTTCTACCCCTTCACTTAAAAGGATTTCATAGCATAATATATCCTCCAAGTGACCCTTTTGATAAAAACTTATGGGAGGAGGGATCTCCCTGCAAATCTCCCAGGATAACCTCCTATCCCTAACTTTAAGGGATCCGATTCCTTTTGGAGGGGTGGTCGTTATAAGGGCTTCCCTCTTCATCAAGCAGCGTCGGCGGCTGAGTCCTGGATTCCAGAGGCGGCGCCGAACTCGTTGACTAGGGATGTCGCCCGTGGTCGCATGGCTGCGCACCATCTCGCGGGGGCGATGTAGCCTCGATGGTGGCGTCATGTGGGGACGTAGGATCCGTGAAGGGGCGAACTGAGGGAAGTTGCTGGTGGTAACGGGCGGGATGGTGGGCTGTGGGGAAGGGTTTGCGGAGGAGCGATGGTGAGGGGAAGAGGTGGCGTGGGACAAGGCAGGATGACCGCGGGTTGGGGGCAGGTTGCGGGAGTTGGGGCCGGTGTAGTGAGAGGTAGGGGGCTGGGAACGGGAGGGGATTTTGGCGGGGTGTTGAGGGCAGCGGGAGAGAGTGCTTCGGGGCGGGGGACTAGGGGTGTGGGGGTCGCGGGAGGGGCCGCTAGGGTCGGGAACAGGGGTGGGATTGACTGCGGCGGTGCGGCGAGGATCGGGGAGGCCTGGGTAGGCGTCGGCGGGGCTTGGGAGGCGGGGCTGCGAGGGCTAGCGCGCGGAGGGGGTGCTGGCTGTAGCGCGGGAGTTGCGGCAGGAGGGGGTACGGGTGCAGCGGGTGGTGGAGGTGGTGCGGGGGTGGAGTCGGGAGAGGCCGGAGGCATGGGAGTGGTGTCGGGAACCCTTGGGAGGGTTACGGAGGGCGCTGGAGTCCCCTTTTCTTCTTATTGCAGGTCTGAAATGACCTGGACAGCAAGCATATTGTTGAAGACGACGATCTTTTCTTGGCCTTCTTCATCGGGAACTTGAACGGATGTTTCACCGTCCCTTTTGGCAATGAGTTCTTGTATTTGTCGCGTCATTGACTCCCTATTATGTGAAAGAACTTGGAGCATATTTGATAATGTTTGTCTAACCTCAGCACGCCATGCACGGTCGTTGGGGCGAGATCCGTTGGATTTTCTGCGTGAATGTCGAGAGGGATCGCCAGATCGTGAGGACGACCTATATGCCATGCTCTGATACCAAATGATGCAAAAAGGATTTGGCGTGGTGAAAAATAAATTTTTTGTTTGGTGGAATTTCGGTGGAGAAGAAGTTGGAGGGGAGAAGGGGAGACGGCGCGCCTGTTGCGCGAGACTTGGGGAGGAAGAAACTGAAGACCACGTTGAGAGAGGAGAGAAATTAGAGGGAGAGAAAAAATCTCAATTTTTATCAATACTGAACTGACTAAAACAATGGACCATCATCCCTTTATATAGGAGGGATGATATTACAAAAATAGAAATCAAATTCAAAACAAACTTATCCTAAATTGACTCTAACCGACTAATTTGAAATTCAAATTTAAAATTGACTACTAATTTAGAGATCACACGCGATCTCGTTATTTAAATAAAATGCAACGACTCAAATAAATGTAGATAAAATTAACGGATAAAAATAGAGAAAAATGCGGCCCTATTTATCCGGTTCACGCTGCATCAACTCTCCTCCGCTTTAAAAATTCGTCTCCCAACGAATTGCTTGATCTTCGGACTGTTGATGGAGAATTTCCACATGGCTTGTTGGTCGAATCTCCCAATTTCGCTCCCTTTCCATGTTACGTTTATAATTTTTCTCCATTGAGGGGTATGGCTGCAAATGTTCTACCCCTTCACTTAAAAGAATTTCATAGCATAATATATTTTCCAAGTGACCCTTTTGATAAAAACTTATGGGAGGAGGGGTCTCCCTACAAATCTCCCAAGATACACTCCTATTCCTAACTTTAAGGGATCCGATTCCTTTTGGAGGGGTGGCCGTTGTTAGGGCTTCCCTCTTCATCAAGCAGCGTCGGCGGCTGAGTCCTGGATTCCAGAGGCGGCGCCGAACTCGTTGACTAGGGTTGCCGCCCGTGGTCGCATGGCTGCGCACCATCTCGCGGGGGCGGGCACGCGTGTAGCCTCGATGGTAGCGTCGCGCGGGGACGTAGGATCCGCGAAGGGGCGAACTGAGGGAAGTTGCTGGTGGTAACGGGCGGGATGGTGGGCTGCGGGGAAGGGTTTGCGGAGGAGCGATGGTGAGGGGAAGAGGTGGCGTGGGACGAGGCAGAATGACCGCGGGGTGGGGGCAGGTTGCGGGAGTTGGGGCCGGTGTAGCGAGAGGTAGGGGGCTGGGAACGGGAGGGGATTTTGACGGGGTGTTGAGGGCAGCGGGAGAGAGGGCTTCGGGGCGGGGGACTGGGGGTGTGGGGGTCGCACGAGGGGCCGCTGGGATCGGGAACATGGGTGGGATTGACTGCGGCGGTGCGGCGAGGATCGAGTAGGCCTGGGTAGGCGTCGGCAGGGATGGGGAGGCGGGGCTGCGAGGGCTAGCGCGCGGAGGGGGTGCTGGCGGTAGCGCGGGAGTTGCGGCAGGAGGGGGTACGGATGCAGCGGGTGGTGGTGGTGGTGCGGGGGCGGAGTCGGGAGATGCCGGAGGCATGGGAGTGGTGTTGGAAACCCTTGGGAGGGTTACGGAGGGCGCTGGAGTCCCTTTTTCTTCTGATTGCAGGTCTGAAATGACCTGGACAGCAAGCATATGTTGAAGACGACGATCTTTTCTTGGCCTTCTTCATCGGGAACTTGAACGGATGTTTCACCGTCCCTTTTGGCAATGAGTTCTTGTATTTGTCGCGTCATTGACTCCCTATTATGTGAAAGAACTTGGAGCATATTTGATAATGTTTGTCTAACCTCAGCATGCCATGCACGGTCGTTGGGGCGAGATCCGTTGGATTTTATGCGTGAATGTCGAGAGGGATCGCCAGATCGTGAGGACGACCTAGATGCCATGCTCTGATACCAAATGATGCAGAAAAGGATTTGGCGTGGCGAAAAATAAATTTTTTGTTTGGTGGAATTTCGTTGGAGAAGAAGTTGGAGGGGAGAAGGCGCGCCTGTTGCGCGAGACTTGGGCAGGAAGAAACGTGAAGACCACGTTGAGAGAGGAGAGAAATTAGAGGGAGAGAAAAAATCTCAATTTTTATCAATACTGAACTGACTAAAACAATGGACCATCATCCCTTTATATAGGAGGGATGATATTACAAAAATAGAAATCAAATTCAAATTCAAAAAAAACTTATCCTAAATTGACTCTAACCGACTAATTTGAAATTCAAATTTAAAATTGACTACTAATTTAGAGATCACACGCGATCTCGTTATTTAAATAAAATGCAACGACTCAAATAAATGTAGATAAAATTAACGGATAAAAATAGAGAAAATTGCGGCCCTATTTATCCGGTTCATGCTGCATCACTAATACATTGTTAATATGTGATCAAATTGAAACCTCAAGGGGGGAAGGGAATAAGGGGAGCTTCAGATATATACCCTTGAAGGGGTAGTTGTGCAAAATTTAGTTGAGGCTATGAACGTCCTGTAGACCTTTTGCTTCGTTTAATGATGGGGGGGGGGGCAAGACTTTTAATCCAAGTACGAGTTGGGGGAAAAACAACAGTTTGAAGATTTAATTAAAAGGGGGCATGAGATGGGTTGTTTCCAACTTTCCACCACAGCAATTTGTATCAGGTGGCCTCAACCAATGGGATGGCATGGCATGGCATGCTTTGGAGTGCACTTTGAATCTTGGAAACATGGGATCTTCAGGTCTGAGATGATGATGATGGATTAAATGGATCTTTTGTGACTCTAGGATTTTCGATTTTCGAGATCCGGTTTATTTGTGATCCATGTAGATCCATTTATTTGTGTGTACATGGATATATACATGGGTTAAATGGAGCTACCTCCTCTCTCTTTTTTTTTCAATTTGTAAGATTTTTTTAACACACATGGGAGGATTTTGTCTATTAGATGACACCATGTTGTCATTCAAATTTCATCTAAAACAGACATTCTAGCCCATCCATCTAACATTGGACAATTTTAGTAATTCTAAGACTGTTAAAATTTGACAGTCTGATGGATGGGCTTATGAATGGCTGTTTTAAACGAAATCTAAATGAAAGCACGGTATCATATAGTGATCTAAATAACTCCAAGTATTTTCAAAAAATACCTTGAAATAGAAAAAATAAGGGTGAGGTTTGGGGAAGCTAAGTTGGCTCTCCTTTGGGGGCATACACATTTTACTCTCTCTCTCTCTCTATACATATATATATGATTTCATTCCAATAAGACGCAGTCCTTCCTGAGTTCAGGAAGGTCAACCATTTTTTGCAAATAACAAGGAAGTGCATACCTAAGATTAGTGTCAGAGGGTGCTTTTTCGATCTTTAGATTTTGGATTTTTTACGTATGACCTTTAAATCATCGGACAATTACGCAATAATCCTTTTAATCGTTGTAGTTTCACCACAGGTAATACACGTGACCGTCCAATGAGGATCAGACGATCCTCGTAAGGAGCCGGGGATAGTGGGCCCTTATGAGGACCGTTCGATCCGCATCGAACGGTCCCGTGTAATACAACACCTGCAGTATTACATCAGGGGATTCTCTCTGTGTAAATTATACCACGAGCCTTATAAACTAGCATATGTGTTAAATAGAGTAGGATTACAGGGGGCTACAGTGTAATTATAAACATTACAAGGGTTACGATGCAATTAAACAAGGTTTCATTTCAAGGGTCATGACGTAAATCCCTCACGGGAAATCCTTCTCTTTCCCTTCAACCTTCTCGGTCTTCTCCCTGCTGTCTTTATCTTTTTTGCCTCCCTCTTTTTTCTCGACCATATGGGCACTATAATGTGACACTCGTTTTCAACCCCCAAAGTGGCGCGATTTTCACGAAATGCCTTCTTTTGGTGGTTCTCTTTCTTGATGGGTGAAGGGAAAGGAGCTCAATACACCTCCTCCTCTACCACCAAAAGCAGAAAGTAGAACAGAAAAATACACAAGAGAGTACAATTATTTCTATGGTGGTACCAAAGCCCTTCATAAAAGGTTGAGAAAAGGGGCCCCTCATATATTCCCCACCTCCAGCAAAAGCCACCCAAAGAAGAGTGTCCTCCAGATGCATACACACAGAGAATGATGGCACATCTTTAGGTCTTGACAGGTGAATCCCATAACCATCCCTCTTTTACACCAAACCTATCTCTTTTTATCCCTCATTCTTGTTAGGTAGGTCTATAAGGAATAAGAACGGGATACAAGAATTCCTAAGCATGTATTTTTTTTTATATGAACACATGGTTAAAAAGAGTATCAGATCAAAGTCTAAATTCCAATACATAGAAGGGTTGTGAAAGAAGACTTCAGTGCTCAGCAAAACACAGTTTTTTTTTGTTTTTGTTTTGTATTTCTCTTATGCTCTCTCTTTACATTACACCATCAAACAGCCCCAAAGAAACAAAAACAACAGAACAAGAGCTCCACCTCACACCACAATCCCCCAAAAACATGACAGTCCATCCAAAAAAAGATAGGATTTTCACAACACTCTGTTCATCATCTCTGCAGGTGAGCAGGACATCATGGAATGCAGCTGAGCCCGAAGCATCTCCTCCAGAAATCGCTGACCACCATCCCCTGCAACCGACAACAAAGAGTAAACAAATCTATCTTCACTCAATCAGTTCCCGATGTTCTGTGTCTCACTTACCCTCTTCGGTTTGCGGCATTCGATCTCAGGTGGGATCTTGTACAGATCCTCGTCCACAGCTTTGGGTCTCTTCTTCACCTGTTGATTCGTGCTATCGCACCGCCATGCCCTCCCGGGTTTCTTCTCATCCAACTCCTGCAATATAGAGACCGGTCGTTAGGAACACGGGGTGGGAGAACATAATTCACAAAATATCGAACCTTGCGATGCACGTAAAGCGGCGGGGCCTCGAAGAGGTCGGCGTCGGCGGCGAAGAGATGGTGGGCGGATTCGAAGTACTGGGTGACGGGGAAGTCCTCGTCGTAGTACTCCCAGTTGCCGAAGGAAGGGATCTGCCTCTTCCTGGTCCGCCTGTTCCTGGAGATGGATTCCTGAAACTTTGGAAAGTATAAAATTAGCAGAAACCATTGGAGTGGGATTGAGAGTGAGTGATATTTGGAGTTCTTACCTCCATGTTGGGAGAGGTTGGCAAGTGGGTGGATGGAAGTGGGGGTGGGGATGGAGATTTAAGGTTGGATGGGAGATGTGGACTGATGGAGTTGCAGTCTTTATCAAGGTCTCACCTCCGTGTGTTGTGTTTGCACGTAACTCCCAAGACGCAACAGTAGTAGGTTGCGAATAAAGAGCACGAGGTGAGGTAGGTGATGTTAACTTTTCTAGATAGAGAGCGCGAGAGTTGGATTTTCTCTTTGCGTGGAGGGAGCACGCTGGTTTAAGATTTGAATAGGGATTTTTACGTCGTGACCACTAAACTTTAGTTAAATTACAGGACAAACCCTTTTAATATTTTAATTACACTATACCCTTGGAAAGACGTATCGTGCGTTAGATAGAGACGTTACGAAGCTCGTTGAGTAAAAGCAAATATGACGGGGGTTGTGGTGTATCTGGGAAGATTTTGGGGTCATGGTGTAAATTTGCCTATTTATATTAGGGTGCCCTCCAGTGTCCTGATATTTCATCGGTCCTGGGCAAAAGAAAATAAATGGGACCTTATAAATTTTGATGAACAGTGTACCTTTATATAATTCCATGACTTTAGCATTGAGTTGTTCACTGAAATTTCGATTCTATAAGGGCTATTTTTTGACGAGTTGTTTCGTCAAAAAATCGATTCCATAAGAGCTCATTTTCTAACAAATTGTTTCATCGTAAAATTCGATTGCTTATTTTTTAGTGCGTTGTTTTACTAAAATTTTGATTTACAAGGCCTCATTAGGATATATAATATTTTTTTAAAAAAAGTAAAGGCTGAATACATGTAAAAATGAACCCCTAAAGTTGATGGAACCTTGGGCCATTGCACTTGTAAACTACCCTCATGGACGACCCTGATATTACCATGAGATTCATGCTATTACTATTGGATAAATACCATACTAGAGAAAATCATTCTTAAGCGAATGATTTACTATCCAAACAACTTCCTCCCTTCAATTAATCTTCAATGTACAATTGCAACACTCACAACAATCCCTGCTATTGTTTTCATCATCTCTTTGGAAGAAGGAAAATAATAGCCTAAAGTCATAATGCTACAAGGAAATGCAACAACTATGTGGGTATTTGAACTCGCTCTTATTTTATGAATACAGAGAGGATATATATAGTTCAATATAGCATATGTCTCGTTATCTTGTATCTATCTGTATTTTACCACAAAAACTAGAGCCATATCTGTTGGTTTCCCAATGCAATGCATGTTATATATTGGTCAAAATTATTACAATCTATCTCGATTTTAGCAGCATCCAGAAAATATAGGAGACGGATTAAACAGAAAATCACACATCTTTCATTCGTTGTTGATAATCACATAATTATACTAATTCACATACAATTAGCCGCATTAAATCTCAATTAACAATCCGTCCGATACTATGAAATTTGTCCCTCGATGTACAATGCACGCGTGTCCCGCTATTGGTTAACAATAAATCCCTATGCAAAGTCGTAGTCCCAGAAACTTAAAAGAATTCCGAACTGTGAAAAAGTAAAGAATAGAATATTTAAAAATATGATAACATAATAATAACAAAAGAATTACCAACGTCGTTCCCATTCAAATTTTTCGAGAGAGAGATCGAGAGAACATAACAACAAAGATATTGAGAAAGAAAGAGTGTGTGATGAATTAAATTAAGAATTGCTTGAAAAGGTAAAATGTGGCCGTTGAGTAGAAGATTTCATGGGAATAACAAACATCTTTTCCATATTGGGAATCTGGCAATAGAAATGTTGAGATAGATGGAAATCTAAGGAGCCTATTTTTTAGATTTTTCAACATGCAAGAAAATGGACCCCTTAACCGTTACACTTCCAAACAACCCCCAGGGCCGGCCCTCGTGCTCTCCTCTTATCATTCCTCTTATCATTTAAGGGGACATGTTGTGGATGAATGACTCCGTGACGAGGTCCCAAAATAAGGGTTTATTTTTGGAAGGATTTTTCAAAAAAACTGCCAGTTCAGTGTTGTCCGTATGCATGCAAGAAGTTTATCCATTTTAATCAAATATAGTATTCCACTAAAAGGGTCTCATTCTCATTGAAATGTCATGCATCCTATTCGGCAAGCTTTTTTATTAGGATATTAGTAGCCATAGATGCACGAGGTTCGCCGCTAATGGGAGCGGATCTCCTGCTGTAACAACCCCTGATGTAACGTAGGGGATCCGTTGGATGGGGATCGGACAGTCCTAATAAGAGGTTGAGGATGATCGGCACGCTTCTCGAGGTTGTCTAATCCTTATCCAACAGATCCCATGCGTTACAGCAGGTGCTGTAGCAACAAAGGATCATCTCTGCGTCACCAATTAGGCTATGTCTTCGGTATCGATGGATCTTCTTTTATGTTGGGTTTCTCTGGTCAGTGATGTGGGGAGGCCATAAAATTGAACTTTGCATTGTCTCAAAAATTTTTTATGTAATTTAATCTAAATAAATCAACAAAGTATTTTTTTACTAATTTTTCCTTGTTTAAATATTTTTAGTTTCTTGGGACCGGTTGGTTGGGTTGGTGTATCTTCATGTGGATAGTAGTTGTTTGGATGGTTGGAGAGTTGAAATTATAAATGTAATGTGATGTGACATCGATTATGTGTTATATTAATTTTTTTAATTACTATAATATATTTTTTATGGTAATTTTTTATTTGAACATGGTTAAAAGATATTATAACAAAGAAATAGTAGAGTCCATATAAGTAATCCCAATTCAGGAAATGCATGAATGGAGCTGAATCTAGCAGATATGGTATGTACCCCGGTGTATCCTGCCAACCATGGCTTAAAAAATCAGACCGGATCGACCGGTCAGACCGGTTGGATCGGGAACCGACCCCTACCCGGTCGGTTTAGCCGGTTCTTTGTAATTAATTTCAAAAAAATAAAAAAAATAAAAAATCAGGTCTGACCAGTGGTCGGACCGGATTGACCCGGATTGACCCAGTTTTGATGGTTTGGTAATTTTCAAAAAATAAAAGTATAAATAATGAAATAATGAGGTTTGTATCATGTATGCCCTTCTTAACTTCTGCGATATAAGATATGTCCCTCTCTTTTTTGGAATATACGTTATGTCAATATTTTCTTAGAGTAATTTTCTTGAAAAAACTATAAATAAATGATTACAATATTATATTCATATATAATTCTAGAAAATGCGATTAACTTTCTAGAGTTTTACTCGAAATAGGCAATCATGTTATTCTATTTAAAGATTTTAAATTTTTAACAATTATTTCCTTGATATATAAATACTTACATATATTATATATATATATATATATATATATATATATATATATATCCGGTTTTGTTGGTTCAAAAAACCGGTTCGACCAGTTTGACCAGTAAATTAAGCCCGATCTGGTTTTTTCCGAGTCGATAAAAACGATGACGTCATGCTGACGTCATCACCGATCCGACCGATTTGGATCGACGGTTCGACCTGGTTGGACCAAATCGAAGAATGACCGATTCAATATCCGGTCCGATTTTTAAAACCTTGTTACAATCGAAGAGGCCCTTCTTTGGTTTGTTTATTGAGGCGGGCAGCTTTGTGGAATCTTAAGCTGAATTGACTGAACTGTGCAGAGAGAGAGAGAGAGATGGTCTACTCTAATCCTGAGGTAATAACTGTCATGGTGGGTATGATTAAAGTGAGAGGTGGGATGTGGATGTGGGCTCTGCAAAAAGGAAGATTAATCGAGTAAATGCTACCCACCACTCTAGAGATCTATCCATCACCTGTCTGTCTGCCTATAGGTTACAGCTCTTTCGCAGTTCCATCACTCGCCTGAATCACCTCCTCCATTCTTTCCAGTCTCCACCAATGACGCACATCTCCCTTTCCTTTCTTTTTACATAGTTTCTTACTTCTTAGGTCTCTTTCTCTTTCACTCTGTTTGTTTGTCTTCTTGTGGTCAAATCGCATGTTTGATGGAGTTCCCTGTTGGCTCTTTGGACCTGGCCGTTGTGGATGATGCATCTGCTCGCCCTAGAGATCAGAAATCTACAGGGGCTCATCACGGAAAACCTTCCTCAATTATCATGGATTCCACTGTTTTTATTTGTATGCAGTATATCATCAATTTGTCCTGAGAGTAAATGCACTCTATCACCAGATAAGCTATTTCAAAATAAGATATCGTATCATGATTATATTATCCATCGTGTATTTTTGTATATACAGTACTTATTCATTTCTTATCCCTCAAGTAAATTTAGCAAAAACATATGATAAATTGTACTTTTCCCATATCCCGTCCTATCCCGAAAGTCTTTTGAAAGGAAGTAATGAGCATTGGTGTGTAGAGTAGTCATGTTATTATTACATCATTTATTATGTTCATTTATGAAGTGTTTATTCATTCATTATCCTTGATATCAATAGAATACCATCACGGGATATATCTATCAATGCAATATGTATTATCACGTCATTATTTGCTTCCAAATTACTTGGTTATATGTATTATTTTTGAGTCGTAAATCTAAATGCATGCACAATCACTAGGGTTTAGCATTGGGGAGGGTCGGCCCAACACAGTGCTTGGGCCGCTAAAGCCCAACACATGCTTGAGCCCAACCATTCAACGGGCGGGCTTGGGCCTTATTTCTGGCCCATTTATATAATTAGGCCAGGCTCGGGCTTTGATTTGCCTAAAGCCAACGCCCGAGGGCCTGCTCGCCCAATACCCGATATGAATCCGACAGAGGCATGACCTGAGCCTGGATGAAGAGGGGAGACTCGATTATGTCAACCAAAGGTCGAAGAGGCTCAACTAAACAACTTGACCCCACCTGCGATGGAATTAATCCCTTCCAGATGGACATGTTAGGAGAGTCTGTTTTTATGAGACCTGGATGATAACATCATGATAATATGTGATTTAAATCCCTCCGAGAATTTTTAAAAAATATCACAAAAAAGTTAGAGAAAATGTGTGGGAATAGCCAAGTTAGCTACTCCCTAGCAGCCTATACTTATATATATATATATGATATCTGTCCAATGAGATATGATCCTTCCATCCATAAGGACAACAATCTCTGCCACCGTAATTGATCTTGTGGTTGTTATTAATGGCATGTTAATAATACTTATAAATTAAGAAAAAAGCTATTTTGATCTTTATACATTATCTAAATATAGTATGTAACCACCTCAATTATTCCTCCATTAATGTCACCTTAATTACTTATTCAAAATTAGAAACCCTAATTATTTTGGCATGTTGAGGTATCATTTTGTGGTGTTAACAGCGGCGCGCAAGAGGAAGCGGAGGAAAGCGACGTTCCTCCGACGCATCGTCGTCACGTTCCTTGTAGGCATCGCATCGCCGTATCGTTCCTCCGTCGCATCATTGACGCTTTCCTCTGACACATCGTTGTCGCCTTCCTTGCAGGCGATGACAACGTTGCTTTTGATGATTGCAACGAGGGCACTCGTCGATACGGAGATGATGATCGGACGCTTCTTGGAGCGGTTCCCAACGTCATGTGTGGCCTCATGGGCAAAGCAGATGTGGGTGGCACAACATAGTTGACAACGGATGACACCGTGACTCTTTGGGAAGTTCTTACGCAGGCGACGACACCAACACATAGATCGGATGGAAACATGTGTAGCACAGTGGTGGGAGTGAAAGATGGCCATGCATCCATTATATCTTGCATATTTCTTATGTATTATATAATTTTGATGTGTATTATACATATTCGATGTGTATTTTTACATATCAATTGGATGCGAATGACAAATGTAATTTTCTATATATCTTGTACTTTGATGTATATTACAAATTTTGGATGCTTATTATACATTTTTAATATATATATATATATATTATACATAGTGAAAGTATGTATTACACATTTTTGTAAAAAAGATTGCAGATTTCACATAAATCATGAAAAAGTAAAAATAACTAATATATTACTAATATGAATTGTATTCTATAAATAACCATACAATTTCTACAAATAACTGATGAATTTTGATTGAAACACGGATTCTACAAAAAAACATACAATCGTTACAAAAGAAATCACATATTCTACAAAAAACGTTTGAGGATACAAACAGCTGCCATACGTTATGGTGCCCAACACAAAATTGAACACTATTTAAATATGGTATTGAAAAAAATACCAGAATTAAATATAGCTAAATTTATTATTTCAAAATATTAAATAGTATGCATAATTAATGCAAAAGCAGATAACCAAAATACCCTTTTGGTCAAAAAGTAGATGTCGTTGAATCTAGTGGCTATGATCGTGAGCTTTCCTTACACATGGAAGGATAAGTCCTATCGGAAGGTCCCCATATATATATATATATATATATATATATATATATAGAGAGAGAGAGAGAGAGAGAGAGAGAACTAGTTTGAGGTTTCGAACTGTGGTGCATGATTTCGAGACCAAGGTTACTAGTCATGGCCAGCTTTGATTTCTCTAGCTGTGATCCCAGTCATCAAGAAGATGTGCACCCAGAGGGCCTCGGTAGTCTCTCTTGGAATCCCAGGTTGCTTGATTTTGGTTGATTTAAGGGTACTTTCAAACTCGCTCGATAACTAATATATATATATATATACATATATATATATAATATGAGAAAGATAACGATGCTCCTTGGGGGCAACTGATGAACCGAGATGTCCCTCTCACAGACCCGGATAAGGTATGAAATCGATCAAGGGTCGTTGCGACCCGGATCTCGAGACTCGGTCAATCAAGAAAATCTAAAGACCACCAAAATCAAAGATAAATCGATAAAACACGAATAGCGGTCCTCGCTATTTATTTAACCTGGTATAGCGATCAAGGTCGGACACAAGGAGCACGAATTGGCCGAGACGACCTATACGAAGTAGTTGAGAATGAAAATAAAATAAAAAAGATATTTTTGGTGGATTTTTAAATATTTTTATTTTTTGTATTTTTATTAATAAAGGAAATATGAAAACAAAGGAAAAGCCAACAAACCACTATTTATAAAACACACCAAATAAAGTCAAAAAATCAAATAAAATTGTTTTTATGTTTTTTATCTTTTTAAGTGTTTTTTTGGTGATTTTCTGAGAATTTAATGATTTTAGTTGATTTTAAAAAAATCAAGAAAGGAAAAAATAGTGAGTCAATGTGCAGCCAGACTTGAAAGGCTAATTAAAAATGTCTAATTAGCTCTAAAAATCTAGTGGCAATTTTTATGAAAACTAGATACAAAAAACTAAGCTACAAAAAAGAGTTACATTTTTTTGAATTTTATAGATAATTTAAGAACATTTATAAAGATTTTAGGGTTTTTTTTTTAATTTTTTATGGGTTTTATAGATCCAAATGAGCCAAAAAATGGATAGAAGCTAAAAATCAACAAAATAAACAAACACTATTTTTTTTAGAATTTTTTGAGGTCTTTTTATATTTTTAGTTGATTTTCTATTTTAGACAGTAGCAAAAATGATGGTTTTTGATTTTTTTTTAAAAATAACAAAAAGCAATAAAAATGTCCCAAAAATTTAGTGAAATTTTTACGCAGTGGCAGGAGCCACGTGTCCAAATTTCACAGGATTTGGATTTGATTTGATATTTTATATAATACAACAAGGGGCTACAGCACACAGAGACCCAGATGTAATAAAATAAAGTTTCAGGGGCTGAAAAGATAACACGTGAGGAAACTACAGGGGTACTAGCGTAAAATTCACATGAAATCCACACATGTTCATAAACTGCACGCACAGGGGTATAAGTGCAATTTTAAAAACTTAACTTTCAATCTAGAACACCCACAAACTACAGCCCGAATAATGCAAATAACCCAGATAGCACATGCCCAGCACGTGCTTCACATTCACATGGACCAAAATGTAATTCTAATTAATAAACATGCAAAACTATAACAACATAAGAACTACAGGACCAGAGATGCAAAATGTCCAAAAATCGCGTGTTGACGCACGTGGCTCACACAAGCAGGGACTAAAATAGCAAATAAACAAAACCAAGGTCCAAACATGCAATAACCCAAGAGTGCAAACTTATTTAATAGACTAAATAAAAACTAACTAAAATTGTAGGGGCATGGGCGCAATTACCCAGCCGAGGCGCGTGAGGGGCGCACGTGAGCGCCATGTGTCGCGCGGTGGATGGCTGCTGGCTAACGATCCTGATGACGCCCCTCTGGAAGATCTGACGGTGCCGGTGCAGAGGCGAACGTGGGATGCACGTGGCCGTTAGATCGTGGATCTATTGGTCTGACAAGAGCAGGCTACGTGCGGCCGGGATCAGACCTGGCGCAGAGGATCGATCCGACAGCTACGAAGGGATGAGGAAGAACTCCTCCTGGGCGAGCTTCCCCGGCGATCCGGAGACGATCCAGACAGCCGCTGGACGATCGGAGAGGTGGTCTTCCTCGCGATGGCGCTCCGCGTCGGGTGGTGGCCTCCGATGGAGGCCTCCAACGGTCGGATCCTCCGACGAGGGAGGAACAACCTGGAGCAGCTCCGGCGAAGGGTGAAAACGGCAGCCAAGGGGGTACCTGCGGTTATTGACCTGCAAAACAAAGCTCCTGCTCGGAGGGGATGCTCCAGCGGGGGTTATTGGCAAAAAGAAGAAGCGAATCGGCGTGGATGGGCTCTGGGGGGTACCGGCGAAGGCCAGGGAAGGAACCCAACTCAATCCAGACCCGAATGGTCCAGCTCGAGGTGATCAGGTCGCGTAGGGAAGGTGGCTATGGGTCGGAGAGTGGACCAGTATGGCTAGGAGGGAATGCGGAGGTCCGGCCACTAGGGAGGAGCTGGCAGAGCTAGATCGTGGAAATAGGAAATGGACTATGCTAAAGAAGCTAACGGGTCTACCTGATGATCTAAGTCGACTGGGAGCAGACGCTGGTTCTCCGGTGATCGTCGCATTGATGGAGCGTCGCCTCCAGAGGCTCGAGCTCCGCCGGCGGCGGAGCACGACGACGAGGGTCTCCGGACCCTGGGCTACACACCTCCAAACTCTCTCTCAGACACCCTCCGCACTCGTTGTCACTCGAGGAAGACGGTGGAGGTCACAGGGATCGAAGGTGGTGGCCGAAGGTGAGTGAAATGGCGAGAGGAGGCGAGACTAAATACTGGTGGGGATCCGGCAAAGATGGAGTCGGGCAGGGCATGCTGATGCACGGATCCCTAGGACGATCCCCAGGCGTGGATCAATGATGAATCAAGATTATCGGAGCCCGGGGTCTAGGGAAATGGGTGGCGGGTCTGATCATGAAAAATGGGAGAAATCAGGTCCTTGGAGTAGATCCGTACAAAGTGATCCAGGGGGGGAGGCAGTTGACCGGGGGTCAACATCCCCCGTGGACCAATGGGAAAATTCCATTGGTAAATTATTTAGAAAATCAAAATAAAATAGAAAATGACCTTAATTCAAAATATTTACAAATAAAAAATGTTTATTTGTTTACAGAGATTTTTTGGTGATTTTTATTTATTTTTTGAAAAATAAAATACGTATTTACATTATATTATTATTATATACATGTATACTTACCTATATTTTTTATTTTTATTTTTAATTTTTTTATTTATGTACATTTATTCCAATTTTATATTTTATTTATTTACACTATAAAATATGGAATATAAATTGATTTTTATTGGATTTTTATTAATTATTACAAAGGTGAAATAAATAGGTATTTTATTTTATATACATGGTCTATATACACTGATGAGAGAGATTTGATTTATTTTTATTTTTCTTTTACTTTTCCCATTTTTATTTTATTTTTATTTTTACAAATATGTACAAAATATAGGTAACACAAATATATTTTATTTTTAGAAAATAAAATATTTACATAAAGAGGGGTATGTACATCATATTGAGTCACCCTATCTCTCTCTACTTATTTTATTTGCGGTTCAGGCCCTTGTGGAGCCCTCCCTTGGGTTCAGGTCACTCAATATTTATTCTAAATATTTCCCTCTTTTTTCTTTATTTCTTTATTCTTTTATTTTTGCAGAAAAACATGCTAATTATTAGTATTTACACAATGCATATTTTTTGCTAAATTATTCTATTTACAGGTTCTACATGGTGTTTTGCACAGGTTTTAGCTAAAATAAAAGAATAAAGAGTGATGAATGAGGATTCATCACCCCCTATACTTAACTTTGCTAGTCCCTTAGCAAACACTTATTTGAAAAAGAAGTGAAAAAAAGAAAGGAAAAAGAAAAAGAGGGGGAATGCATGGATCAATGCTGATTATTAAACTTGCCATCATTAAATTGAAGTATGGAGCTCGGTCAGATCTTTGGATTATTAATGTGTCGGAACCTTATTTGGACTTAGGTTTAAAACTTAACAGCCTCTAAGATCCACGAATCTATAGTCAAGACTCCTCAATAATCCAAATCAGAACAAGTCTACATACACAAACCCTGAAGACCATGAATCTTTCCTTGTACTGTGTAAGTGAGGTAAGCTCTCCACCTCAGAAGTAGCAAAATGACAACCCTCCCCAACAAGGTAACTCTAATGCCCTAGTCTGGCCACTCTTTCCTCGAGGAGTGGGGTATTCCCTTCTAAGTTCAAGTTCAACATGCTCAAGAAGAGGGGGAAGAAGAGAATGGACCATAGCCAGTGTAGCCATGTATCCCTGGGAGCTCAACCAGTGTAGCTAAGTCTCCCTGCTGCAAGCTTCATTAGATGGAACATGAGTCTCAAGCTTTTCTTATTGCACTATATACACTCCGGTGGGATTATCATTTTCTCTCAGACCCACCACTTTTTTGGACTTTTTTTCTTTTGCATTTTTTTGTGCATATATACAACATATCTACAAAGTGCAGCATATATACATAAGGAGTTTTTCCTCTTGAGCCAGTAGACTATCCTTCTTTTGAAGCATTATTGCAACCCACAACTCCTGTCGTTAGACCTCATGGCAACCAGACCAAGTTGAGACACACTTCCTTCACTATAAGAAGAAGAGAGGTTCCGCCTAGAAGTACTGCCCTCATATGCTACCCCAAGTCAAGGAAGACTGCCTCCTCACCACCTCATTCGTAGAGAGCTCGGTGTAAAGTGCGGATCCAAGTCAAGCCATTGTCTATATGAGTCATGTGTGTGTTGTTAAGTGCTCTACTTAGGCTCATCGAGATGACATATGATCATAGCCTAGTGGACTCAAAGAATTAAGTCACCATGGACCTGAAAAGTCTCAACCCTAAGCCCTATAAGGTTCCTCTTATAATTAGGTGGATTAAGATCTTAACCAAGCTCCATTTTCCAATTTAATTCCAGGCTAGTTTAAATGTCAACCATGATCCTGGAAAAACTATACAATTATTTACAAAGATGCTATTTACAAACTTTTTACACATGTGCAAATTTTTTTAAAAATATTTTGAAAACATGGATGTATGCATGAATGCAAGTTTTGCAAAGTATGTACACAAATTTACACAAGGTTTTTGCAAACTTTTGATTTTCAAAACATTTTACAAAAATTTTGTACTATATACATAATTTTGATATCAAAATATTTACAAGCTATTTACACAAAAGATTTTTACAAACATTTTTACAAAAATAATTTGTATAACTAGCTATGTATGTGCAATAAAAGAATTTTATTTACAAGGAAAAATTTTAATTTTTATGGATTTTTGGGTTTTAGCCATTTTTATTAACACACTCACATAAAGTACGAGTTATGGCTAAAGTATATATGGAATATATACACACCCCCTATACTTAGCTCGAACGATGTCCTCAGAGTCAAGAGCGATGAAGAAGACATAACTCGTGCTTAGTATAGGGAAGTGAAAAGGAAGGCTATATACAAAGACGAATGAAAGAATCAAAATGCAAGAAGATCTCGGGGTTTCCCCCTATACTTAGGATCAAATAATCCTAAGTATAGCAGGCTGTACATAAAGGAAAATCCGAGTGAGAATGTACAGGGTCTACCTCCCCTATACTTAGGGTAAAATATCCCTAAATATAGGCAGCAAAACAGAGGTAGAATTGAATCAAAAGAAACTCAAAAGTCTCACCTCCCCATACTTAGGGTAAAGTGCACCCTAAGTATAGCAACGTCGAAGATGTAAATGGGGTGTTGGACTGAAGAATAGTGTGATATGGACAACTGGATCTATACAAGTCGGGAGAACACTGATAATCGGGTGTGAGATGCAATAGATGTGAGTCAAGAGACCACATCTCACGCAAAATGAATCGGGGCAACGTCAAAGACCAGCGGCTCATGATCTAGATATGGTTGAGTCGCTGCCCGTTAACAAGAAAGGTACTCTCAGAAGACAACTCAGATATATCAATACTCCCATTGTTATGTACCTTTCTAACCAAGTAGGGTCCCTTCCATTTGCTCTGTATCTTCCCTGGGAATAATCTCAACCTGGCATCGAACAACCATACTCGATGTCCTGGCTCAAACTGCTTGTGGCTGATATGAGAATCATGCCACTCCTTCACTCTCTCCTTATACTGTAGGCTGCTCGAAAAGGCTGCATCACGAAGCTCCTCCAGGGCTGCTAACTCTGCCCTCCTCTGGTCTCCTACACCCACTGGATCCATGATGGTGTTTGTAACTGCCCATAGTGACCTATGTCTAAGCTCAACAGGTAAATGTCGGGGCTTGCCATAAACGAGGCGAAAGGGAGACGTACCCAATGGTGTCTTGAAGGACGTCCGATATGCCCACAAGACCGAGTCCAAAAGTTGTGACCAATCCTTTCGGTCAGGACGGACGACCTTTTGCAATATAGTCTCGATCTCCCTGTTCGACACTTCAGCAAGGCCATTGGTCTGAGGATGGTACGGTGTGGCTACTCGATGGTCTATGCTGAACTCGTTAGCAAGGGCCTTTACCTTGTCGTTGACGAAATGAGACCCCCCGTCAAATATCAACACTCGAGGTACCCTGAATCGTGAAATGATATTCTTCCTCAAAAATCTGCAAACAGTCCTAGCATCTGCGGTTCGGGTGGGGATGGCCTCAACCCAACGACTAACATAATCCACGGCCAACAGAATGTACTCAAATCCCTGACTCCTAGGGAATGGACCCATGAAATCGATGCCCCATGCGTCAAAAACCTCACAGAAGTGAATGGGCTGCATCAGCATCATATCACGCTGTCCACAAGTGCCCATCCTCTGACAGTCAGTACACTTCTTCACGAACTCATCAGAATCCTTGAAGAGGGTACGCCACCATAGGCCGGATTGGAGCACTTTCTGTACCATTCTCCTCCCAGAGTGATGTCCTCCTACCTCAAGCTTGTGGCAGTAAGTGAGGACGCTGTGGTGCTTCTCCTGAGGAATGCACCTACGCCAGACGCTATCCCCTCCTTCATGATAAAGGACGAGATCCTCCCAGTGGTAGAACTTGGCCTTCGCGAGAAAGGTCTCAAGTCTCTGGCTGGGCCAATCTTGTGGGACTTTCTTGGCAACAAGAAAGTTCACAATATCGGCATACCACGGGAGAGAGGCGATAGCAAGGATCGCCTCATCTGGGAAGGTCTCACAAATAGGCTCGATCTGCTCGGATACTCCAATCAGGAGAGATAATCCGCCACCGCATTCTTGACTCCAGGCTTGTCCTTAATCTCTATATCAAACTCCTGTTGTAGAAGGATCCATCTGGTCAATCTGGCTTTAGCATCCTTCTTTGCCATAAGGTACCGGATGGCGGTATGATCAGTGAAGATGATCACTCTATATCTAATGATGTACGATCTGAACTTATCTAGGGCAAACACTACGGCTAGCATCTCTTTCTCAGTGACTGTGTAATTCCTTGAGCTGCATCCAAAGTCCGGCTAGCGTAGTGAATAGCAAAGGGGACTCCATCCCTCCTCTGTCCCAGCACGGCCCCTACGGTAAAATCGGAGGCATCCGTCATGATCTCGAATGGGAGAGACCAATCAGAAGGCTGCAGGACAGGAGCCTCGACAACTAGACTCTTGAGAGTCTCAAATGATGCTAGACACTTGTCATCCACAATAAACTCAGTGTCTTTCATCAGCAGATCAGTCAACGGTTGGGCAATCCGTCTGAAATCATGAATGAATCGTCGGTAGAAACCGATGTGCCCCAGAAAAGACCGTAACTGTCGCAAGTTGGACGGTAGACTGAGTTTCCTAATGATATCCACCTTGACCAGATCAACCTCCATGCCCCTGTTAGAGGTGATATGGCCAAGCACCGTCCCTTGAGTCACCATGAAGTGACTCTTCTCTCAAGAAAGCACCAGGTGTACCTCAATACGTCGCTGGAGGACGCGGTCTAGGCAGTCAAGACAGGAATCGAATCCGTCGCCGTAGACCGAAAAGTCATCCATGAAGACCTCCAAGCACTCCCCTACCATGTCTGAAAAGATGGACAACATGCACCTCTGGAATGTCGCCGGAGCGTTGCACAGTCCAAAGGGCATCCGTCTGAAAGCATATGTCCCGAAGGGACAGGTAAAGGTAGTCTTGTCCTGGTCCTCTAGCGCAATCGCCACCTGGTTATATACGGAGTACCCATCCAAGAAACGGTAATGGCTCTTCCCTTCCAGTCTCTCAATGATCTGGTCAATAAAGGGCAGGGAGAAATGATCCTTCTTGGTGGCCTGGTTGAGTCGTGTATAATCCACGCAAACCCACCAAGAAGTGGGTACCCGGGTAGCGATCTCCTATCCAGACTCGCTGACAACTGTAGTGATGCCCGTCTTCTTGGGCACCACATGCAACGGACTGACCGACTTGGATTCGGAGATAAATAAAATCGACGCTCCACCATTTCGATATCTCCTTCATGACAACATCTCGAAGGTTCGGGTTCAGCCGCCGCTGGAACTCACGCGACGGCTTCGCGTCCTCCTCGAGATAGATATGGTGGGAGCACATGGCCGGACTTATCCCTTGGAGATCAGCTACACTCCATCCTATCGCCTTGCGGTTCTTTTCAAGAACCCCCATCAGACGGGATTCCTTCTCTCCAGTCAAATCCGCTGAGATAATGACTGGGTACATCTCATGCTCGCCCGTAAGGAACCTATACTTCAGCGATGAAGGAAGCGGCTTCAGCTCTGGACAACACTGTGCTGGTGGATCTGGCCTCTGAAAGGTCTGAGTGAAGGCGGCCAAATCTGTATGGGAGAATGGAAACTCTCTCTCGAAATGTGAATCAGGCGAAGGCTGCTCTGCTGGTATGTCTCTTCTCTGTGTGGCATCATCCTCCTCCCTAGCTATCGGCTCTGTAGAAGTCTGACATGGTATCAAATCATCAAACTCAGCCCAGTCGAAATCTGACTCTGAGGGATCTGTAGCAGAATCACTAACAAACTCTGCCTCGCGATCGGGGACCGGTTCTGCTGCCTGAGATGTATCCTGGACCAGGGGTGCACTATCTAAGCTTTCCTCTGCTGTCATATGTGCATCAGCAAACTCTGAAGGTGAGAGGATGGCCTGTGCTACTGGGTCTGCCCAAATTGCCTCATCATCTGTGATCATAAAGTCACATTCCTGGTGGATGTCTCACCCTGCATCTGTCATCTGCTCTGAATCGGAAGTCTGCTCGGAGCAAGCTGAATCTCGGGCTCTAGTCTCCTCGATCGTCTCTATTTGTACACTCTCGCCCTCGACGCGAAAGTATACCTTCTCGCTATCATGATTGGATATCACCTTGGCTGTGGCCAAGAACGGGCATCCTAAAATGATGGGGGTATCGGTCACAGACTCAGGGATCTCCATGTCCAACACAACGAAGTCCACGGGGAATTTCTGGCCCTGAATCGTGACGACAACGTCCTTCAGCAACCCCTTCGGCCTCTTGACAGATCAATCAGTAAACTGAAGGGCCGTCCTGCTCTGTCGTAGAGGGCCCAACTCGAAGCGGTCGAGTAGGGCTGCCGGAAGTAGGTTGATTGAAGACCCGTTGTCTAATAGAGTACGATCGAACCTTTGCTCCTGAATGTGGCATCTGACATACGAGGCTCCTGCATTTGGCCTCTTGGCTGGCAGACGGTTCTGGATCGCGAAGCAAGTGGCACGAATGAGCACATGGATCTCAGACCGGTGGTTCCTCCTCTTCCTTCTGATAATGGTCCTGTCTCTGAGTAATCTCTGGAGTAGAGGTATGTGCTCCAAGGCCTCCTGTAGAGTCAGCTGTATGTGGAATCGATCTATCATCTGCTGGCTGAACTCTATCTGATGGTTCTTTTTGGGATTTTCTTTTTTCTGCCCCTTAGCCAACTGGAGTGTCTGGGAAAGGGGACTACAGGGTCCTTCTCAGATGAAGGACTAGGAGAGGGTCTGGGCTGCTCAAGCATGGCAGAATCCACGCATACATCATCAATCACCACAGGTTAATCCGAATAAAACAAACCCTTTCCTTTATTCACAGAAACATCCTGAGGTACATGAACAGATGGAAAAACAACAGGACTAGCAGTAGAAGTGTTGGTGGCCTCAGCACCACCCTCAGCCTCTGGTTGTACGGCATCAGTACCGCGCTCTGGCTCGGCATCTCATCTGGTGGCATCGGCACCACCTTCTCCATCAGGTGAAACGACGGCCTTAGTACTGTCGGCTGGATCAACGTCCCTGGTGGCATCAGTACCACCATCATCATCTCTAGCGGCATCAGCACCGCTCCTCTCCTCGTCTAGCGCTCCTGAAGTGGCATCGAGTTGTCGCTCAGACGAGGTGCCGCCTGCTGGCATCCTACCGCTCCTAAGTGTAACAAAATCAGCATCAAACATGTATGCAGACATATCACCAAGTGAAGCACTAGGAGTGGTAATCTCAGTGAACTCTACCTGCTCAGATTTCCTCTTCAGACTGTTGGGGTTCGGCTCAATCTGGGAAGGGATGGTGGCCTTCCCTCTCACGATCTCCCTCATCTCCTGACGGAACTCGTCCATCTCCCATCGAAATGTAGCCTGCTGCTCGGTCATGAGGCGGGCTAGATCATCTAATGCGGGGTTCTCATAGGTCGGCCCATGAGAACCTAACGGGTAGCCTCGCTGGTAATGAGGCTGCTCTCGCTGCTGGTGAGGTGAGAGGGGTATTGCTGCTGATGATACTGCTGCTGATGAGGCTGCTCTCGCCTCCAAGGTTGTCCCTGGTGATAGGGACGAGGACTATACTGCTGGTACGGGGATGACTGCTGCTGCTGTTGAACTAGGGGCTGCTGTTGCTGGTGCTGCTCACGCTGCTGGCCGTACTGGACACCCTGGGCTGAAGGCTGCTGCTGGGAACTGTCGGCCGACCAGCGGAATCCGGAATGGTCTCGTCGGATACCGGGCTGGGGTCGGTCGTACCAAATCCCGTTGACATCCATCAACGGCTCCTGTTGTTACGAGGGCGGAGGAAGTACTACCAGAGGCTGATCTGGCTGGTAAACCACCATCTGGGTATCCTGGGATGGTGGTGATTGGTAAGGCTGCTGCGACTGCTGGTACGACTCCACCTGGACATGGTGAACCTGTCGAGGCTGACTGGAGTGCTGGGACGAGCTACCGCTGCTGCTCGGATCTCCTCGTGACCTGAGACGGGGCTGAGAAGCCGTCTGTGCCTCCTGGAGACACATGATCTGTGTCTTCAGGTCACTCAGCGTCTATGCCATCTGATCAATCCGCGTCATGCCCTAACACTGCTTCTTCTCTATCAGCTCGATCCGGTCCAGCTTCTCGCTGATGATTCCCATGTCGGCAGTTGTGGACTCGGCCTGTACGGCTGCCGCTGACGAAGTAGAAGGACTGGCATCGACCCGTGCTATCCTCTGGTACTGCACGGTCTGTGGCTGGCGGCGTCCCTGTGTGTAGAGGCGGGTCTGGGACATCACTGTATAGTTCTCAGTCATCTCCTCATAGATGGTCCAGACCCGATCCTCATCCTTGGCGAAGTAGGGACCGCCACAAGAAGCGTTCACCAGGCCCTACAGCTCTGGTGTCAACCCGCAGAAGAAGCTCTGAACTAGGTTCGGCTTCGAAATGTCGTGATGCGAGCATCTGTCTGTAAGCTCTCTGAACCTCTCCCATGCCTCGTGAAACTGCTCATTGGGGAGCATGGAGAAGTTGCTGATTAGGGCCTTCGCTGTATTGGTCCGCCCGAGTGGATAGTACTTGTTCAAGTACTCGGTGCGGAGTTGCTCCCAGGTGTGGACAAACCTCCCCAAGTGCTTCAGCCAGTTGGCTGCTTTGTCTACCAGTGAGAAGGGGAAGGCAATCATCCTAATGGTGTCCTCGCCCACCTGCCGATCGTGGATGGTGCTGCAGATCATCTCAAACTCCTAGAGGTGGAGATGGGGCTCGTCAGTCGCGAGCCCGTGGAAGCGGGGTAGAAGCTGAATGGTCTGTGGGGGGAACTTGAAGTCCCCCCACGATCGCCGGAAGCACAATCCACCGGTGAGTAAGCATCGATCCGGGGTTGTGCAACTCCCGCATCGGTCTGGCTCCTGCTGCTGCTGCGGCCGGCTGGGCTGGCTCATCGGGTTGATCGGGTATCTCTGGCCCGCCTCCTGCAGCTCTCTGCTTCTCTCGATCGGCTCTCATCCTCTCCATCTCTCTCCTCATCTCAACCATGAAAGCCCCCTGATCCCTAATTTGCTGCTGCATCGTCTCGAGGGAGGCTATCAAGGTGTTGTTGATCGCACCCTGGTCCAGGACGTAAGTCTGCTCTACTCGGGGACCTCCAGTGTGGTCATCGCTGCTGCTGGCCATGGTCTCTGCAAAGGCAAAAGACCCAAACTCAGGTGCCGATAAATCATCTGTCTATTGTCTCTCATCTAGTACTAGTATCTCAGGACTGGTAGAAGGGTTGGCAAGGGGGAACAGGGCGGAATCGAACTCGGATTCGAAGAGTGGGTCTCGGCTCTCATGAACCAACCTTAGATGAATGGGTTGGAGTACTAAAAAGCGGTGCAGCCAGAGGCTGCCTAAGAGATCTCCTGCCCATCATCCTGATCTGGCGAGTCGGGCAGATGAGATCTATAAACACACAAGATGAGCAAACAAAATCCCAGGTTCACCTACTCAACACAGAGCTGAAGACCGTAAGAGTTCGATCGATTTATCTTGTCAATTTTTATTTAGGTGATCAAGTCAGAATATCAGAGCGGTTACGCGAGTTGATGGGAATCCAATCCGCCTACCAGACTGTCCCGTATAAAAGGCCGGTAGTCTGATCGGGGTTCAGATATGGCTCTATCCTAGTGTGCGGGTCGCTCTCTCGCTCATCCAAACCAGACAATGAGGGGGTTGCTCTCCCCAAGATAAATTTTTATGTGAGGTGTCTTTTAGTGTCAAGTGTGTTTAGCAGTCCTAATTTTATAGTTTTTCTGTTTAGGTGTTTTTCAAGCAAACAATGCCTAACAAAATTTTCAGGTTCTCCTGATTATTTTAAGTCCAGAAAATGGGGGGGAGACAAAAAAGCCGACGCGCGATAAAAGCAATGATGCATGCTGAGTAAGAAAGGCGTACCTGACTCCAGCACTCTACATGCAGGGTGCTTCGCGCATAAAATAAAGACTGAAAATAAACTACCTATATGATGCACGAGGAAATCGACCTTAACGAAGCAATTTGTACACGGAGAGAACCGCTAACTAATGGGTCAACAGTAGGGATGAGCATGGGCCGGGCCTGGGCCGGGCCCTACAGGGTCCAGGCCCAGGCCCATTTAAGTTTGTGGGCTTTGGGCCAGGCCTAGGCCCACTAAAAATTTTTTTTGAAGGCCCAGGCCCAAGCCCGGCCCAATTATTATGGGCTGGGCCTGGGCCGGGCCGGCCCATAATATCTCAATCGTCAATTGGGCTTGTATTGGCCAAAAACTTATGGGTCTAGACTTGGTGGGCCCATAAACTTGGCGTACCCTCATTTGGTTATTTTGATTGTAATCTTCGTTATGAAGTATTTATTAGTTATTTAGGTCTTTATTATTTAGTTATCCTACTGTTTGCACGGATTTGGTCATATCTATGATTCTACAATATCTAATGGAAAGAGTTTCATAGAGATATTATAGAAACATATGCAAATAATAGTAAACAAACAGGTTGAAAATGTACCTCAAGTGGATTAATCTATCGACATCGTCAACTCCCTCATTAAATCCAGATGAATATATTAAAGTGAGATATCAAAGTCTAGACACATATGGGTTATATGTGGGCTAGGTTATCGGGCCTAATTTTGGGCTTCTACGCGGGCCGGGCTATCGGGCCTAATGGGCTGGGCCGGGCTAAGCCCAAGCCCGGCCCAATTATCAAATGGGCCTACATCTTCGGCCCAAGCCCGGCCCATAAATAATTCGGGCTCGGGCCGGGCCGGGCTATGTGGGCCGGGCTTCGGGCTGGGCTGGGTCGGCCCGGCCCAATGCTCATCCCTAGTCAACAGGAGGGGTCGGTGTCCGATCTCGGATGCTGATCGGTGCCCGCCACAACTTGTCCTGCCAGCGCTGTATATGACCTCTAGCGACGCGTGACCCCTCAAGTGACCAGGTTAGCCTTTTCTTTATTAATTTTAATTAGGTCCAAATTATGATCTAATAGGCATAGGTAGGTAGTTAAGTGTTTGGATCCTAATCTATTATGGCACAATCAATAGAAAATCCTAAGCTAAGGCCAAAACCGCGTAAATCAGACAAGCAGTTAAAAATAAAAATAAAAATAAAATCGAGAAAACCAAAATCGGTGAAAAACGCGGTGAGGTCCCTCGAGCAAACTGTTGCTCGGCGAAACAGACCCCGTAATCCACAAGTCTCTAAAAGTTTGGGTACCTGTATTATTACAATAACAAATAGTCTGAAAGTAAATTAACTATCCTAAGCTAATCTACTACTCCCGTGCCCCTGCTCGCCTCCTCGTGCTCTCCTGCGGCTCCGTGCAGAAGGGAGTCGCCTTCGAATCCCGCGGTTACGTCGTCTCTTCGAGAAGAACCGCTTCGGTCCTCGGTCCCTCGCAAGAAAACAAACAGAGGTGTCAAACACAGATTATTATAAAAATAAGAAAGACAAAATAAAATAAGACGAACTATATACGAAAATAGAAATAAACACACAAAACAAAACAAACAAAATAAAATAAAATAAAATAAAATAAAAAGAAAACAAAAAAAAATCAAAAAGCCACGAAAAGCCGCGAAAAAAAACAGCGAAAACAAACTGAACAAAAATGAAAAACAAAGACTATTAAGCCGTGCTCCCCGGCAACGGCGCCATTCTGATGAACCGAGAATGCCCCTCTCACAGATCCGGATAAGGTATGAAATCGATCAAGGGTCGTTGCGACCCGGATCTCGAGACTCGGTCAATCAAGAAAATCTAAAGACCACCAAAATCAAAGATAAATCGATAAAACACGAATAACGGTCCTCGCTATTTATTTAACTTGGTATAGCGACCAGGGTCGGACACAAGGAGCACGAATTGGCCGAGACGGCCTACGAAGTAGTCGAGAATGAAAATAAAATAAACAAAGATATTTTGGGTGGATTTTTAGATATTTTTAATTTTTTTGTATTTTTAATAATAAAGGAAATATGAAAACAAAGGAAAAAGCCAACAAACTACTATTTATAAAACACACCAAATAAAGTCAAAAAATCAAATAAAAATTGTTTTATGTTTTTTTATCTTTTTAAGTGTTTTTGGTGATTTTCTGAGAATTTTATGATTTTTAGTTGATTTTATAAAAATCAAGAAAGGGAAAAATAGTGAGTCAATGTGCAGCCAGACTTGAAAGGCTAATTAAAAATGTCTAATTAGCCTCTAAAAATCTGATGGCAATTTTTATGAAAACTAGATACAAAAACTATGCTACAGAAAAAGAGTTTGCATTTTTTGAATTTTATAGAATTTTTAAGAACTTTTATAAGATTTTTGGGTTTTTAATTTTTATGGGTTTTATAGATCCAAATGAGCCAAAAACTGGATAGAAGCTAGAAATCAACAAAATAAACAAATACTATATTTTTTAGAATTTTTCGAGGTCTTTTTATATTTTTAGTTGATTTTCTATTTTAGACAATAACAAAATTGATGGTTTTTTATTTTTTTAAAATAACAAAAAGCAATAAAAATGTCTCAAAATTTTAGTGAAATTTTTACACACTGGCAGGAGTTACGTATCCAAATTTCATAGGATTTGGATTTGATTTGATATTTTATTTAATACAAACAAGGGCTACAGCACACAATGACCCAGATGTAATAAAAATAAAGTTTCAGGGCTGAAAAGATTACACGTGAGGAAACTACAGGGGTACCAGCACAAAATTCACATGAAATCCGCACATGTTCATAAATCGCACGCACAGGGGTATAAGTGCAATTTTAAATGCTTAACTTTCAATCTAGAACACCCACAAACTACAGCCCGAATAATGCAAATAACCCAGATAGCACGTACCCAGCACGTGCTTCACATTCACAGGGACCAAAATGTAATTCTAATTAATAAACATGCAAACTGTAACAACATAGAACTACAGGTCCAGAGATGCAAAATGTCCAAAAATCACGTATCGACGCACGTGGCTCACACAAGTAGGGACTAAATAGCAAATAAACAAAACCAAAGGTCCAAACATGCAAATAACCCGTGAGTGCAAACTTATTTAATAGACTAAATAAAAACTAACTAAAACTGCAGGGGTATGGGCGTAATTACCCAATCGAGGCGCGTGAGGGGCGCACGTGAGCGCCAGGTGCCGCGCGGTGGATGGCTGCTGGCTAACGGTCCTGATGACGCCCCTCTGGAAGATCTGACAGTGCTGGTGCAGAGGCGAACGTGGGACGCACGTTGCCGTTAAACGTGGATCTAACGGCCTGACAAGAACAGGCTACGCGCGACTGGGATCAGACCTGGCGCAGAGGATCTATCCAACGGCTACGAAGGGATGAGGAAGAACTCCTCCTGGGCGAGCTTCCTCGGCGATCCGGAGATGATCCAGACGACCGATGGACGATCGGAGAGGCGGGTCTTCCTCGCGATGGCGCTCCGCGTCGGGTGGTGGCCTCCGATGGAGGCTCCAACGGTCTAATCATCCGGCGAGGGAGGAGCAACCTGGAGCAGCTCCGGCGAAGGGTGAAAACGGCAACCAAGGGGGGTACCTGCGGTTATTGACCTGCAAAACAAAGCTCCTGTCGGAGGGATGCTCCGACGGGGGTTATTGGCAAAAAGAAGAAGCGAATCGGCGTGGATGGGCTCTGGGGGGTTCCGACGAAGGCGAGGGAAGGAACCCAATTCGATCCAGACCCGAATGGTCCAGCTCGAGGTGATCTGGTCACGTAGGGAAGGTGGATATGGGTCGGAGAGTCGATCAGTACGGCTAGGAGGGACTGGAGGAGCTCCGGCCACTAGGGCGGAGCTGGCAGAGCTGGATCGTGGAAATAGGAAATGGACTATGCTAAAGAAGCTAACGGGTGTACCTGATGATCGAAGTCGACTGGGGAGGAGATACTGGTTCTCTGGTGATCGTCGCCTCGATGGAGCGTCGCCTCCGGAGGCTCGAGCTTCGCCGGCGGCGGAGCACGACGATGAGGGTCGTCGGACCTGGGCTACGCACCTCCAAACTCTCTCTCAGACACCCTTCGCACTCGCTGTCACTCAAGGAAGACGATGGAGGTCACAGGGATCGAAGGCGGTGGCCGAAGGTGAGTGAAATGGTGAGAGGAGGCGAGACTAAATACTTGTGGGGATCCGGTAAAGATGGAGTCGGGTAGGGCATGCTGATGCACGGATCCCTAGGACGATCCCGGGCGTGGATCAGTAATGAATCAAGATTAATCGGAGCCTGGGGTCTAGGGAAATGGGTTGCGGATCTGATCATAAAAAATGGGAGAAATCGGGTCCTTGGAGCAGATCCGTACAAAGTGGTCCGGGGGGGGCAGTTGACCGAGGGTCAACATCCCCCGTGGACCAATGGGAAAATTCCATTGGTAAATTATTTAGAAAATCAAAATAAAATAGGAAATGGCCCTAATTCAAAATATTTACAAAAAAAATGTTTATTTATTTACAAAGATTTTTTAGTGATTTTTATTTATTTTTTTGAAAAATAAAATACGTATTTACATTATATTATTATTATATATGGGTATACTTACCTATATATTTTTTTATTTTTTTTTCTAATTTTTTATTTATGTACATTTATTCTAATTTTATATTTTATTTATTTACACTATAAAATATGGAATATAAAGTGATTTTTATTGGATATTTATTTATTATTTACAAAGGTGAAATAAATAGTATTTTTTTTTATTTACATGGTCTATGTACACTGATGAGAGAGATTTGATTTATTTTATTTTTCTTTTATTTTTCCCTTTTTTATTTTATTTTTATTTTTACAAATATGTACAAAATATAGGGAACACAAATATATTTTTATTTTTAGAAAATAAAATATTTACATAAAGAGGGGTATGTACATCATGTTGAGTCACCCTATCTCTCTCTACTTATTTTATTTTGCGGTCAGGCCCTTATGGAGCCCTCTCTTGGGTTCAGGTCACTCAATATTTATTCTAAATATTTCCCTTTTTTATTTATTTCTTTATTCTTTTATTTTTGCACAAAAACATGCTAATTATTAGTATTTACACAATGCATGTTTTTTGCTAAATTATTCTATTTACAGGTATCTACATGGTGTTTTGCACAGGTTTTTAGCTAAAATAAAAGAATAAAGAGCGATGAATGAGGATTCATCACCAACCAACATAACCCACGCAATGGTCGAAAATGTGGATATGTAAAATGCATGATTTTCAGTCCTAACGAGAAAATGAAGTAAACATATACTCAATTTAAAGCAAGTTAATAGAATTAAAGATAAATGAAAAGGTAGTAGCTTTAATAAATATAATGTAACATTTTGATTGTGTATAAAATTATAATAAAGATTCAACTTAGTATTCTTGTGATATCACATGCTATGATATTATTTTTTGGATTTTTATCAGTTGTGCTATTTTGAGCTATTACAATATCAGTTATACCCCTCCTTTTTTTGGAATATCAGTTCAACTCCTGACTTCATTCACAATGATTACTTGTGCCCTTCGGGTTTGTTGTCATACATACCCAATACAAACTAATGTTAACTTTGAGGATACAATGAGATTTAAATTTAGAAAAGGTTGAAAGGTCCCCCCCCCCCCTCTTCCTCAGCCTCCTCCTCCGCCGCCGCCCGGCCTCCTCCTCCTTTACCCTCCTCCTCCCCAGCCTCATCCTCCTCCCTTTCCTCCTCCTCCAGCACCCCCTCCTCCACCATCCCATCCTCTAACACCCCCTCCTCATTCGCCCACGCTGCTCCACTGCCCCATGCTCCTCTGTTTCCCTCATCTCCTCCTCCTTCGCCCCCTCCTCCATCCCCCTTGTTTCTCTAACACACCTTTCTCCTCCTCTGCCCTCTCCTCTAGTGTCCCTTCCTCTTCCTTCACTCCCTCCTCCTCCTCTGCCCCCTTCTCCTACACCCCTCCTCCCCCTCCACTCCCTTCTCTTCCATCACAGCCACCACCCTACGGAGTCTCCCCTTGCTCCTCCACCATAGTCGATGCCCCCTTCTCCTCCACCGGAACCATCATCATACGACTCCATTCCCTTAGCACTGAAGTCGCAAAGACTCCTCGTTGGTCCACCACATGCAGCCGATCCACCAACAAAAGCCTCGAACCCCATTTGCAACCGACGTCGACGAAATGCCATGCATCAACGAGGATGATGAAGGAGGAGGTTAGAGGGTGTGGGGTAAAGGAGGATGTATCTGAGGAGGAGGATGGGTCGAAGAAGTGTTTTGATAGTTATGCCCCTCTTAACCTCATCATGATTTGAAAAAATCTTGGCTAAGTTCAACTTATTAACGTCTAAAATAACCGAAGGGCACAAGTGATAGAACTAAAAGAAATATGGGGCACAAGTGATATTCTAAAAAAGGGAGGAACATAACTGATACTGCAATATCTCATAGAGCACAATTGATAAAATTCTTATTTTTAAAAAATAAAACTTTACGTGCAGCTATCTATATCTATACTATTAGTTAAAGTTGAGTTCTTCTCATCATGTTGACACGTGGATATCCCTCCTTCTGTTCTTGTGCTATGAATTCTCTCCACGCGCACTTCCTCTCTCTCTCTCATTCACTCTCCCCACGCCACGTGAATAAGGATGGGGAATAAAGAGAGTAAGGGTCTATTTTCCGTTCAGCTAGAGTATAGGTATAAGGAGAATAAGCTGGAATACAGGCTATTCTCTGTTCAACTGGCTATTGCAGGTTAAGGAATAAAGTTTGAAGTTAGTTAAAGTTGTTGGTTGTTATTTGATTTGGTGAGATGAAATATATTCACCAAATTGGTGACGTATAATTGTCAATTACAAACCGATATGAACTGAAACACGAAAATAAAATATCCAAAATCTAGTAAACCAAAGTTCATTTTATATTATTTATTACATTATGACATGCTTATCATGCAATGGTTCCTCTGCAATCTCATATGTGGAAGTTGATCCGGTCGTCATCCGGGCGAGCTCTCTCTGCTTCTCCTGTAGTTGACGTTGGATTTCCTCTACCTTCTCTATGAAGAACTCTTCTAAAAATTTGAGCACGTTTATTAAATCCACCAAGGAATCCCTCTCAATCTGCATTGACTTGTCTGTCGAGGTCAACGCCAATGCCTTGACCTTGTATAAACAAGATATCTGCATGGAATTATGTGATTTGATAGTCGTCCTTATTGGGATGGATGGATAAAATTTAAATAAAAATAATGGGAAGAATTTACCTCTTTTGGGCAACTGTACTACAAATGTTCCTTGGTGTCCTCGTGTCTGCACAAACCCTCAAAGAGCAGGTCTGCATCGTTCGGGTAGAAGCATCTACGTCCATGAATCTTAGGTCGATCACAACGAAGCATGGCCATAACTATGGAGGATTCCTGAGAAGGTTCGAACTCATTAAATAAAGAAAAGATCCACGAAAGAATTATGCATTGTACAGTTTGTAAAAAAGGACTAGTAATTATCTGAAAATTTTCCCTCAAATTGCATCTTCTGCATTCATGCCAGCGTTGACGGTTTCGTTGGCTGCTCAGCCATGATCGGCACCGCATCGCGAAATGGTTCTTTTAAAAAAATGTGGAATCATCATTGGGATATGAAATCACTATCACGGGTAAATTGGCAATAAATTATGATTTTAATCCATCGGCATCGCTGGACATAATTTTTTTTCTCAATACAATATGGATACATCATCGATGTATTGTTCTAAGCAGTGGGACACAAAACATTAATAAGAAAAGACGGAGAGATGAAATAGAAACAACAAGATAGCTAAGTGCTCTCCCACCTAGCCGTTGCCAAACTGTCATGCAGCCCCTCTCCAGCTCGGATGTCTTCCTTTGAGACCCTGACATCGCTCCCCGCAGAGTTATTATCGAAGTCCTCGTCATTCGTCGTTAGCTCTGCAGGAACCGAATCTTGTGCTGAGTCGCGGGTAAATGCACTGGATATTTGATCCTCACCCTGGATATCATGGATGAAGTTGTTGATGATGCAACACGCCATAACTACCATCACCTATTTCTTAAAGTTGTAGAACGATCGCTTATTGATTTCCTTGAAGCGAGCCTTCATTATCCCGAATGTCTACTCGACGTACAACCGAAGCTGTGAGTGTATGTGATTGTACATCTCCTCAGGCCTACAATAGCTATGGCCCTCTAAGTTCTAAATTGGTGTAGGTGCGCACTGACTCCATGATATGGCGTGAGGAAGGTATCCGTGTTCGCGTATCCGTAGTCAAGAAGGAACATTCGTCCAGTCGGTACACGAAAACCACCCTCGTCCAAGGCCCACCTCAATACCTTCATGTCAGCAGCTGACCCCTTCTATCTGACGACGACATATATACTTATAACTGAAGTTGACACATGTCATGACATTCTGTGCCAGTGTTTGGTGCCTGCTCCTAAACTTTGGAGCAATATTTGTAGGGACATTCACGGGAATAAGTGTCCCACCAATCTATTTACTCCATCCTGAAAATAGATATCGGTTTCCATTCTATGTTACTGAGATGAAAAGGTTTGACGTCGGCATATGATGTCTACTGTGATGGATTACCTTGAAATATGGATAGAAGTTTCTATTATGCAAAATATCATTCGAGGTCGGGAAATCTTCTACCGACAAGTAGATGAAGTGATCTCTGAGGGAGACGATGCGTGTAAGGATATCATTGAGATGATTTGAAATGGTATCACCGAAGTGTTGGAAATGTTTAGAAAGCACCCGGTTCTTCGCGTAATGGCCAAGGTAATACAACAATATGCAGAGGGACTACTTGGCCTTTAGATGCCTCGAATCCTTCAAGCTCGCTCTTTCTTTTAAGCCGGTGCATAGACATAAGATGGTGTTGGGATACATCCGGAAAACCTCATACGATCGGCCAACATGACCGTTCAGCATCTCCTAGATCCATATATGGCATGTACGCATGAACGTGTGCTTTGACACCCGGGGGATTTAACCACCACATGTGTTCTCTCCATCCTCCCCGTCCTGTAGGATCGCACGCAGATATGTTATGTTCAACATGACCAAATTGTACCTCATCATACCTCATCGCTGTGATAGCCGCCATGCCCTCCATTGCTGAGATAGATATCCTAAAATTATTGACAAAATGCATACGTATGGGATCACCAAGAGTCAAAATCACTGTGTTGAGAGCAGATTGTAATAAAAAGGACCAAATTAGAGGTTGAAGTACGACAAAATGTTTGTCAAGACATAAAAATATTACAACCCAAATAAAGTAAGACAACAACAACATTTCCTATTGTTAAAGAGGATTTTTCATGGGTCTAAAATACGTGTCACACAGGACGGAGACGCAGTCGCTGTGGCGACCCACAAGAAACCCTATTCAGACAACAATTAATCCACAATGATAATTAAGAAATAAAAAGCAATGCGGAGTTAAAATTTATTATAACTCTACAACAAGGATGCGTATAGGTGCAAGTATATAGAGGTCGAACACAGGGAGCAAACAACTAGATCAGGGCAATGAATGCACAAAAATATGATAGTGAGATATGTGTCAATATTTTTTATGTGGGTTTTTAATTTTTAATTTTATTTTTAATTTTATATTTTTGTATTTTTGATTTTATCAATTTAGGTTATTATTTTATATGTTTATAACTTATTTTTATATACTTAAATATATTTATTATATTTTTCTGATGTAATATATACACTTAAATAATTAGATGTATTAATTATATAGGTATAGATATAGGTACTTTACCTATGTATTTTCTATACATATTTTATTTTAATGTTTTCTTTAGTGTTTTATTCCTGTTTTAGTATGTACATATATTATAAATAATCTTTACAAAATTATAAAAATAATAAATAAAATGAATATTTTAGTCAGATAAAATATACAATAGGGGTCCAAAACCTAACTTTCATACCTTAACTCCAAAAATTATGAAACCGTCTTCATCAAATAGTTTTTATATACAATTAAAGGTGATTTTGATATATTTTGAGTTTTTATTTGAGAGATATGAGTCTGTGAGGTTGGGATTTTGGAAACTTATTCTGAGCATATCTTTTTATCTGTATATTATTTTTGTATGAAATCAATTTTGTATTTTTCTATATTTAATTATCTACAACTTTCATGTTCAAAGTTTCTTTATTTGAGGTATAAAAAGTGGAACTAAAAATAGGTCCCAAAATGAATAAAGAATGAATAAATAAAAAGGAATTTTATTGTATTTTGGACTCTTATCTCCCCATATTTTATTCCTTGTCGACCTATTAATCAAGATGCCTAGGTCTCTGGGTTTAGGGTCATAAAATACTTCAATATTTTATTTTTTTTCTTTTCTTTTCTTTATTCTATAATTTTGGCCTTAAAACAGTGTTTTATACAATATTAACACAACAATGCATGGATGTTAAAATGGATATTTACAAGTTTTTACTAGGGTTTTTAAGGCCAAAATGATAGAATAAAGGTGATGAAATGGAGATTCATCACCTACTACTAAATATATAGTAATAAAAAGACATCCAATCCTACTGGTGTCGTCGCAACACTGGACACAATAATGGTGATTCTTCCCTAACCCTTGTTAAGCTGAATGCTTACCCAGGCAACTAATTTAACGAGCACCGACTTGACGCGGTTGAAGATTATCCGTTTGTATGGGTCACGGAGGTTGTGTGCGAGACGGATTTGTGACTATGGTAGTAGGCCCGGAAGCAGTGACTCCAACTCATCTAGAATCTCCTTCATCCCCTGATGGGGATCCTTGGGTGTCCACGTTTAGATTTGCTCCCTTTGCAGCTATGCATTTGTGCCGTAGACGAACGACATCCTTACCCACAACTTGTGAAGCTAGGGGGTGGGGAGGGGGGGGCACCATCACTCGGAGAACGCTTCGTACCTGAGGTATGTACCCCTAAATCCCTATGTCGTCTCCTCCTAGGGGGTTGCGTAGTTGGACCCCCTGGTTCAACTGGATCGGGCACATTGATTTCCCCTTCTAGCTCACCTTCGAATGCATGTTATGTCCCAGTATCCCCCTCAAAAAAGGCTGCAAAGGATCCTGGTGTTGCAGTCTAGGAAGAGATGGCGAATATGCCCTTTGCTGCGTAATCTCTTACCATTGCATCTACCAGGTCGTAGTGAGGGAAGAACTTCCTTCGATAGGGCTTGTAGGACTTTTCGATCTGAAGGCAACGATACATGATGAAATGCTATAAAATGATATTGGAATCTATGCTGCAGTCTAACATACTTACATGTCGTAAGCCATGCCTCCTCTTCAGGTGCGACTACTGTACATGAGACTGAGTCCCACCCCAACCGCTCTTCGTCATCAGGTATACGAATGTCGTGTAATCCTTCTTTATTGTCTTCCATCTATTGTTGAGCTTCGCCTTGTCCCAATTTTTCCGAGTCTGCAAGTTGAAGTGTGCAATGATGTTATGCTTGTGAACGAGCCTCCAATCCAGTCCTCAATGTCAAAATGGTGCTTGAACAACTGAAGAAGACACTCGTCTATCGTGCGTGTCCTCATTGGACAGGAGACTCCTCGTACCCAATGTGCACCCCCGACATTCTTGCACGCCCGTGGCCATCTTGACATGATCTCCATATGTATCTCTCTCAGAGTTTGAAATTTATTCTTATATTTCAACTTAATTTTGTCTTTTTCAACGTCAATAATGTACAAATTCTTATGCTTTCAAAATCTAATTGTAAGAATTGATCTTACAACGTAGAAAATAATTTCCATTCAAAAGTACATTAAACGAATGTAAGTCGGTCATGATTATTAAACAATCAAAACTATATATATTTTTAGTAAAAAACTAAAAATATAAGTGCAATATATATTCGTTCAAAATAAAATTCATGCTGGTTATCAATCATTATAAGAGAATTCGATTAATTAAAATATATATCAATAGCACCTATTATAATAGAGGTCAAGTATATAAATAAATTTTATGCCGGCAGTGAAGCGCATATTTTTTCCCCTAGTATAATGCAATATGCATGTGAAGGCAACTTGCTAGGAGAAAGAGGCGTGTTTATTTTTGGCAAATAAGTCATTGTTTTATAATTCGATGGTTAATTTTGATATTTGTTTGAACATTTTGACCGTGCTGTTTCAATCTACTATCTAGGTGGTCACAATCGTGATCAACTGGTTTATGTTAAAGTTGATATAATTCAAACCTCAACTAGCCAAGTTTTTGGGAAAAAAATTTATATAATTTAAAGGGGATTTATCGTTTATTCTTATTCAATTGGAAAGAGCGATAAGGAAGAGATAAATGTTGTACAAAGAGATATAATAGATGATGCAATTATAACGATGTCACTTTATCCCGGGATGACATGTCCCCAATAAAGCCCTTTTATCTTGGATAAGGGGATCTTATCCTACGACCAAACCTGGTATAAGATTTGCTTCAATCTAATTTTGAGGTAATGTAATTTATGGTTAAAACAAAAAAATGATCTGACTTAATCCCTTCAGCTCCATGTCATATTGGAAAAAATCCTAACGATCGTGTATTAAATAGTATTATTTTTTAAAGTTCATGTATGACTTAGAAATTGGGTGTGAATAATTCAGATACTTATGCTTAAGGTAATGTTTTTTTTTCATAATTTTATATCTTAAGATTTTAGAGTATTTTCGGTAAAACTTTATAGATTAGTGTAAGGATGTGCACAATTTACAGCTTTAACAGCACATACAAACGAAGATCGAAATGAATGCACGCATATATTTTTGGCACCTCGTAACAAAATTTTGTGGCATCATTGGCAGATGTGATGACAAAGATTATGTTCACGCATCGGTGTAGTCTATTCGATCAAAATCCGCCCTGATCCATAGCCATCCAATCACGAGTCAACCTGATCTATTCTAACGGGTATCTGATTTTAATGTGTAATAAAATTAACTGCGCTCATGTCCTGCTTAAGCAAAGTAGGCGTAATATGAAGAGAGAATCGACCACGTTGATTAGAATGAAAGCTGGGGTAACAAAATACCTTTCATTTATCTTGAAGTCATCTTGCTACACGTAGTAGATTTACAATGCTGATAAACAATCAACCAAGTAAGAATCACACGATCACAACACATGATCTATATTTGGGTACAGAGAGATTTGTTTTCTCGCGATGAAGGTGAGGTTGCGCAACGAGCTCTGCAAGGTATTGGTTCGAATAGAAGGGCTTCAAGGAATCTCAATGCACCTCATTGGAAGGCCGGTGGCATGAAGCGAAGTTGAATACAACAAGTGAGATTGATTAATCAAGAGCAGACATGTTTGTCATTTACTTCTCTGTCATGACACACATGCATGCATTCATTAATGCATATATATATATATATATATATATATGGGTAAAATGGGGCTGCCTCCATAGGGGAGCTAACTTGACTTCCTCCGCGCCATTTCGCCCCTTTTTTTATTTTTTTTTCGAAATTTCTTTCGTGGATTTTCATCAATATATCCCTATATTATGTCATTCAAATTTCACATGAAACAGAGACTCCTACGGCCTCCATCCAGAAGGGTCGTTTTAGCAATTCTGTTATCGTTTAAAAATGACTGTCTGGATGGAGGCCGTACGCGTCTTTGTTTCGCACGAAATTTTAATAGCCTAATATAGGGATATAGTGATGAATACTCACGGAAGAAATTTTCAAAAAAAAAATAAAAAAGCAGGCGAAATAGCGCGGGGGGAGCCAAGTTAGCTCCCCCTAGGGGGCAGCCCCATTTAACCCATATATATATATATATATATATATATATATATATATATATATATATATATATATATATATATATATATACATACATACATACATACACACACAGAAACACACAAGAGGCTAACGGGCTGCCTTCTTGCGGCAGCCAACATGGCTGCCCCCGCGTCATTTTCGGCATTTTTTTTAAATGTCACCATGTATATTCATCCATATATCCCTCCTATATGCCATTCGAAATTCGTCAGAAATAGAGACTCCTACGACCTCCATCCAAACAGTCAATTTTTAAAGGTAACAAGATTTTTTAAATCGACACCATCTCGATGGAGGCAGTAGGAGTCTGTTTCTGACAAAATTCGAATGACATATAGGAGGGATATAGGGATGAATATACATGACGATATTTTAAAAAAAACGCCGAAATAAGAAGGCGGGGTAGCCATGTTGGCTGCCCCTAGGGGGCAACCCTGTTAAATCCTATATATATATGGGTTAAATGGGGCTGCCCCCTGTGGGGAGCTAACTTGGCTCCCCCCGCGGTATTTCGTCCGCTTTTTTTATTTATTTTTTTGAAAATTTCTTCCGTGAATATTCATCACTATATTCCAATATTATGTCATTCAAATTTTGTGCGAAACAGAGACTCCTACGGCCTCCATCCAGACATGCATTTTTTAACGGTAACAGAATTGCTAAAAACGACCCTTCCGGATGGAGATCGTAGGAGTCTCGGTTTCGCGTGAAATTCGAATGACATAATGTAGGTATATATTGATGAAAATCCACGGAAGAAATTTTCAAAATAAAAAATAAAAAAAGCGGGTGGAGTGGCACGGGGGGAGCCAGGTTAGCTCCCCCCATGGGGGCAGCCCTATTTTACCCAGATTTTCATGAATATATACCTATATTATGTTATTCAAATTTCGCGCGAAACAGAGACTCCTACGACCTCCATCCGGAAGGGTTGTTTTTTGCAATTCTGTTACCGTTAAAAAATGCTTGTCTGGATGGAGGCCGTAGGAGTCTCTGTTTTGCACGAAATTTGACTGACATAATATAGTGATATAGTGATGAATATTCACGGAAGAAATTTTCAAAAAAAAGGCAAGCGAAATACCGCGGGGGGAGCCAAGTTAGCTCCCCCCAGCCTCGCGGGAAAAAATGAGGCCGCTCCCTGGTAGTAGCCAACATGGCTACTCCCACCCCTATTTTCCCTCATTTGTTTATTTCTTCGGAAAATAAAATTTGTATATTCATCACTATATCCCTCTAACATTCTATTAAAATTTCGTCAGAAACAGATACTCCTAGGCCCTCCATACAGACGTCATTTTTTTAACGGTCGCAGGATTTTTTAAATCGACCCTGTATGGATGGAGGCCGTAGGAGTCTGTTTCTGACGAAATTTTAATAGAATGCTAGAGGGATATAATGATGAATTTACGAGTTTTAATTTTCCAAAAAAAATAAAAAAAAATTGGGGGAAAATGGGGGTGGGAGCAGCCCGTTGGCTACTCCCAGGAAGCAGCCCCATTTTTCTCATATATATGGGTTAAATGGGGCTGCCCCCTGGGGGAGCTAACTTGGCTCCTCCGCCCCATTTCGCTCGGTATTTTTATTTTTTTTAGAAAATTTATTCGTGGAATTTCATCACCATATCCCTATATTATGGCATTAAAATTTCGAGCGAAACAGAGACTCCTACGGCCTCCATCCAGGCAGTCATTTTTTAACGATAACATAATTGCTAAAAACGACACCGTATGGATGGAGGTCGTATGAGTCTCTGTTTTGCATGAAATTTTAATGGCATAATATAGGGATATATTAATGAAAATCTACAGAAGGAAATTTCAAAAAAAATAAAAAAATCAGGCCAAATGGGACAGGGGAGCTAAGTTAGCTACCCCCATGGGGGCAGCCCCATTTTACCATATATATATATATATATATATATATATATATATATATATATATATATGGGTCAATGGGGCTGCTCCGTCCCATTTTTTGTCAATTTTTTTATTTTTTTTGAAAAAATATCGTCATGTATATTCATCTCAATATCCCTTCTATATGTCATTCGAATTTCGTCAGAAACAAAGACTCCTATGGCCTTCATCCAGACATGGTCAATTTAAAAGATCCTACGACCGTTAAAAAAATTGATGTCTGGATGGAGGCCGTAGGAGTCTATGTTTCTGACGAAATTCGAATGACATATAGGAGGGATATAGGGATGAATATACATGGTGAGAATTTTCCAAAAAATAAAAAAAATTGACAAAAAATGGGACGGGGCAGCCCCATTTTCCCATATATATGGGATTTTTACCCGGCAGACCCTATAATCTTTTCGAATTACCTCTACGACCTTCGAAACATCCTTATTCCTCCCCCAACCCCGTAAACTTGCTAACCCTTACCGTACAGACCCTGTGGTTAACCCTCGTTCATTTACCCGTTAAAATAAACCCGATCCCATTATGTTCTTTTATATTATGCCCATTTTGTTTATTAAATTTACATTTAGTGCCACTCCATCACCCGAGAGGAGCTGATCCCCTCTGCGCCGCTCCCCCGCCAGCACCAAGCTTGAGCCTCGCCACTGCCGCCGCTGAGGAGCCTTGCGAAGAACTCCTCCATCTCTGCTCTACCCCCCAACCGCCGACGAGCCTTGTGCCCAGGCTCCTTCCCGCCTCCCTGCTCGAATGGTCCGTATGAACCCAAGCTCCCGCCCAGGTCCCTTGTTCAAGCCCTCCCTGTCCCCACCCGCCGCCGCTGCTCCTTGCTCCCCACCTGCCGATGGAGTCCCCCCCCCCCACCCCCCTCCCGTGCGCTGCACCCGCCCCCCTCTCCCCCCACCCCCTGCCGCTGCACCCTTGGAGTCCTCCCTGCCGATGGAGCCCCCCTCCCCCCCCCCACGCCGCTGCACCCTTGGAGCCGATGGAGCCGACACCCCTGGTCGCCGCTACTCCCTGCTCCCCCTCTCAAGCGATGGCCCTGATGAGCGTCCCGACCACTAGGGTATAAGGTGCTAAACGGTCGTTGCGACCCAAGCGATCAGGATGGCTCAATCAAGAAAAAAAATAGATCACAATAAAGAGATAAAATCAATCAAAACACAACAAGACAGTGGTCTTGCTATTATTTTAACCTGGTATAGCGACCAGAGTCGAACACAAGGAGCACGAATTGGCCTCGCGGCCTACGAAGTAGTCAAAAAGGAAATAAAAGAAAAGAAAAACATATTTTTGGTGGTTTTTTAATTCTTTTATATTTTTTTGGATTTTTAGTGAATTAAGAAAATAATAAAAGCAAAGAAACAACTCACTTCAACAATTTATTTAATGCACTAAAAATCAACCAAAAATTCAAATAAAAATATTTTTGTGTGTTTTATAATTTTATGTTTTTAGTGAATTTTTGAGATTTTTCTGATGTTTATTTAATTTTCTAAAAATAAAACAAGGACTGAAACTGTAGGTACTGTCCAGCCGAGCTAAAGGGACCTAGATAAAATATCTAGAAGTCCCAAATTAGTCTGGAGGTATTTTTCCTGGATAGAGAATAAAACAAGGAAAAATTGGGCACCTAAATTATTGTTTTTGGGTTTTTAGTCTATTTATTAGAATTTTTATAAGATTTTAAGTGTTTTTTATTTTTTAGGTATTTTAAGTAATGAAAAATAGCCAAAATTGGCTAAAAAATCAAGCAATCAAAGACAAATAGTAAGTAATTTTTTGTAATTTTTAGATGAATTTTAATATTTTTTTGTGATTTTTCAAGTCAGACAGTGAAGAAAATATGTGTTTTTGAATTTTTAAAAATATCAAATCAAAACAAAAATATCCTCCAAAAATCCTCAAAAATTTTACACTATGGCAGGAGCCATGTATCCAATTTTCGTTGGATTTGGAGTATATTTGCTATTTTATTCAAAAATAGAAAGAGGGTACTGTGTATAGGGACCTAAGTGCAAATACCCGAAGTTCTGAGGGTCCTGGTGCAAAATTCCCAGGTAAACACGCGCATCGCGCGTGCCTGGGGCACTCAGGGACCCAAATGTAATAAAAACTACTTCCGAGGACTATTTGGTAACAGGTACCAAAAGTCCAGGGGGTAGTCTGCAAATAACCCACGAATATACGCACATGCACAATAAATTCACGCACAGGGGTATAAATGCAATATCCAAAAAGTATTCATTCAATCACTAACATCTAGAACTACAGGGTATCAAATGCAAATATCCCAGACAACCACGTGTCGAAGCATGTGCTACATGACACACAGGGGCATAAATGCAAACTGAATAAAGAGCAGGGTCCTCTATGCAAATATCCAAACTGAAATAAACTACCTAAATATTTACAGGACTCAATATTAAAGACAAAATAAGAAGGGGCCTAAGTAATATTTACCCTTTTATTAATGGAGCCGCTGGATGAACGCCACGTAGTGCATCGGACGGTGAAGGACGGTTGGCGCTCCAAGGCTGAGCTCATCGCAGTGATCAGACGGATAAGGCCACGCCACGTGGAGGATCAAACGATGGAGGCTCTCTGTGGCTAAACCTCGCGCATCGGGCGGTCCAGATCGCCTCGCCAACGATCTAACGGTGAAGGGACCTCCTCAGATGGACGGTCAGGATGAGAACTGGAGGTCTGAGGCTGATCGGACGGTCGGGGAAGATGCTGGAAGAACAGTTGGCCGGCGAGCTTCGCCGGCCCGACGTACGCGCTGCGGATCCTCCCCTGCTGCTTCTGACGATCGGAGAAGCTCCGGCGTAACGCTCCGCAGCTGATGGTGGCCTCCGATGACCCAGCCGAGCCCTGGAGGGCTCCGGCGAGGTAGGCGGAGTTTGAGCTCCTGGGACCGAATGGTCCAAGCCCTCAGATGGGCTTGGATGTTCCTGCGAAATAGACCAGAAGACTCACGGGTCGAGGGCAAACTGCCTCGACCCGGTTAGGCGGGGTGAAGATGATCGGAGGGTCGAGATGGGCGAGCTCCGGCGAAGGTGGGGACGGAGGAGATCGAACCCCAGCTCCTGTGCGAGCTGGGTTGGATGGAAGTATGGAGAAGGTGCGCGGGAGGAAGGCGGAGGCAATGGCGAAGCCTGGTGGTCGAATGAAAGGTGGGGGTGGCCGGAATCGGAGATGAACGGCGACGGAGCGAAATGGGGGTAACCTAAAATTAGCGAAAAGGAAAAGGCTAAGGGTCTACCTGGGTGGCTGAATAGGTTGTGGGCGAGCTTGCGCAGCTCTGGGTCTTCGCCTCACGGAGCGCCGACGTCCGAGGCTCGAGCTCCAGCTCAGGGCGGAGCACGGCGGTGATACTCGCCGGATCGATGGGCTCGCACTCCCTCCTCGCTTCGACAGCACCTGGAGTGAGCTGTCACTCTCACGCACGCACTGGAGCTCACTGGGGGGTGGAACGAATGGCCAAAGATAGGAATGAAGGTGGCGGAGCTCGGGCTATATATGTTGGAGGGTCCGGGAAGAAGGGCGCGGGTAGGGCACTGGAGCGTGCGGATCCGAGATGGTGGCTCCGGCGAGGGTCTCGGATATGTCAGGAAGGAATCGGACCCGGGAATTAGGCGAGGGTGAATCGGGTTTAGGCGCTAAAATAGGGGGAAGTCGGGTCGGGTGCCTAACCCGTGGGAAGTGGTCCTAGGGGGGGCAGTTGACCTGGCGGTCAACCATCCCCAGGGCCAATGGGTGAAGGCCACGTGGATAATATTTAGAAATTCAATAAAAAATACCAAATGGACGAATTATGGAAAAGTCAAAACATGAAATATTTTTCTTTTAATTTTTTCTATTTTTTAGTGATTTCTAATTGATTTTTTAAAGTAAAAATAAGGTACTTACATTATATAGCTATATATAGGTATATATACAATATATAGGATTTTTAATTTTGATTTTTAATTGTTATTTTTATACAATTTTATTCCCATTTTATATTTTATTTATTTATATCATAAAATAAGGAATAAAAAGATCTTTTTATTTTATTTTTATTATTTATATACATAGGTGAAATAAATACATATGTGCATTTATATACATGGTATATTTACAAAGTATTTTTGGATTTTTATTTTTATTCTTTTGTTTTGTTTTTGTTTTAATTTATTTTATTTATTTACACTATATGATATAGAATATTTACAAAACTTTGGAAAATTAATTTTATTTATTTACAAAGCTAAATAAATATGAGATAAATGGTCTATATACATGGTGGCTATATGAGTGATGTTTTTGTTTTCTTTTTAATTTTTCTATTTTTATCTTGTTTTTTTTATATTTAATAAATATATGCAAATATTTACAAGCATATTTTTGTGAGGAAAATACTTTTATTTTATTTACATATATATTTACATACATGAGCCCCTATCTCCCTCTACTTTGGCTTTTATGCGGTCAGGCCCATGCTGAGCCCTCCCTTGGGTTAGGTTGCTCAATATTTATTCTAAATATTTCCCTCTTTTTCTTTTTAATCTTTATTCTTTTTTTTTGCACAAAAACATGCTAATTATAGGTTTTTACATAATGCATGCTTTTGTAATTATTTCTATTTACAACTATATACATGCATTTGCAAAGGTTTTTGTAGCTAAAATATAAGAATAAAGAGTGATGAATGAGTATTCATCAGGCCCCCCCACCGATGCTGCTTCCCCCCCCCCCCCCCCCCCGTCGGGCTCCCTGCGCCACCTCCGAACCTCCCTACTAACCCCCCCGGATGCTGCTTCCCTGCTCTTCCCCCCGCCGGTCTACTTTGCAGGATCTTGTCCTATTCTTTTTTTATTGTTTTGGTTAATCCTAATCGTTCGATGGTAAATTGGTTAGGTTAACTCAATACTAACCCAAGTAATTGACTCAAATATAGTTAAAATTGACGGCAGGGTTTGTTGGGTAAGATGGATCAAGTTTCCGAGGTCGGGGTAGGAATTACGATGTTTCAAAGGTTGTAGAGGTAATTGGAAAAGATTATAGGGTCTACCGGGTAAAAATACTCATATATATATGTGTGTGTGTGTGTGTGTGTGTGTGTGTGTGTGTGTGTGTGTGTGTGTGTGTGTGTGTGTGTGTGTGTGTGTGTGTGTGTGTTGTGTGTTGTAGTGGTGGTGATCCTGTGAGAGCCCCCAAACTGTGGGAGCGTGAGAGGAGTGAGTCTGAAGCATTAGATTCTGCTTGTATCTTTCCTCCAATCAACCAGTGTGCGATGAGCAGAATCTAATGGTTCTGACTCATTGCTCTCATGCTCCCACAGTCTGGACTCTCGCAGGATCAACCATATATATATAAGGGGTTTAATGGGGTTGCCCTCTGAGGGTAGCCAACTGGCTGCCCCGCTTCAATTTTCGGCGAAATTTTTTGATTATTTTGAAAAATATCTCCATGTATTTTCATCATTATATCCCCCTAATATGTCATTCAAATTCTCAGAAATAGAGACTCTTATACCTTCCTTCTAGAACAAGTAATTTAATGATAGTAGAATTTTCCATATATATATATATATAGGGCCGATCATGTGAGATGAGATTTTTGTGAGATTGTGAGATGGGAAATTCTAGACCACTAGATTATGTTTTCTCTCACCTGGTTGAAAACTAGTGGTCCAGAAATTTCCATCTCACCATCTCACAAAATCTCATCTCACAGGATCAGTCCTAATATATGTAGGGAACCTTTCAAATGAGGTGGGGCTTTTCTGAAATTGTAAAGGTCATTGTGAGTTTAGTAAAAACTCTGTAACAATTTTGTAAAAGTATAAACTGCACATTGTAAAAAATGAATTTTGTAAAATATAGCATCCAAATTTAAATTAACATTTCCAGCCAATATAATAATATTTTCACAATTTTATTTCACTATACATGTTGTGTTAATATTTATTGTTATATGTATGAAACAAGAAATTGTAAAATATATTGGAAAGATGCCTAAATTGAGGGTGACTCACCATATATTTGGTGAGGCCCCGCCTCATTTGAAGTTTCTCCTCTCTCTCTCTCTCTCTCTCTATATATATATATATATGAGGTTAATGGGGCTGCTCCCTTGGGGCAGCAACCATGACTGCCCCCACATCGTTTTTGTATTTTTTTATTTTTTATTTTGAAAAATATCGCCATGTATATTCATCCCTATATCTCTCATGTATGTCATTCGAATTTCAGTCAGAAATAGAGACTCCTACAGCCTCCATCAAGAGAGTGTCGATTTAAAAAATCCTGCGTCCGTTAAAAATTACTGTCTGGATGGAGGTAGTAGGAGTCTCTATTTCTGATGAATTTTGAATGACATATAGGAGGGATATAGAGATTAATATACATGGTGATATTTTCAAAAAATAAAAAATTAAGGGGCAGCCCCATTGAATCATATATATATATATATGGGAAAATGGAGCATGCTCCCTTGTTGTAGCCAACTTATATGCTCCCACCTCTTTTCCCTGTATTTTTTATTTTCTTAAATGAAACATATTGGAATTTAGATCACAATATGTCACCATGGTGTCATTCAAAAATTCAACTTAATTCGAGACTTCTATCCCCCATCGAGACTGTCTAATTTTAACGGTCTCAGAATTGTTGAAATTGACACTTCAGATGGAGGGCATAGGAGTCTCTGTTTCTGACGAAATTGGAATGGCATGTTAGGGGGATATAGTGATGAATATACATATTTTTTATTTCCAAAATAAATAAAAAATAGAGGAAAAATAGGAGTGGGAGTAGCCAATTTGCTACTCCTAGGGAGCAGCCTCATTTAACCCTATATATATATATATATATATATATATATATATATATATATATATATCGAGTTATCTTGATCTGATCTTTCGTGGCCCAACTTGTTGAAGAAGTATTTAGTTCACTTCATTTTACCGTTAGTCCGTATCAATCGTCCATCTAGCGAGTGTTGGGAACCGACCTCAATCCTTTTGATCTCTCCCTTGTGTGTTCAGTTGAGGAATAGACAATTGATAATGCTATCAGGAAGACTCTCCCCGTTCACTTGGATTCGCTCGCCCCACGGGTACTCTTTCGCCGATGCTTACGACATCTTCCACCCGCGTAGCCCAACTCTTTCCTGGGCTCCGGTTGTTTGGGAGCGCTGCTCCCCGCCTCGCTTCTCATTCCTACTCTATCGAGCTATTCGTGAAAGGCTGCCTACTATTGATAGAATTGCTCCATTCACTGCGATTGCCACCTCTGCTTGCTATCTCTGCAGCTTGGAATCTGAATCCCACGCTCATCTGTGGTTCAGTTGTTCCTTCTTACATGTGGTTTGGCATGGCTTCTGTCTCGCTCTTGAACTTCCTGACCCACCGGAGCTTTCCTTGTTGGACTCTGTTGCTTGGATTGCCTCCATCACGACACTGTCTACCCGCACTTCATTGTCCATTCTTATCGCAATGGTGGTATGGTCAATTTGGGTGGAACGTAATCGGAGATGGGCTCTTTCTGGATCCCATTCTTCGGCAAGGCTAATCTCCAACATCACCCGTGATTTCCTGATGATAGAAATTGATGGCACCTGGGATTTTGATCTGCCCAGGTACTTCTTTTATGGGATTCATGTACTTCAACTCGCCACTGAGTGGCTAATTTTTGTACAAGTTTTTCTTTTGTGAAGTTTCAATATAATTACCTTTTACGTATAAAAAATAAATAAATGAGGGTTTTCCTTCACTCTTGTTGAGTTGATTTGATGGATAAGAAAAAGATAAAATTTGTAGAAAGGGTCATACTAAATGTTGAAATTGTGATGCGACTACTTTATCCAAGAATAGTTTATCTCAAGATGAATTAACTTTGTCGTGTTGCTATCTCGCATCCAAACACACAGCTTATTCACTCGAATAAACAAGAACTATGTCACGCGGAATGAAAAATAATGCAAATAAAAAATAAATGAAAAAGAAAGCAAGATAATCAGAAAGCACATAGATGCATGAGGTTCACCTTTAATTGGACATTCTCGTTGATTGTGACCGAAGATCTTTGTCTCTTGTCATTACATATATGTTATATATTTGTGAGCTATATAGTTATATTTTACATTCGCAGGGTCTTGCATGCAAGAGTACATATTATTCCAATAAATTAATAATAAGTCCGATAAATAAAGAGTTCTATCAGTCTAAATTATATACCCTCTTATTCTTCTTTAGGTGGCATATTCTTGATTTAAATTATCCAAATTAATTATTTCATACTCCAACGCTGAAGTAATGATTAAAAATACATAATATGATAAAATGTAAATATCATGGATATTCTGGATACTAACTTTATTAAGAGGCATTTGTTCGATATTTAAAAATATATTTAGATGTAGTAAGAGTCACTATTTGTAATATCAATCCATAGCATTCAGATGCATCACATAAACCCAAATGGTCTTTCGAAATCAATGTTTTGAAAATCGAACCGGTCGGTCCGATCGGTGAATCGTATCTGGACCAGTCCGATTAATCAATTTTTATCAGTTAATCCGAATGTTCAAATTTTAATAAACCTACCGATTCGATCTATTATTTTAACCCAGTTTAATCATGTCATTTTCTTTTTATTTTATTTAAAAATAATGCTTGAAATAAGAGTTGAACCATGATCTTTGGTTGTTTATTTTAAACTCCTAGCTATCTATTCTCACCTATTTTTTTAATATAATGGATTTTAAATATAATGAAACTACTATTATGTTACTGAGCATCTAGTCCAAAGAATATATATGATATGTATGACATTTGATGGTGCATACAAAAAAATATTTTATGTATAGTATGAAATGTATACATTGTTTATGTATTTTATTTCTATTTCAAATATATTTAAGTGTATATTTTATATAAAATTTGTTTCATTTCAGTTTGATTAGTTGGATCAACTTTTTTTCTCACCGACTTGTTTAATCCAATTTTGAAAAATAATGACATCATCATTCGGTTGAACCGATTTGATTACATGGTTCAACCTGATCTGAACATTTCATTAAGGTTTCCGATTCGGTGTCTGATTTGATTTCAAAAACATTGCTCGAAATCTTGCAAGTTTGATGGATCTCAATGTTTAATATTCATGGGCCTAATAACTTCGAAATGATGAGAGCATATGGACTCATCAACTCTTTCTTCAAACATCTCTTTGGGCGTAGGTAGTCAGTCGACTAGGTGGACTTGAGTATAGATAGTAGAATGATGACACTAATCATAGCTACATCCATCTTAATTCTTAAAGACTTTAGTTCGGGCAAGTACTCAAATATTTTGAGTACATCATCTCTTATCGAGCCACCATTCTGCATAATGCATTGAACCATATCATTCATGATTAAATGTCGAAAGCACATATGTATTCTAAAACATCTTCTTAGGTTTTATAAGGATTTTGGATAATTTCGATCATCATTGACATGATACTTTCAAAGTATACTCGATGAGAGATCAATACTATAGAGATACACAAACCCTAGGTTGTTGTCCTATTGTATATTTAATTAGCATTCCTCATTATTATGAGGAAACTTGCACGTTGTAACCACAAACATTATGTGTCCAATCGCTTGTTATTATTGAGTATAATTTTGAGTGGGTTCAATGTAGAAGTTATCTGAAATAAGATAATTTGCATAACTACATAATTTACTTTGATTTAGGATTTTTATATCAAAGTTGTCTTGCCTTGTCAACACTAAAAGTTCATTTCCTTATTCACTTTCAATGCAAGAGATATACTTACCATTATATCTCAAGCAAGATCCAAGATCTCCTTTCTTATCTTTGTTACATCCCAATAATATGAGAACTTGCATCTCGTATAAAAAGAAGCGGGAACTCATTCTGCCTTACAAGTCCAACTTGTATTTCCTAATTTGATCTTTAACATTCGGGCCCACCATCCCTAAGGTGATGTTGACCCGTCATTAACTGAAAAAAACGACAACAAGATTAGGATGCACTATGCGTAATTCAATATCATCCCGATAATATGAGGACACGATATTGGGGTCATTACGCATACAGCCATACTCTTTCGAGAAGCAAAGAGCCCGATCCATGTACACTTGTATGCAGGAGCTGTCACTTCGGACATCCGTCTCCTACATACAATCCATGGGGACGGAACCCTTCGTCTTGACGGGAGAGCAGGGATGTCATTCAAATTCTAATTAATTATTATTAATCATATTCACATAATTAATTCTTCCAAGGGAATTAAAACTCTATTCATAATAGAGTGTTTAATTGGATATAATTCATTTAATCATATTAAATGAATTATCAATCTAGTTCAAACAACCAAACCAATCTTGATTGTTACTTGAAGGTTGTATAATCTCAAAATACATATTATTCAAATTTTAATAATTAGAAAGTTACCTCATGATTATTTCGAGCATTATCCTTTCCTTACCCGTTGTCATGACCAGTACACACAGGATGTGGGATAGACCGCTCACGAAGCAACCTGCTACCCCAACGATCCCCGACTAGACACCATATCTGCCTCAGGTCCGGATAATGTGATTAGATCATATTGTATTGAGATGATATTTGGTCTTTCAATCGAAGTTATACCGTATTATATATATCAAAACTATTTTGATTAATATTATAAGGATATTTGCTAAACAAATCCTCGATCATATTTAAGTACCAATGTTTGTTAGAAAGTTCATTTTAACAAAATCGATCAAGAACAATTGTCTTATCATGCTGGTTATGATCATTCAAAAAATAATTATCTTTACTAATATTTCACAAATATTTAATTATTCCCAGAGATTAACTATTAATTTTCAAGAATTAATTGAATGCCAATCACACGATTGATGAATATGTGGTTCATCACTCTAAAAGTTGAAAATAGAGCTTCGTTCCCTAGCAATTAGCTGCATATCTCCATTTTTCATGCTTTATTCGCATTCATGCATTTAGAATTAATGTTCACATTTTAGCATGTATATTTACATTAAATAAAGAGCCAAATTCACTTGTAAATATTCACTTGTATATTGACTAACTACACCTATTTGTATCTATTTTATACTGATTCCAAATTCAATAAAATCAACTCTATAGTGTATATATTACTAATACTAATAAAGAAAAAAATCAGAAAATACTAACTTGTAAAATTGACCAATAAAATCCAACCCTTAGTTTGAGACTAAGAACATTAAAATGTGAATATCTCTCTCTTACAGTCTCATATGGACCCTTACTCACTTATGAATTAATGCACATTCAGTTATCTTCAAAACAAGATCAAATTCAAAAGAATCAGAGTTCGTATGTGAAACTTGGATTTTGGGCACATATTGTATATTGTATATATTGACCAAATGTCCCTTTATTTTATCTTTTTATTTTTTTTAATTATTAAAAATAAAAATAAATTAAGTTGTAAATATTCTTATCATATTTTCTCTAATGTTATTTTGATTTTTTTTCTTATTTAAAAATGACAAAAAACTACAAAAGATAAAAATGTGGTATTTTATACATATAAGGTACCCCCAAAATACTTTTTGTAAAGACAACTTCTTTTGATTTTTAATTGTTCACGAAAGTTGTAGATCTCATCGAGACGAGCAACTCTCGTGTTGACTACTTTTTTATTTTTATTTTGATTTTTCTGGGAGTGACACGTGGCGGCTCCTAGATCCGCCACGTGTCACCCTGTTTTTCTTTTAATTATATATTTTATTACATTATTCTTTACTTATTTTATTTATTTATTACTTTAATTAATTATTCATTTTAATTATTATTATTGATTTTATTCATTTTTTATTTATCTTATTTTATTTATATTTTTATTTTTTACTTTCTTTTATTTTGATTTTTATTCGGCCTGCCACGTGGCCGCACCTTTGCGCGCCATGTGGCCATCTCTCTCCCCTCCCTCGGGCTCTCTCTTCTCCTCTTCTCTCTCTCTCTCCCTCTCGTGCTATCTCTCTTCTCTTCGCTCTCTCTCTCTCTCTCTCTAACTGCTACCCATGCAATCCATGCACGCTCCCCCACTTCTTCCCAGCGTCTCCCCTCTTCTCTCTCTCTCTCTTCACGCCCATAATAACCCGTTCTCCCTCTTTGACCTAGCCTCTCCCCTCTCATCGTTATCTCTCCAACTGCTCTCGTTTGTCCTGCACCTCTATTCCTTCTCTCCTGCTCCTTGCGCACGCATGCGCAACCGCCAACCGCTTCTCCCTCGTGGAACGCAACCACCTCGTCGATCACCTCTATCCCCACGCGTAACCGTCCACTTCCCTCGCCTTCTCTTCCCACGTCGTTCGTTCTCTCTCCCCCGATCACCGTAACCACCCTCCTCTTGCCAACTCAACCCACAGCCACGTCTCCCATCATGCTCATGCACCATGTACGTCGCACACCTTCCCTCATTTCCCATTTCCCCTGAGCCCGTCTTGCTTCCAACTAACCACTCATAAAAGGGCCCAGCCTCCTTCAACTGCAATTCATCTGCTATCACGAGAGGTTAGGCCCAGCTTCCCCATCCTCAAGGTGTCAGCTCGAGGTCCGGGTTGACGGCGATGACGACTTAGCTACCTCGACGAGATCCAAGTGTTGGAATTAATCCAGGCTAACGTTACCTCTCCACGTCAAGGACGTGGGCGAGAAATCTGCATGTCCCATGCAATGAATATGGAGTGAATGTGGACGTGGGATGTAACGGGTGTAACGTTCATGAACGTTACATGATCTTTTGAATTCCCATTTGTAACGTGTGTTTGATTGTATCTATAAATAGGTGTACGTACCCTTTGTTTTATGCAACGAGAAGAGGTAGTTCCATAGCCTTTCTTTCTTCCTGTCTTCCTTGCTGTGTTAGAATTTCTTGACGTGGTATCAAGAGCTTGGTTCGTATTCCCAAGCATCTTCGGTACGAAACCATGGCAATGATCTCTCAAACTGCAACGGCGAGCGGTGGCGTGTCGCTCCAATACCCCCGGTTGACACCGACGAACTACACCACTTGGGCCATCAAGGTGGAGGCGCTCCTTGATGCACAAGGTCTCTGGGAGGCCGTGGCTCCAGGAGAGGACGAGGCCGTGGATGTGCGGAAGGACAAGATGGCAAGGGCTCAACTCCTCCAAGCTCTGCCCGAAGATATTTTGTTGCAGGTTGCAGCAAAGAAAACGGCGAAAGAACTCTGGGAAAGCCTCAAGACGAGGTTTGTCGGGGCAGAGCGTGTCAAGACGGCACGACTGGCAACCTTGAAGGGGGAGTTCGACACTCTTCGTTTGAAAGATGGAGAGACGTTGGATGAATATGCTGGAAAGCTCAGTGGCATGTCGGTGAGGTATGCCAATCTGGGAGCAACACTAGAAGATTCGGAATTGGTGAAGAAACTCCTCAACTCCGTGCTGGATCGCTTCTATCCTGTCGTCGCTGGCATCGAGCAATTCTGTGACATTGACAACATGGTTTTTGAGGAAGCTGTGGGCCGTCTAAAGGCATTCGAGGAGCGACTACGACTACGCGCTCCTAGCGGCACCGGCAACAGCCAGCTTCTACTCACTCAGGCCGAGTGGCAAGCAAGGCAGAAGAAGGATGGTGGTGACTCATCGCCAAGCAACAAAGGTAAATCACGTGCTTCTACAGATAGCGGCAACCGCGGTCGGGGTGGGCGCGGACGTGGTGGAAGACGTGGCAGAGGCGGTCGGGGTGGTTCGCTACACAAGGAAGGCGGGAGTGGCTCCACTAGCGGCGGCCGAGACAAAAGCCACATCCGTTGCTTCAACTGTGACAAGATGGGTCATTATGCATCCGAATGCAGGTCCCCAAAGAAGGAGGAGGAGGCGCACCTCGTGCACACAAACGACACCGAGCCGGCCTTATTGCTCGATGCATCGCTAGAGCGGCAAGATACCATCTTGCTGAATGAAGAACGAACGAGGCCGGAGTTGTGCAGCACAAAAGAAGAGGCAGCTCCATGTAATGTCTGGTACTTGGACAACGGAGCAAGCAACCACATGACTGGAGACAAGACAAAATTCTGTAAGTTAGATGAGACTGTCACGGGCAAGGTGAAGTTTGGTGACGGTTCTACTGTCCAGATTATGGGTAAGGGGTCAATCTTGTTTGCCTGCAAGAACGGTGACCAGTGGTTACTCCAGGAAGTATACTACATCCCGAGGCTTCACAACAACATTGTCAGCCTCGGACAACTCACCGAGAACGGCCACAAGGTGATCATGGATGAAGATATCCTACATGTTTACGACAAAAGTCCAGCGAGACTCCTCATGAAGGTGAAGCGCACTGTAAATCGGCTTTACCGGATTGAACTACATCAGGCAGAGGCGGCATGCCTCCTGGTGAGTCTCGAGGACCCAGCATGGTTGTGGCATGCCAGGCTAGGCCATGTCAACTTCCAAGCATTGACGATGCTCGTGAACAAGAAGATGGCGGTGGGCGTGCCGCCAATCACGCATCCTAACCAGCTGTGCCAGGGGTGTTTGGTGGCTAAACAGACAAGGGAGTCGTTTCCAGCAACGGCGAGTTACCGAGCGGAGGAGCCGCTTGAATTGCTACACGTTGACTTGTGTGGCCCGATTACGCCATCAACCCCTGCTGGTAACAACTACTTTATGCTAATTATTGATGACTATTCCAGATGGATGTGGATATATGTGATCAAGACAAAGGATCAAGCATGCTCCATGTTCATGAAGTTCAAGGCAGAGGCAGAAAACACGAGCGGCTATCGAGTGAAGACGCTCAGGACTGACCGAGGTGGAGAATTCCTCTCAGCCGAATTCACCAGAATGTGCGAGCAAGCAGGAATCAGGCGACATCTCACTGCACCATACACACCACAACAAAATGGCGTGGTGGAACGGAAAAACAGAACCGTAATGGCAATGACAAGGTCCCTTCTGAAGAGCATGAATGTGCCAGGAAGATTTTGGGGGGAGGCCGTGCGGCATGCAGTCTACTTGCTGAATCGCTTGCCGACAAAAGTGCTAGGTGAGCGCACCCCTTTCGAGGCATGGCATGGAAGGAAGCCACATCTTGCACACCTTCGAGTGTTCGGCTGCACAGCACATGCAAAGGTGACGACGCCACACTTGAAGAAACTCGAAGATCGAAGCCAACCAATGGTGTACCTTGGCATCGAGGAAGGCTGCAAGGCTCACCGTCTATTTGATCCACGACGTGGCAGAATTTATGTAAGTCGTGACGTCAAATTTGAAGAAAATATGAAGTGGAATTGGTGTGCAGGTGAAGGTGGAAGTGACTCATCAGATGTTGTCATTGCAAATGACTACATCACGGAGCTAGAGAAGGATGGCTCAATCGGCGATTCATCTCCTACGACACAATTTCATCATGCCTCTTCATCAACTCCATTTGTTGTCAAGGGGACTCCGAATCATCTTGCAACACCTTCAACAACCATGTCCTCTCCATCATCAAGCAGCAACACCAACACCGAAGATGCACCTGTTCGTTACAGGCATATCGACGACATCATGAGAGATGCTCGGAGGATAGATCTTGAAGAGGAGGACATAGAAGAAGCAGCCATGCTTGCAGAGATGGAGGAGCCATCTTCTTACCAAGATGCTGTCGGGCAACAAGCCTGGGAGGATGCTATGGCCAAGGAGATTGAGTCCATCGAAAGGAATGGAACATGGACTCTCACAGTGCTACCGGCTGGACACAAGCCAATTGGGCTCAAGTGGGTCTACAAGCTGAAAAGGAACTCAAATGGAGATGTGATCAAGCACAAGGCAAGGCTAGTTGCAAAGGGATACGTCCAGAAGCAAGGTGTTGACTTTGAGGAGGTATTTGCACCAGTGACGAGACTTGACACGGTGCGTGTCATCCTTGCCTTAGCTGCTAATCATGGTTGGCAGGTACATCATCTTGATGTGAAATCCGCATTCTTGAATGGAGAGCTCAAGGAGGAAGTATACGTTGCTCAGCCAGAGGGGTTTGTTGTGAAGAACAAAGAGCACCTCGTATACAAGTTGAGAAAAGCACTGTATGGCCTTCGACAAGCACCTCGAGCATGGAACACTCAACTTGATAGGAGCCTGAAGCGCATCGGGTTCACAAAGTGTGCACAAGAGCAAGCTGTGTACACAAGAGGAGAAAGCCAAGCAGGTATCATTATTGGTGTATATGTTGATGATCTCATTGTGACAGGAAAAAGCTTGGAGGAAATTGCTTTATTCAAGAAGCAAATGATGAATGAGTTTGAAATGAGTGATCTAGGATTGCTCACATGCTATCTTGGCATTGAAGTAGCACAAGAAGAAGCATGTATCAAAATCAAGCAAGCTGCATATGCCAAGAAGGTATTAGCTCAGTTTGGCATGGCTGAGTGCAATCCAACAAAGTTCCCCATGGAACAGAAGGCACACTTGCACAAGGACTCTGAAGGAGAATGCGTGGATGCAACAGAATACCGCCGGATGATCGGCTGCTTGAGGTATTTGCTTCACACGAGACCTGATCTCTCTTATGCTGTCGGAGTGGCTAGCAGGTTCATGGAGAGACCGACGATGATGCATCTCAAGGCCGTGAAGCAAATCATAAGGTACTTGAAGGGTACAATCCATTATGGTCTCATATATGTTAAAGGAGGAAGTAAAGCAGTAATCACTGGCTACACAGACAGTGACTTAACTGGTGACATGGATGATAGAAAGAGCACCGGAGGAATGGCATTCTACATTAATGACAGCCTTGTGACATGGAGTTCACAAAAGCAGAAGACGGTGGCACTATCTTCATGTGAAGCTGAGTTTATGGCAGCAACAGCGGCGGCATGCCAGGCGCTATGGCTGAGATGCTTGTTGGGGGAGCTAACAAAGCAAGAGCTACAGCCGGTGAAGCTATTTGTTGACAACAAGTCTGCCATTGCTCTGATGTAGAATCCCGTGTTTCATGGCCGAAGCAAGCATATCGACACGAGGTTTCATTTTATAAGAGACTGTGTTGAAAATGGGCAGATCACTGTAGAGCATATTAGCTCAGAAGAGCAGAGAGCAGATATTCTGACAAAGGCTTTAGCAGGAGTCAAGTTGGCAGCGATGAGCTACCTGATGGGAGTCCGTGATCTTCAGCCAAGCCAGGATTAAGGGGGAGTTTGTTGGAATTAATCCAGGCTAACGTTACCTCTCCACGTCAAGGACGTGGGCGAGAAATCTGCATGTCCCATGCAATGAATATGGAGTGAATGTGGACGTGGGATGTAACGGGTGTAACGTTCATGAACGTTACATGATCTTTTGAATTCCCATTTGTAACGTGTGTTTGATTGTATCTATAAATAGGTGTACGTACCCTTTGTTTTATGCAACGAGAAGAGGTAGTTCCATAGCCTTTCTTTCTTCCTGTCTTCCTTGTTGTGTTAGAATTTCTTGACCAAGGAACCTCCGTTCCTTGCTACATCACCTTCGAGCTGTTGTGAAACTCAAGCCCGACCGTGCTTCAAGCAATGACCCATGAAGCTTTCCGCTTCCCATCCCAGGCATCAACTTCGTCACCTCCAGGTAATTTCTCCCTTCTCCTCCCTATCCTCTCCTCTGCTTTTCTCTCTCTCTCTCTTTTTCATCTACTTCTACTCGATCAACTCCGCCACCTTCCCTCCTCCAATCTCCGTCATCACTTCCACCTTACGACTCCATCACTGACTCTTCACCACATCTACCATGTCGTCATCTTCCCGCACCGACTTTCACCTCCACCTCAACCGTCGTACATCTGCTCCGTCTCGTGTAGCCCGCTACCTCCGCTTAGTCGCCCTCGCACCGGCAAGGATCCTCTACCCTTGAGCTTCATCGACGGCCACCTCCAGTCGATGTCCATCGCAGGTGAGCCAGCCTTGGTCGTACCCCCATCCCTTTAGTGGCTCTCCTACACGTAGCTGCTCCTCGCCTTGCAGCCACGATGTCAGCAGCTCCTCCCTCCTCCGCCTGGGAGTTCTCCACTGCCATCCCATGGCGCTGCCATCAACCCCAGGACCTCCAACTGTCGGCAACCGCAGTTCCCCCACGTGCCGCAACCATCTTCGGTTGTTCACCCTCACACACAGCACAACCGCACCCCCAACGCACAGAGCAGCAACACGCCCCCGTGCGCAGCCGACTAACCTGCACCCCTCGTCGAGCTCCACCTACGGTCGCCACGCGCTGCCGCGCACCGCGCCTCGAACTTCATCGCCGCCCGTCGTCTTCCGTCTAGGCGCGCGACATCCTCACTTTCTTCCTCACCTCACGTGACAGACACGTGAGGGTGGGTGAAATTCGCAAAGCCGCTCCCCGATCTCCGCATATTACAAAGAGGGCCAACCAGGCAGCACGTGCCTCATGCGGGAAAATTGCAGAGAAGCTCTTCGAGGATCCGATAATTAAAGAAGCGCAATGTGCGCTATGTTTTTTTCTTTTAATTTCTTGTTTTGCATACATACCCATGTGCTTGGACATTAATTTGAACAAGCATTTCACGTTATTTTTAATTCCAAAAATAGCATATTGCAGAGCACTCATTTTCTATCTAATGAGCAATTATTTATATTTTTGTGATCAGTGGATTATTTATTCAAATTAAGTTGATGTAAACTTGCGTAGTTTATCCATTTTATGCTCTGAAATTGATGTTTAATTATTCAATAATCTAAAAAATCCCAAAAAATTGCAATAAGTAGATTTTAGGTTATTTTACATTATACCCAAATTTCATCTCATTTACAAGCATATTGAGGTCGCAATAAATGAAATGGTTATTCTAGTAATTGATTTTTAATTAATTCCTCAATTAGTATTTTAGAAATTAAAAATTATTCTGAATATCTCTCACATAGCCTATATAGGATAAATTAATTTCTGAAAAATATTGTCATTCGATATTTATTAAAATTAATTTTCTTAAAATCACCTAGTCTGGATATTTTATTCATCAATTAATTCATTTGAATCTAAAAATTCCAAAAATATTATTGTAGTTTAATCTAATCATATTTCACATTCTTGTCAAGTTTGAGAATTTTTCGACTTAATTTGACCGTAATTTATATTTTAGTCCCCGGACTTCGCTAAAATTATATTTCACTCATTAATTGCATTTAAAAATACCAGAAAAATACCACTCTGAAAATCTAACCTATATATCAACTATAAATCAATCTAAGGAGACAATGGCCTCCTTGAGTTCGACCTTGAACTTTCCCGTTAAAAAATGACCACTCGCTTTAATTGGAAAAATAATTAATTTAGCAGTTTTTGATTAATTCGAATTTACCCGACTGCAACGAACAAATAAACGTTAATTTCACATAATTAACTAGGACATTCGAGGGTTCTTCAACGGTTCTTTTCAAATTTGTTATGTTTCCGGCAGTGACACATGTTTACGAAAACTAATAAATCTTGAGAAAATAAACTTCAAATCATGCAAACTAAATTTCTTTGATTTGTAAATTTTATTTGTAATAGAATCAAAGTGATAGACATGCATTTCTTGGTGTTTTAAAACCATGGTTATCTCTTGATTACGTTCTTAAATGCCATTCCCGTAACAGTGGATACATGTTTACTAAAATATCATAACTTGAGTAAATAGATTACAAATCATGCAAACTCTAGTCCTATGGTTTGATAATAAGATGTGAAATGCAATCCAAGTAAACTCACTTTTAAGGCACTTAATCAGGGCAAAAAATCTCACAAAATAGGGTTGCGTGAACAAAATACAATGAAAATTAGCACAACCAAAAATGCCCATGTCATCTTAGGTTTATTGATCATATCTGAAACCTCCGACCTATGTATCTCATACCACTTAAAAGATATGAAAAGATCCTTAAGCACATTACTGAAGTGTGGTGATTACATCATATGCAATTAGGAGCGATTAGTCATACTAGTTGCTCGGGGCAGTTGAACGATGAAACCACATGATCCTAGAACACTTCTCGGATCATTTCATTTAAACCACAAACGGGTAGTAGGGCTACCTCTTGCAGCGTGGTTGCAATCGAGTCTCTAAACAAAGAGATCTCATGTCCCAAGTCCGATTCAATGGAGGAGACGCTTGTGAATGCGTTGATGAAGCATGTGCTCCTCGCAATCCAAGTTGATGATCCAAGTGGAGAATCTCCTCATCTCGTCTCATGAGATCCGATGTCTTCTTCACAAGTGGTGTGCATTGAAGGAGACGGATATCCACGAATAGTCAAAGTGGTAGCACAACGACGTGGCGACGACGGTGACCCTTTCTAGGGTTTATGGTGGACGACCATTCTAAGGAGGGAGAGAGGGCGCATGTGTAGAGAATATGAGAGAAAGATATGGAGAGAGTTTAATTCCTCTTGGAATGATGATGATCTAAAAGGCAAGGGCTATCCTTTCTTTTATACTAGTTGGTGTACATGGGTCTCAATCAACATGCCCTCTTAATCCAACAGTTTAGATTAAGATGTTATTAATCAATGGTCATGACTCCTTGATACAAATTTGCAACAACTAATTAAAATAAAATGATTATATCTATATCAAGATACAAATTAATTCAGTTTAATTTCAATTATAATAAATAGATAATAAGGGATGCAACCATCACCTCCCAAAAGAGGTTGGTTGTCCCCTCCTTTGAATTGGTCAAGGTGGACAACCGCCTTTGTTGGTGGTTTTTCCTTCATTGATATATATTTATTATATATATTAAAATACAACTATTATTGTATCTATCTTCACAAGAATAATTCCAAATTAAAGTTGTAAAAACATTAATCATGCCATTGATAAATATGAATCATATCCATATATCCAACATAATATGTAGATCAGGTTTACAATTAATTATTTATTGTGAATTCAATTCACAACAACATATAATTTGTATTATTTACAATTAAATCTCTCCAACATATTATAAATCATATTTATAATGTTCATGATTATCATGGATAGAGATATCTGCATTAATCATATATTTGATAATTAAATCACATTTAATTATCCAAGATGGATCTTCTAATGTGACCAAATAACATTCACATTCACATTATTTACATTTTTGAAAATAAAATCAAATTTAATTATCACAGATAACTCTCCTTATATGACCAAATAATATGAACCAAATTCATATTATCTATGATAATTAAATCACATTTAACTATCATTTTTCATCAATGTTCAGACACATTATCAACAATAAAATCATCCTTGAACTTTTTCAAGAATAATGCGCTTTTTCCACGGATACTTGGAGATAAGGACAATACGATTGTACGTTCCACATATAGTGACTTGGATTGAAATCATATCTCAAAATCCAGATCTCGGAGACCTCTCTTAGATGTTTGATTAAATCAAAATCATAAATATAATCTTCTCATTGTATTTGAATCACATTCAGATCAATGTCCAACACTTGAACTAAGATTAGAAGAGTTACTAAAATCCAGACTTGTTTCATCACTCCCTCGGAATGGAAGCGTCATTGGTATACAATTGTTTATTGATCACATCATCCTCATGTATTCCTGATACATGTACATCATGCATACTGGGAGACCTAGAATAAATCTGAAGTTTTAGATCTTACTTAGACTTCTTCTTGAGGATTTTATCATTAAGTTCCTCATTTGATCGTTGGGAGTTGGTATCGATCATATACTTTTCAAAAAGCATATATCATACACTTTTCAAAAAGCATATATCATACCTAGGTATTGGTCATATACTTTCCAAAAGTATATATCAAACCTGCTAATTCAGTTTAGCTTCCAAAGCGAGATGACCGTGCACGGAATTTGATTCTCAATATCTCATGAGTGAGTTCATGTCTTCTGGTTAAGTAATGAACCAGTATGATCACTTTGAGAGATCATATTACTCATATGCCCTTGTTTGCACACCAACACGCGACGTATAGACCTTGATTACATCATTAACCTAACGGTCTGCCAATGTATATACTCAAACATATAGTAACACATCTATCTCCGGTCAGAAGATGCATGCCTACATCATAACAGCATACGGCATAGGTTTTTAGTTATCTCGATTTCATTAAGTCAACTCTTTGACCTACTTATATAATACCTTTGAATCTTTATTTCTATGCAAAGGACCTGCATCAAGAGGTCGATTAAATATCAGTCCATTAGAGAAAGGATTGTCATCTCCTACTCTGGTTCGAGATCATCTCTTAATAATCATTTGACGGTGCTTGATGAGTCCTCAATGTAACTCTTTATATATTCATCCAAGCACCTGCTGCTATGATTAAACAATTGAATCAACAGATGTATGATCAACAAGATGGCCATGGTACATAACCCTAATTGTACTAAGAGACCTATTATGCAAATTAGTTACTCTTTGTTTCAGATTAGGGAATGATATTTTCAATAACATTTATTGCATAATGGCTCATCGTGGGCTTGCATGTCCAACAGCTGAATGTCTACTTCTATAAATTCTTCGTCTACTTCATATTAGGATAAGGTTTGGGTTGAAGAATTCATCGTAATAATGTTATAATATAATGATATATTATTATCATGCACAGATGAGCATTGACCTAGCTTGATTAGAAACTTGTCCATTTTAACTAAGTTTGGCACCCATTTCAAAATTGAAACAAGAATATACGGGGCAAGCTTGGGTCAAAATATAGGCTCATATGATTTTTTTTGAGTTGGGATTTCATCGAAGATGGCTCTAGTACGGTCCGACTGACTTGATCATTATAATATACAATGGAAAAAAGATATATGATAGAAGCTGAATTATATGCATTTTATTTTCTCTTAAAAATATTATTGGTATTTATTTCCCTTTGAACTTAAAGTGCATATGAACCTATTATATTGTACTAAGCAGACCTCATATTCATATGGCCTTTTCTACAACAAGTTAAAAGGGTTGGGGTATAACGCTTCCTTAAGGGCTTGTTTGGTTGCCAGGGTACCCCGGGGTATCCTGGCATACCCCTGGCTCCAAACCTATATTCCTGGGTTGGGATTACTTGTATTGGACATAAAATTTCTTTGGTACAATGGTTTTTAACTTTGTTCAAATACACTTAGTAACATAAAAAACATATTATAACCATTAAAAGGTTAATATAACACATAACCAATGTCACATCACAATTATCATTCCAACCATCCCAACCCTCCAAACAGCTACTATTCACAGAAGGATACCCTAACCCAGCACAACCCAGTCCAACCCAGTCTATAAGAGAAATGCAGTTTTGTCCTTTGATAAATTATTAAAAGAATTTGATGATACAGTCATTAGAAGATGATCTTTAGGTAATTGACAAGTGTTTTTGTTAGATTTATAAGTAGTTTGAATCGGTCCCCGACCCAAATACGACCCATTAATTAACCTTGGGCCATGCTTAGGGTTTATCTGTATTGTAATAGATTTTGTTGAACATGATCTAGCTCGGAGTTCGCTATGTTAAATGGGTTTGGGCCACATGACCCTCAAGAAGGGATGAAAATGAATACATATATATCTGCATTCATTCATCTCCACATTCGTAATATAAAGAATGAGGAGGAAGTTTTTGTTTGAGTATAATATGCTTTAATTTTGAACTGTTTGATGACCCTTAGACATGGTATAATTTGGATTTAATATTGTACTTTCAAAAGATGGTTAGTTGGTAATTTAATATTGAGAAGTATCATTCCAATGTTAGTTTACATGTAATATCCTTGAATCATGATTAGACTACCCCTCTCATCAATAGGGGTATAAACATATCGAACTTGAGCGAACCTACAATTTTAGATTTGATTTATTTATTTAATCGAGCTTAAACTTGTGTTCAGGTTCGATTTGTTTATACATAAATAAGGATTCATCTCTTTGGGAAAAAATAATTATAGTATTTTTTATATTCATTCGGATGAGAGATAAGGAGTAAGGTGTAGATAAACAATAAATAAGGTTTATACTTGTTTTATTGATTTGAGAGATAAGGAAGGGAAACATCTAGAAATATAGATAATGGATATTGTAATCACAATGTGTTCATTTTTCTTGGGAAAGTTTATACCGAGATAAGTCTACTTATCCCACAAACATTCACTTATCTTTAGACAAAGTCCACTTATTCAGGACAAAAATCCAGTTACCCCGATTCTCGAAATAAGATTCATTTATCCAAATAAGGATTTGTAAATTGGTATTTATTAAACTTTTAACAAATCGAATATGAGCGAAACCTACCATTTTTAGGTTTGGTTTGTTTATTTAATTGAATAAACTCGTGTTCAGGTTCGGTTCATTCCTTTTCAAATCAAATATGAATCAAACTTTTAGCGAGCATAATATGAGCGAATATTGAACTTGAGAATTTTCTGACAATTCTTTATATACCTCTATTTAACATATTTTACATGTCCAAGAGATGTAATATAAGAGTTAGTTAGATTGGAGGGGTTGTGGTATGATTTAGTGGTGTAATTGTGAAGATCACAAGAGTTGTATAATTTGACAATATCTTACGTGTCATTGTGTAAAAATATGTAGTATATATAATCACTGCAATCTTTTCATAATAAAATTTTAGCATTATATTTTTAACTCGATAAAACTCTACTATATATAAAACTAGGGAGCATACCCGCATTTCGCGACAGGATCAGATGGCAACGGAGAATTTTAATAAATATTATAAAGTTTAATGGTAAATAAATTTAATAAGACAATTAGTAAGAATACATGTTATAGTGTTTTATTTTCAAAATAGAACTATATTGAACTCATATGTATAGTTTAAGTAAAATTTTTGGGAAGCAAATAATGGTTGCAAGAAAGTGTGAATATGCATTAAGTTAAAAAGTGAAGCTAACAACTTACATAAGAATTGTTTGAGAGGTAAATAATAAAATAATAAAAAGAAAGCAACTAAAAATAATTAAAAAAATTTATAAGAAAAAATTATATAACTTGTATATTTATAAACTATTATGTTAATGTATTTATATATTTGATTAAAAATTTGAAACAGATTCTACTAAAAAATTAAAAGATTAAATTGTTATTTGAATTTATACTTTTATTGAAATTGTTATTATAAAAATATTCATTCATTTTTTCTTGATATATTTATATATTCGACAATAGTTTCAATTAAGCTATTATTTATACAATAATTAATCAATCTATGATTGCCAAAATATACTTTAGTAATACATAGATATATAAAATGTATAATAAATAATGCGAAAAGATTTCAAATGCATTTGATTGGTGGATATAATTAAAATGAAATCTAGTATTTATATGTCACCTCAATTTAAAAATTACTACTGTATACTTTTTTTATTATTTTAATTTTTTATTAATAAACTATTTATATAAGTATAATTCTATCATTATCCTATTCATAAGTTAATATTTATTTTTATTTTTTATTGAATTATTTGTATCACACTATAACTTAAACATCAATTTGAAACTATTTTCAAATTTTATTTTTTATTGCTTTATTATAAGATTTATATATACAAATTTAAATTTTTTTTAAATTATTATTTAATTAGTATCATATTTCATAATTAAGTTTGTTTTAAATTATTATTTAATTAATATTGTATTTCATAATTTTAACATCAGATATAAGTATAATTTAGTTTTAGTACAATAATAGAATATCTACATGGGTTTTACCCACACTGATTACAAATTTTGAATTTGAATAAAGGGATATTTACACCCATAACCCTGAGTAATATGGTAATTACCCAGGAACCCTGCGTAATAGCGAATTACGCTAAAACCCCCGAGTAATGCTTAACGATTACGTACGTAACCCTCCGTTACGCTGGGACGTAGGGGTAACCACGGTTGGGTTACCACCTACCACCACCGAGTTACGAGGTGATCACATGGCTGGGGTTTGTTGCCGCCACGTGTATGGTGTAGATGGATGCGGAAGTCGAATCGATGAATAGTGCATGGGTGACGAGGTAGATGTTTTTGCCCTCGTCCCGCCCGCCCTCGACATCCTCAACGATCGTTCCCACCTTCGAATCATCGTCTTCGTCATCTTCTCCAAGTCGCGGAAGAAGAGGAGCCCCCCATCAGTCGCCGACGACATGCTTCCTCCTACACCAAGCAACCAGAAGCACCTCCAAAGGCAAAGGTATGTCCTCCCCCATCGTCTTCGCCTCTGAAATTCTTCTTAAAATCCAACTGAGTACATGAGAAAGAAACCTGCATGTACCTTAGGGCATGGGTTGGTTCGAAGGTCGCGATGGGGTCCTTAGCATTTGCGTCCGGTATAGGGGATACTTCAAGAAGGTACGAGGTCGTGGTGGCGATAGGTACTTGCTGGGACAGCAAGTCGTCATAGGGACAGACCCAGATTACACGTGTTGGTTCGACATCTTGGATGACATCGCAGAAGTTGTTCCATGGCAACCAAAGGATTCCTTGCGGATGAGCTACAAAATTCCTAATTCCCATCCATCCAGGTATGAAACTATCTCATGGTGTGAAATGTTTTCGGCCTACTCGCTTATTATTTAGGTATAGGAACTGTACTCGTATTTTATCTTCGTTAGGTATGCGAAGTTATCTGATGAGAAGCAGATGATGGAAATGTTTCACCTGCACCAAGATGGGACGCAACTTGAGTTGGTGGTGGAGTTTGATCAAGATGCAGAAGCACTTGATGCCGAGGAAGCGGAAGCGGATGCGAATGCAGGCCCAGATCCAACTCCCACGTCCTTAGGAACTGATGTGAATGAGGCAGTGGAGGCTTTGCAGGGGTTGGGATCGATTACGCATGAATCCTTGGAGTCACTTCATTGCATTGATTTTACCGAATGAGCGCAAGGGGATGGAGTGGAGGGATTTTCTACTGAAGCCATGGATTTGGAGGATGAAGTTGTGCAAATGGACATTGACCCAAATGAGGCAGTGGAGATGGATGATGATCCCCTATTTGGAGAGCCAGTGAATTCACTTGGGGATGAATCAAGAGAGGATGAATCAAGGGCACCCATCAGTCCCAATGCCATGGAGGCACTGATGATCAGTTCTCAGCATTCACGTATAATGAGATCGAAGAGAGTATTGCGCTCCCAAACCCTATGTATCGATGTAAGCGAATCAGAAGATTCTGATTTTGTTGTTGATAGCTCAAGTACCACTGATGATGATCTCAGCGGTCTTGAGTCTGAGAATAGATACCACTATCTCTTAGATTCAGATTTAGAGGATGTTGAGGACTTCGAAGGTCGAATATCCACCAACGACATTGAGATTCCGGACATTGCAGTTGGATCCGAGTTCGATGGACACGATGAATTTAAACATGCATTAAGAACTTATTGTCCGAGGCATGAATTTGATGTGAGATTTATAAAGAGTGAGGCAGTACGGGTGACATCCATATGTTGGGGAGAAGATTGTAAATGGCGAATCCATGCTTCTAGACTCCAAGATAGCATGCGATTCCGAGTCAGGACTCTACATGGCGAGCACAATTGTTCATCTGTCAGTAGGATTGGCAATTCATTGTCTTCACAAGAGTGGATTGCCAAGTATATTGATCCATGGATCAAGGACAACCCAGAAATGACTGTCAACGCCATATCTCGACGACTAGCCGAGCAATTCCAAGTCTGTTTACCTTAATGAGGATATGGAGGGGAAGAAGGATTGCCCTAGATAAGATCCGAGGAAAAGTTGAGGAGTCATATGAGAGACTTCCATCTCTCATTTATGAACTGAAGAATCGTAATCCTTCAAGTGTAATTCACTACGAAACTGAGAAGGACGATTCATTTCTACGTGTTTTCATATCGTAGAAAGCACAAAGGGAAGGTTTTATTCAAGGATGTAGACCTTTCATAGGTCTGGATGGGTGCCACCTGAAGGGGAAATACCTAGGAACACTACTCTCAGCGACATCATTAGATGGATGCAATGCATTATTCCCTGTGGCTTTCGCAGTTGTAGAAAGCGAATCCAATGTCACGTGGAATTGGTTCATTTGAACCATGCTATCGAGTTTGGCAATGGTGCTGGGTTGACTTTCATATCAGATGCACAGAAGGGTCTTGAGTTGGCGGTGAAGACCCTATTCCCCAAGCAGAGCACAGGACATGTATGCGACACCTGTATAAAAACTTCAAGAAAAAATTCCCTAGCGAAGAATTAGAGATCATGGTTTGGTCTGCTGCAAGGGCGTTCGATAACAAGCACTATACTCACTGGATATCTGAGATTCAAAAACATAGCATGGGTGCATACCACTGGTTGGCAAATGTACAGGAGAAGTGGAGCCGTCATCAATTTGGTGACTCGGCAAAGTGCCATTATGTCACAAATAATTTGAGTGAATCATTCAACGCATGGATATCACCAGCGCGAAATATGCCCATTTGTGAGCTTATTGATTGGATAAGGCAAAAGTTGATGACAACGATGGATGAGAGACTTCGACGGTCGAAGAATTGGAAAGAAAAAGTTGTACCATCAGCTTTGTCTTACGTGAGAGGCATCACAAGGGACTTGAAGGGCTTCATTGTTAGAAGAGCTGATGACAGCAATGTGGAAGTAGAAACTCCTTCCGGGAGGTATGTTATAAACCTTCTAGCCCGCGAATGCTCGTGTTGAAGATGGCAACTGTGTGGGCTTCCATGCACACATGCAGCAGCCGCGTTGGGAACCATCAGAGGAGTGCGGTGGGAGAACTTCGTCGCTAATTACTACAAGGTTGATCGTTATAGGAAAGCCTACACTTGTGCATGCATAGCACCAATGCCCGACAAGACACAGTGGTTGATGGTCAATCTGCCATTCAAGGTGCAACCGCCTCACACCACAAGGCCACCAGGACGTCCGCGAAAGAATCGCATTCGGCCAAGGGACGAGAATGATGGCAAATCAAGGCATAAATGCAGCAGGTGTAGCAAGTTCAGGCACCAAGCCCGCACCTGCAAAGAACCACTCAATGCACCATCGTCTCGTACGAGCTAACCAAGAGATACCACTAGGCCCCTCAACGTAAGCTTCAACAAGCAATCAAAATTCATTGGCCAACAGAAGGTATTAATTTCGATTGTCTTGCATTTTATCTACATTAGATCTTTATTTGTGAAATATCGTCAACCTAAAACATTTGTATTTTCCTAGTGGAATTGGGTGCAGGTCAAGAGGTTCTTGGACAAGAGGAAGAAGGGGCGAAGGCCTGCAAAGAAGGGGGCGTGGACGAAAAAGAACAAGAAATTTCGAAGCATTTCCAGATGGACCTCCTCTTTCGATGGATCCATAGGTACATCACTTCTCATCAATCAACACTAAATCTTTGTTGTGACAATGTTCAATGTAATCGTTATTTCTCATTGCAGGGAATGTGTAGAAAGGGGAAATGGAAGTTTTTTTGGAGACCTTTTGAGCTCATGGATCTACTACATGGACAAGAGAAGCTCAGCTAATACAGAATTTGGGATGTGAACTTCTGGATGGGTGTTTTTTTTTATGCACAAGAACCGTCTTATATGTATATTTTTTGGATGGGACAATCCTTTAAGTATTATGTGCTAGATTGTCTGGTTGTCGGTTTTTGTATATTTAGACGAACAATCCTTACATGTGCTATGTAATTGTTTTGTATATTTAGACGAACAATCCTTACATGTGCTATGTAATTGATGTGCTATGTTATTTGAAAGCAATATATGTGATTAACATGGATATGAATAGCAAACATATCAATATTGCTTTCAGCCATATCAATATTGCTGAAAGCTTCTTCAATACTAGCTTAACATTCGCATCTGTTGATGGAGTCTTCTTCATAGTGCTGAAAGATTGTGGTTCTTTACTACATGGTTCATCCATCCAACGAAAGAAATCGCAAGTCTTCAAGGCGCATGTGTAGAATCGTGCTCCTTTGCTCCATGGTTTGGTGGAGGTCTTCAAAACAGCCTCGGCGCCGCAAACGCAACGCATACTAGATGATGATTCAAAGGAACGCGACCGCATTTTCTGCAATTAACGTAGACATCTTCAAACAATAACTTGTAGACACAAAAAAAATGACTTCTTGCAACATAACGAAAAAAAATATTCGCACCTTCTGTTGTGGATTTACCAGCAACCTTCCTCAAAAATAATATTTCTATGGGGCCTCTACAACTCATTTTATAGGTTTTTGCATGGGAGGGGAGACACCCAACGGATCTATTTCTAGCCGTTGGAGCCCCTCAAACCTGAGGGCATTTTCGTCCATCAACTAACGGCCGTCCAGCAAAAAGAAACGTCCACTAACACAGGGTTATGCTATGCAAGAGTTAAGCATTACTCGGGGGTTTTAGTGTAATTCGCTATTACGCAGGGTTCCTGGGGTAATTACCATATTACTCAGGGTTATGGGTGTAAATATCCCTTGAATAAATTACCAAGTTCGGAAAAATGCAACTTTGAAATAAAGGATACAGAAAGAGGGAAAAGTGGGTAAAAAAGAGAGATAGAAAGTGACGTATTTATTTTAGTACAATAATAAAATATCTACATGAGATTTTACCTACATTGATTACACATATTGAATTTGAATGAATTACTATGTTTGAAAAAAAATGTAACTCTGAAATAATGGAGAGGGAAAGAGGAGGGAGTTGGTAAAAAAGAGAGATAAAATGTGACGTGTATTTTCTTAATATGATAATATTTATTTTTATACATTTTGATTTTTTATTAAAAATTAAATAAAGTTTTCGTTTAATTATGTTTATATAATATATTAAAAAAATAAAACTCAATACATGCATGACACTCTGTCAAAAAATATGTAAGAACAAATTCATATAATTTGTATATTTATAAACTGTTATGTTAACTTATTTATATATTTGCTTAAGAACTTTAAATAGATTTTACTAAAGTTAACGGATTAAATTGTTGTTTGAATTTATACTTCTATTGAAATCATTATGATAAAAATATTCATGATTTTTTCTTGATATTTTATATATTTGATATTAATTTTAATTAAGTTATTATTTATATTGTAATTAATCGATCTATGATCGCCAAAATATACTGTAGTTATCCATAAACATATATAATGTATAATAAATAATGCGAAAAGATATTAGTAACATGAAATCTAATATTTATATGTCACCTAATTTAAAAAATATGCAGAAAAAAATATGTTATGCATGTATTACATTTCAAATTTTACTATTATATAATTTTAGATTATTTTTAAAATTTTTATTAATAAAATATTGATATAAGTATAATTCTATCGATATTATATTCATAAATTAATTATTATTATTATTTATTAAATTATTTATATTACATAATAACTTGAGCATCAATTTAAAATTAATTTTAAATTATATTTTTTATTGCTTTGTTATAAGATCTATATCTACAAATTTAAGTTTATTTTAAATTATTTTAAAATTAGTATTGTATTTCACAATTAAGTTGTTTTTAACTATTTTAAATTAGTATCGTATTTCACAATTTTAACATCACATATAAATATAATTTAATTTTGGTACAATAATAAAACATCTACATGGGTTTTACCCACATTGATTACAAAATCTGAATTTGAATAAATTGCTAAATTTGGAAAAATGTAACTTTATATGAGGTTTAAAATGTTTAATTTAATAAATATATCAGATATGTATATATAAATATTACTATAATAAATATAAAGGAAAAATATGGAATTTGAATAAATTACTAAGTTTGGAAAAATGTAACTTTGTACGAGATATAGAATTTTCAATTTAATAAATATAACAGATATGTATATATAAATATTAATGTAATAAATATAAAGGAAAATATGATATTTATAATTTTAAAATTAATAAATATATTAGAGGAGAGATGGAGAGGGAGAGAGATGGGTGCATCGTTTGAGAGAGAGAGAGGGAAGAGAAATGGATTAGAGACAGGGAGAGAGAGAGAGATCGTAAGGGACATGATTTAATGGAGGGAGAGAGGTGGGATGAATTGATTTTAGGGAGAGAGAGAGAGGTGGGCATATGCAATTAGAGAGAGAGAGGAACGGTCGGAGTGGGATAGAATGGGGAAATGAAGGGAAGAGAACCGCGTGTCGTTAATAGGGAAAAACTCAGTATTATTAAAAGCTATAGATATAACGATGTGACATGAAATCATATTCAGCAATCCAACAGGATCTACCAATAAAGTAATTAAAAGAAAAAACAATTTGTTGGAGATAGATTGTTCCAACTAGGATGAAAAATGGACGGATACATATATAGGCATTATCATATCTTAATCCCTTTTAAATCGTACACAATTGGATAAAGAAAGATATGGATAATCACCGATATTAAAAATATATAATCATACCTTTTATATATAAATAAAAATATAAATCATTGTGAATCGTGTATGAATAACAACATAAGTATGTTATAGACTAACTTAAAGACAAATGTCTATGATGTTTAACACATAAAATAAATATAATAAATGAATTCATATATTAACAAATCGTATCAATATGTTGAAAGAAACCACCAAATTTTGCTTCACACAATTATAAATAAATTTATGACTATATTCATGTATAAAAAATAGATATACGAATACATATATGAATGCTTACAGATTCTAAGATGCTATATGTATCTATTTTTAGAAGAATACTGAAACATAAGTCGAAATCTATATACAATGGATACACTAACTAGCTAATCAAATACATATATATTTACATTTGTTTTCATCTCTAAGATCCAAATCAACTCATCTCACCAACCAAAATATAGCCCTTTCTTGTTGGCACTTAGTATTTGAGAGGATTGCAAATGGTCCTTCGGTAGTCCACCCTCAGGTATTTTGTGTGTTGGATGCATGCAATGTGTTTTCTTGCCCATGTATTGGAAGCGTATGGATGCTTGTGGATATATGTACACCATGACCCCTAAAATCTTCTCCAATTATACTATAACTCCAATTTGTATGGGCAAATGTGTATGTTGAATCCCTCTAATGATCCGGTGGTAGAAGCAGTGACTCCCAATTCAAAAAATCAGGGTTCGAGCCTCCCTCCTTCCCCCAACCCCCCTTCTACCAATAAAGAAGGGCACATGTGTTGAACATTCCTATATCATTATCATGTAAAATTGGACAAGATTTTAGGGTTATGGTAAAAATTATAAAGAAAATATATACAAATGACTCCTAATATCATGTCCAGTTATACCATAAACATATAGTTTTCTCTTTGAGCCTAATCTTGGTGTTTTGTCTCATATGCACGCATCTGTAAGCTTCAATGACCCTTGTATGTCGACCACTATTTGTCACATTTGAAAGATGATGCTCTTAATTGGAAATCAACATATAGTTGGGAACATTTTTTGTTATTTATTTTATATTACATTTTTTATTTCAGGAGCATGGGATCTCAATTTTGAAAGAAATGTTTCTGGAAACCATCTCCACAATTTAAGATGATATCATCTGACTTCTCTTAAATTGCCCTTTCTAGGCCTTGACCAAATGCCATCGATATTTGATGTCACGATTTCAAATATTACAAGGGTTATGGTGTAATAGATAGACAAGATTTTTATATGTTCGTGAGTTAAAAAAATTCATATGTTGTAGAGATTTCTAATAACATGATCCCCAAGACCTTGTCCAATTATACATAACCTACCTTTGAACGTTACACAATGACCCATGTGATCTTACTAACTCTTACACTGCAACCCTCGGTCAAGGCCATATAGGTTGAATTAAAGTAGTGTAAATAGCGGCCATATTGTTAATACAAAAACTACAGGGATTTTTACCCCCACGAACTTTAGAAACTTCCAAATTCCTTCTCAACCTTGTAAACATTGTTATTATCCTATCGACTCTGTAAACTTGTTAACTCTTACTCCACAAATCATAAACTTCGATCCATTTGGATGCTAAAACTAATCGGATTGCATTAATTTCTTTTACATAATATCTAATTTATTTATCAAAATACAATGAGTGTCCTTCCTTCCTTCCCCCCATCACCCTTCTCCTCACCTCAATTGCCCCAAGCACCATCTCCACCCACCTAATGGCCTCTGTCCCACCTTCCTTACGTCGCCCCACCTCCCTCGCACCGCCCCGAGCTCCAGCCCCTTCCCTCACGCCTCCCGACCTTCGCCTTGCCTCTCCCATGCCGCCCGAAGCCTCCCATCCCCCACGCCTCCCTGTGCCGCCTGAAGCTCCATCCCCCTCCCCCGTGCCACCTTGAGTCCCAGACCCCGCCCACGCGCCACTCGTACACCACCCTGCCTCCCAGCGTCGCTCCAAGCTCCAGCTTCCTCCCTTGCACCTCCATAGCATGTCTGGTTATATTAACTCAATACTAATCTAAGTTATTGACTCGTGTAAAAGTGAAATTGACAGCATGATTTGTGGGGTAAAATGGAGTAAGTTTACGAGATCGAGGGGATAACAACGATCTTTAGAAGGTCCATAAGATATTTTACAATGTTTCTATGATTCGTGAGGTAAAAATGCCTACACTATAATTGGATAATATTAAAGAGTTAGCTGTGTAAAATTCCAAAATTTATATATCTTAAAAACCTTGCGTGTATACATATGGATTTGAATTCGATCCTGAGATTGGAACTATTGCATTGGTTGCTACACAGCCCACGCTTCTGCTTTCGGTGCTGTGACAATCCTTGTGACCTTCACTTTCACATCACATTTAAGGCGTCAGATGTTAGCTTTTTGGGTAATTTACAAATCGATCCCATCTATGGGTCCGATCTCAATATGATACCAGCTTTTATCCATATATGCTCAATATTCCCCTACATGAGCGCTCCCCCAAACCCTATCCCCTTCCATGATCCTCCGACCCCCCCCCCCCCAAAAAAAACCCTCGCACGGTGACGCATTCGCCCTCGGTAAACAAGAGGCTCCAATTCGTGGAGCCCACCATTGTCGATGGCCAACCAGTTGTCTTTCTCTTCGATGTTGACGTTTGCCACTTGGAAGCGGTGTGGGCTAACACTCTAGTCTTCTACGTCTTGGGGAAAAAGCTCTACATAAAGCATCTTTCTTCTTCTTTTTTTGAAAGGTAAGTAAGTATATTAAAAGTGAAAAACTGTTTACAGTAAGAGTTGTCAAATTTTCCCTCCACACAAAATCTCAAAGGATGGGAGAGGGAGTTGAGAGCAGATTGTGATACAGAAAAAGAAACAGAACCCCGGGAGCGGGGATTAGCAAAAATTCAATTGTAAATGATCATTAGGTCTTCCAAAATCCGGTTCGTTGTTACTCTAGTCGGCGAATTTGATGTTTTGGTCCAGCGAAGGTTGCGCTCCCGCCAGATCCACCAAGTAGAAGTCGCCATAGCAGATCTGACTTTGATAGCGAGTTCAGCGTCTAAACCGTGCAACCTCTTCACCCAGTCCATAATATCAACGTTAGCATAATCAAATCCAAAGAGAAGCAGCCGTAGCGGCCCGGCGATGAGAATCCAGATCTCCTTGGAATAGGGGCACTCCCAAAAGATGTGATCCCAGGATTCACAATGGTGATCATACAGTAAGCAGTTGGCCTCCACGCCCATACCCCTCTTCAGGAGCCTATCACGAGTGGGTAAACGGTTACGAGCCACTTTAAAAAGACAACATCTGTGTTTAGGGGGCGCCTTTGAACCCCAAACTTCCTGCCACTGACTAAAGATGGGTCCTCTAGAGTGCACAAGATCAAAACACGAACGAAAGGAGAAGCCCGTCGGAGAGAGAGTCCATTGATGAATCTGTGATTCATCATTCTAAAAGTTGAAAATAGAGTCTTGTTCCCGAGTAAATAGATGCATATTTTCCTTTATATTGTAAAATTAGCATTCATGCATGCAAGAATAATATCTGCATTTTAGCATTCATACTTGCATTAAATAAGAAGCCAAATTCACTTGTAAATATCCACTTATATATTAGATAAAATACCTTATTTGTATATATTTTATACTAACTCCAAAGCCAATAAAACCAACTCTATAGTGTATACATTACTAACACTACTTAAAGAAAAATATCTAAAAAATACTAACTTGCAAAATTGACCAATAAAACCTCAATCCAAGTTTGAGACTAGGAACCTTAAAATGCACATATCTCTCTCATACAGCCTCCGAATTATGTCTACTCACTTTTAAAGTAATATACATTCCAAGACTTCGAAACAAGACCAATTTCATTAAAATCGGAGCTCGTATGCAAAACTTGGGTTTTGGGCCCCTTTTGTACATTGTACAAAATGACCGTTTTACCCCTCTGTATTTTACCATTTTATTTTCTTCATAATTAAAAATCCAAAAAAATAGATTAAGTTGTAAATATTCTTCTCATATTTTCTCTATTTTTATTTTGATTTTTCTCTTAATTAAAAATAACAAAAAAATTACAAAAGATAAAATGCGGTATTTTATACCTATAAGGTACCGCCCAAAAATACAATTTGTACAGATGATCTCGTTTGATTTTCGGCCTTTCACGAAAGTTGTAGATCTCATCGAGACGAGCAACATTCGTGTTGACCACTTTTTGATCTAACCTCTTTTATTATTTCTTTTTGATTTTTCTTTGTACTTAGTTGTGGATTTTTCTCGAAGTAACACGTGGCACCTACTAAAACCACCAGGTGTCGCCTCCTCATTCATCCACTTATATCATTTCTCTCCTTTATTCTGGACCGTTGGATGAAAGGGTATTTCATGAACGATCCACCTTCTCCTCTACCCATTCCTCTCCCACTATCCCTTACTTAAGGGAGAAGCCAACCATCGACAACCACTCCCACCTCCAACTCTCCCACTCCATCTTCCATCTCTCCCACTCTCTCCATCTCCTCTCCAACCTCCACCTTCTCCTCTTTATAATCCCTTCCACTCCTCCATTCATCTGCATCCGCCATCTTGAGTACACAATCCTTGAGCTCCGCCCTCTTCTTGGTGACAGCAAGTGAGAGCCACCGTGTCGAGCGAAGACAGGATCCTTTTGCTAGGCGAGATCCAGGGGCTTTGGTCCTTGTTGCTGCAGCTCTCAGCCGCAGCCGAGCTCCGTCTTGCCGAGGCGTTAGAGCGAAGATCTGAAGCTCCCGAAAGAGCTTCTTCCCCAGGCACCCATTCACCATCTACAGGTAACTTCTTCTTCCTTATTCTTCTCCATCTTCATTCTCCTTCATTTCTCTCTCCCTTCCATTCATCGCTTTCGGACCACAAACTCGCAAAACCAATTCCACTTCTACAGATAAATCACACGTTGCGAACGCAACGGTGATTTTTCTTAATTTTTTTGACGACATTTCATCAACCGATTAATCGTTTATTTACGCCCACTTAAACAAATGCATAAACAACAAGGGATTTTCTAAAATCCCCTCTGCCCTCCCCAATATTTCTTCTTCCTCCCTTCACCATGGCCGAGCCTCTGCTCGAGCTTTGATCTTCATTGCAGGTACCCCCTCATCGCCAACGACGCCGGCCGTCCCCTCGCCGCAGCCACCTGCGGCTCGAGCTGAGCTACACATCCATCCATGCCACGTTGGCCGCGCGCCACCCACGTTGGCCGCATGCCACCTCGCGCGTCCACGCCCTCCAGTGCTCGCCGCCCCTCTTGCCCGCCTCCTTCCAGCTCAGGCTGCCGCGCCTCCCTCCTCCAGCGGCTTCGTGGGCTGGTCACCATCCCACCGCGTGCGCCTCAACGCGCGCAGCCACGCGCGTGTGCTCCACGTCCAACCACCACGCCGCTGCCTGCCCAGCCGGCCACCGCGTCGCCCTCCTCGCGCACCTCTTCCCCGCGTCGCCGCTCGCCCACCATCGACGTCCCTCTCCTCCAAGGCCGGCGCCACCTTCTTGCCATGAAAGCTCCACAGTGAAGACCTCCCCTGTTTCAAGCCAAAAACAGAGAAGGTCCATCGGAGAATAAAGAATTGGGCATTTGCAAAGGGGACACTTGCACCCCTTTGCAAGTTCTTAAAAAAATTTCAAGTTTCCAGTAATTGCATGTAAGTCCTTGTTCTCATTTCAGCTCATATTTCTTTTTTTTTGTATTGCATTCACACCCTTGCATTTGCACGTTTATTTTATTGTCATTCTGTCATTCATTTTTAATTTCGAAAGTTGCATTGTGTAGTATACTTCTTGTTCTACCATCATAGCATTTATTTGTATTTTTCTGATTTGCAGAGTATTTTTTGAAATTAATTTGGTGGAAAATTGCAATATTTTGCCCATTTTAATTGTTTAATTTATTGTGCATTGTCTACTTATCGAAAAATCTCCAAAAAAATCGTAGTTGGTAGATCTAAGTTTATGCTACAACATATCTAAAACTGACATCATTTGCACGTGTAGTTTATCCTAGAAAAATTATTTAGTGAAAACCTCAATTGATTTTTAATTAATCAACCGTGAAGTATTTTAAGGAAATTAAAGTTGATTTGGATAGCTCTTAATCAGATCTATTTGTATTAATTTCGTTTCTGAGAAATATCATCGTTTGGTAATAATTAAAATTGGTTTAGTCATTTTCACTAAAGTCTGCATATTTTATTATCCGTGCATCAGAAAATTCTAAAAAAATAAGGTAGCTTAAGTTCATCCTATTTCATAATCTGGCCAAGTTTCATAATTTTTGGAATCAATTTGATCATATTTCTGATTTAACTTGTACGTTGGCCTGATTTTGCATGTATCCTGCATAGAAATTAAAAAAAGAACAAAAAAAAGACTTCTCAAAAATCCAACACTTGAAACTTGCTAAAATCCACCTAAGGAGACAGATGCCTCCCTGAGTTCGACCTTGGACTTCACCAAATAAAAAAATCACCGCTTGAAATTGACTCAAATCTGAATTAAGTGGTTTTTGATTAGCCCCTCTTATCCGACTGCAACGAACACTTAAACTTAATTTGGACCATTAATTTGCTCGAATTAACATAGGGTGCAGGACGTTCATCAAAATGGCACCGTTGCCGGGGAGGCACGGCTTAGGTTAATTTTTAGTAAAATTCAAAGTGATTGATTTTCTTTCCCCGGGTAGTCTGACCCCCCGGTTTTCTTGTAATTATTCTCTCTTTTATTTCTTTGCATCATTTTATTTTTGAGTCACTCTCTGACCTCACTCTTTTTCTGTGCGAGGAATGCGAGGAGTCTTGGACGCTTCGACGATCGAGCATTTTAATTGAGTGATTAGAGAGGCATTATAATTTTTTATTTTCTTTTTCGCATCATTTCCAGCGGTTCCCGTTTGGGATCTCGCGCGTGTAAGTATAGTGGAACTGTATCCCGTGTGCTGTGTGGATGAATGTAAAGTAGCTTGCACTAGCGGCTCCCCGAGCCAATCTAGGAATTGCTTGTGCTCGTAATCATTAGGACCACACAACTCACTTAAAAGACGCGCTTAGATCGCAGTACTTAGCCAAATTAATCTGTTCTTCACGCTAATAGAACTGCCTGTTTAGGAGCGGCTTTCATCGCCTGCATTTGCATGTAGATAAAGTTTTCAATTCTGTTCTGCATCCTGCATAAAAAAAGCGAAGGGATCACTGTAAGTATTCTCTACTCAGCATACACATCATTGATTTTAACTTGCATCGGCTTTTCTGGATTTCCCCCTCTGATTTTCACATTTAAATTAAAAAGGAAATTGAGACTGTCCGATAGGCGTGCTGTGTATTTGGATTAATTCAGTGAAAACTTAACTTAAAACCGGGACTGCTAAACATTATTGACCAAAAAAATCAATAAAATTGGAAAATTATTTGCGGGAGATTAATCCCCGACCTTGTTTTCAGGCTGAGTGAGGGTACTTGAGCGTGTGTGAACACCTTAAGGCAGAGCCCAAATCCCCGCCTTCCATATCACGTTCCAACTGATCCTAGCAAATATCACAAGTCGAATAGTTTCAGATTCACTGACTAGTACCAAGTAGCCTCCGCCTGTCTCAGGTAGATAGGGGCGAAATTGTGGTACTTTGCGACAAGCTGCCAGTAACCCCCCGGGGTGAAGTTTCAGCCTTGTCAGCCTCCGCCTGCTTGCAGGTAGATAGGGGTGTGGTCTTTGAATCCATCGACTTGGGATAGGAGCGAAGAAAGGAAGGACCGGCGGTATCTTAGGCGACAGGTTAAACAGGAAGACGCATCCGGCTCTGAGCCGACTTCCCTATAGGCCGCGTAATCCTTGCTATCTTGCTTGAAAATCACACTTAAAATCTACAAGATTAATTGGACTCAGTTTCGGGTCCTTCACTGTGTTGAGTGTGAACTTGGGGTTTGCTCTTGCGTTTGTCTTTGTGTCTGTCCGTGTGCGTTATCCCGTGTAATTACACGTTTTCTACATCAATATTCTTCCTTTCCTCTCCAATATGTCAGGATATTGGTCCCCATACCCTGTAACCTCTGGTCACTCGACCATATACCGTTCATCTTCGCTTTCTCCTCCGCCATCCACGAGAGACCCTTACCCGTGGTCGGCTCCCCCTCAACCCGATCATGAAGTCAGAACTCTGACTGACTTCTCCACTTCTTCGCATCTCTCACCTACTCCATATTATGACATTCCGGATCCATTTCCATCTTGGGCTGACTGTACTTATTCTCGCGAGCTTGCAGGAATTAAAGAATCGAATGCAGTAGCCACTGCTGAGACAGATGATTGGCAGAATTATATGCCCCCGTTTACATCATTCTCACCTCAAGTAGGGACCATACAACAATTTACATATACACCTCCCGACTTGACCTTAGGGCATAACTTGGTCGATCAAACAACCCGAATGGAGAGGCTTGTACATCATGATGTCCCAGACTTGATTGACTTTAGTGATCAAGCTTCCATTAACCAGCCTTCTTTCGGAGAGCATATACACTCACAAGATTGGACTCATGAGCTAGACTTATCAGTCCCTGTTTCATCATATGAGGCTCCGACTAATATTTGCCATCTAGATGGTCCATACTCGACCCGGAATTACATGCCAGAGTCTAGGTATGTTAAGTATGAGACCCCAATATCTCAGCAGTGTCCTCCACTTGAGCAGAACTCTCCCATGATTTGTCATGAGAATTTTGTGGAGGATGACATTTCCAGACTTATTGAGAAAAATGAATCATTTGGTAACAACTTGAGAAATGTCATGGAAATATTGAACTCAATTTCTACCATCTTGGGAATGAAAGTGGAAAAGGATATGAGTAATTTTGAAGTTGAAAGCCAAGCAAACATTAGGGAACCCACACTGTCTGTACAGCTGGAGTCCATTCTATCTCCCTCTTCTACTAACCACTTGCCCTCCAATCCAAAGTCCGATCATTCGTCTATCCAAAATACCAAAAAAATTGAAAAACTAAAAAAACACATAAAAATTGAAAATGAAAAAGACCAAAAAAAATTGGATCCTGCCCTAAGGGAAGCACTCGATGAAGAACTGATTTTCAAACTTCCCTTAATAAAGGTCATAGATCACTTTCCCGACCTCAAACGATTTGTGAGAAGTAAATTGATGCCCAAGAGGTCGGGCAATAAGAGGACAAGGACTGAAAGACACATAGTGTCTATGGCCACCTCCTTGGTGATGGGGAGAAAGACTAAAAGCCGCAGAGTGAAGCGGTTACCCCGAGTTGAATGTGAAATCAAAGACACTATCTTCACCCATGCAAGAATCGATGATGACTCCCCGATAAATATCCTCCCGACCTCTGTGTTTGACAAGCTCAAACTCAGACCACTTAGGAAGTCGAGAGAGATCGTTCAGCTGGCTGACCGATCCATCAAACGATCAAGAGGAAATATTTCAGTCATCGTTACTTTCCAAGGTGCTCTACTCTAGGTGGACTTCACGATCATTGACATCGAGCACCAAGGAGAGTTTTCCCAGTCTCCGATTATTCTCGGGAAGCCGTTCTTAGCCTTGGCTAAGGCGACTATAGATTGCGAGACTCGGGAGATCGATTTTTCAGCATTGGGAGCGCTTCGACCTCACCCAATCTTTGATACACTTTACTCTAAGGTGACCCGCACATCCACTGATAGTCGTGACCATCGAGAGGAAGATGAGTCCCACCTCTCTACTACACCTGAGAGACCGATTGTCTGGACGACTGTTGGTTCAGAGACTCCGCACACCTCATCAACTGCTTGCACCACCACCGTGACAGCTTCTAAGAAGGACTCACGGCCAGAAGCTGACATTGAGTCGGACAAGACCTTTATGGATTGCCTTGATCATTTCGATGATCCGACACAAGAGCCTAATAATGCCAAGCCGACTGAGACCACTAGAACCTTCCCGAGACATGTGCTGACCCTTCAGGAATATTACAATCTTTATGTTGACTCGTCTGATGAGGAACCCATAGTCGGCACCACACTACGACCCGGGCCTTCTAAGGAAACAACCCAGACAAAATTGACTCCACTTAAAAACACGGTTGCTCCCTCTTTTAGTCGGCTATCTAGTGAGAGGAAGTCGAGAATTGATTCCTCGAGGTGTTCCCCCGAACCTCTCAAGGCGCGTCGCTCTCCACTCCCTCTCAATGATTCAGGTTCTAGAAAACCGACTAAGAAAATTTCCTTCAACACACCGGAGAAGGAATTTTCGGAAGAGTCCTCATCTGGTCCAGATAAGGTGATTTATATGAGTGAGCTCAGTTCGGCTGTTCTTAAGCCTTATCTAAGCAAGCAGCCATGTGTCGACCTGCGTTGAACGATCCCTACACCTCACTATTATTCATCTGAGGACGATTCCGACAGCGACACATATGTATATTATCCACCTCCTCGCGTCCGCAAGAAGGTTCGTCACAAACCTTCTTAATCCTTGTATATTCTCGATTTTCCTTGTATATATTTTTTTCTCCCTCTCTAGTGATTCGAATCACTCGCCCCGGCTCCATATCATTTCATTTTATGTCTATACTTAGGATGATCAGATCCTAAGTATAGGGGGAGAGTGACCCGAGTCTCTTCACTGTTCATTGTACATCCTCCATATCACATCGGTTCTCACACTCACTTCTGTCCTATACTTAGGCTGAGCAGAGCCTAAGTATAGGGGGAACCGATGCCCGCCATGTATATACTCATCCATTTCCCCTCTTAACCTTGTCCGCCCCATTTTTGATCTTCTTCTACACTTAGGCTGCTAGAGACTAAGTATAGGGGGGCGAGACGACTTCTATACTTTTGTAATTTTAGCTCTCCTACGCTTAGCCCGAGCTATGTCTTTTTAGTCGCTTTCGTGCTCTGAGGACATAGCACACGCTAAGTATTAGGGGGGCGTGTATATATTACATATATACTTTACCCATAGCTCGTACTTTCGCGTATTTTCGCGTATTTTTGTATATATTTTACAATAATTATGGGTGGGTAAAAATCGAAAAAAAACTTTTATACTTGTTGTATAATACTTGTAAACCTTTTGTAAAAATTAAAAAAAAATAATAATAAAATTTTATGTACTTGTATAATATGTACTATATGTATAATACTTGTATAAAAAGTTGTAAAATTCTTGTAAAACATACTTCTGTAAAATTTGTTGTAAAATAGGATGTATACCAAAAAATTGTATACTATATATATCTTGTAAAAATTGTTGTATACCATAAAATAAAACAAAAATGTTGAAAATAAAGGCTTCTTATTTACTCTTGCATATCATCCTTGCATTTCAAAAAAAAAAGTCTTGCATTTCATTCATAGCATGTCATCTGCATATCTTGCATATGCAAAGTGAAAAGCTAGTGGGTTCTGAACCAAGTTATGAGTAGATATTGAGGATGGACTTGATTTGACCTCAATCCACCTAATTTCAGAGGAACCTTATAGGAACTGGAGTTAAGATTTCTCAAGTCAAGTGACTTAATTCTTTGAGTCCGCAAGTCTATGTTCACATGTCATCTTGATTAGTCTAAGTAGAATATCTCGTGCACACGCATGATTCTTATAGATAGTGACCTAACTTGGACAAGCACAATGCACGTAGCTCTTCATTGATGAGGTGGTGAGGAGGTAGAATCCTTTAGCTTGGAGTAGCACACGGGTAGAAACATCCGTCCTCCTCTAGGGAGGGTAGTGCATCTCAACCTAGTCTGGTGGTGTTGACATCTAAGGACAGGATATTGTGGGTTGCAATAATGCTTCAAAAAGAGGGATAGTCTACTGGCTCAAGAGGAAAAACTCCTGATGTACATGCTGCACCTTGTATATAGTTCCAAAAAAGAAAAAAAGAAAAAAATGCAAGAACTCCAAAAAAAATAGACAGGCCAAAACAAAAAAAATATATTATTGCCTGTCGGAGTATGTATATTAGCAAAAAGTCTGCAGCTGGATGATTTGGCTACACTGGTCAGGCATCCCGGGATAGGTAGCTACACTGGCTACCGTCCATTCTTTCTCTACCCCCTCCTCTTGAGTTGGTCGCACTTGAACTTAGAAGGGAATACCCCGCTCCTCGAGGAAAGAGTTACTGGACCGGGTTATTGAGTTACCTTGTTAGAGGAGGCTGGGTTCTGAGTCATTTCTGATGTGGAGAGCTATATCTCACTTACACAGTACAAGTAAGAATCATAGTCATCAGAAATTTGCGTTTGAGGATTTGTTCTGACCTGACTATGAAGGAGTCTTGAATAGAAGACTTGTGGAACTTGAAGTTTGTTAGGTCTTAAATTCAGATCCCAATAAGGTTCCACCACACAATTAATTCAAAGGTCGAGTCAAGCTCCATTTTCAACTTTTGTTCATGACCTTGGTATGGAACCCAAAATCATTTCACTCTTGCATTTCATTTAGTTGCTCGGGGACGAGCAAGGTTTAAGTATAGGGGGTTGATGAATCTGTGATTCATCACTCTAAAAGTTGAAAATAGAGTCTTGTTCCCGAGTAAATAGATGCATATTTTCCTTTATATTGTAAAATTAGCATTCATGCATGCAAGAATAATATCTGCATTTTAGCATTCATACTTGCATTAAATAAGAAGCCAAATTCACTTGTAAATATCCACCTATATATTAGATAAAATACCTTATTTGTATATATTTTATACTAACTCCAAAGCCAATAAAATCAACTCTATAGTGTATACATTACTAACACTACTTAAAGAAAAATATCTAAAAAATACTAACTTGCAAAATTGACCAATAAAACCTCAATCCAAGTTTGAGACTAGGAACCTTAAAATGCACATATCTCTCTCATACAGCCTTCGAATTAGGTCTACTCACTTTTAAAGTAATATACATTCCAAGACCTTCGAAACAAGACCAATTTCATTAAAATCGGAGCTCGTATGCAAAACTTGGGTTTTGGGCCCCTTTTGTACATTGTACAAAATGACCGTTTTACCCCCTGTATTTTACCATTTTATTTTCTTCATAATTAAAAAACCAAAAAAATTAGATTAAGTTGTAAATATTCTTCTCATATTTTCTCTATTTTTATTTTGATTTTTCTCTTAATTAAAAATGACAAAAAATTATAAAAGATAAATGCGGTATTTTATACCTATAAGGTACCGCCCAAAATACAGTTTGTACAGATGATCTCGTTTGATTTCGGCCCTTTACGAAAGTTGTAGATCTCATCGAGACGAGCAACATTCGTGTTGACCACTTTTTGATATAGCCTCTTTTATTATTTCTTTTTGATTTTTCTTTGTATTTGGTTGTGGATTTTTCTCGAAGTAACACGTGGCACCTACTAAAGCCACCACGTGTCGCCTCCTCATTCATCCACTTATATCATTTCTCTCCTTTATTCTGGACCGTTGGATGAAAGGGTATTTCATGAACGATCCACTTTCTCCTCTACCCATTCCTCTCCCACTCTCCCTTACTTAAGGGAGAAGCCAACCATCGACAACCACTCCCACCTCCAACTCTCCCACTCCATCTTCCATCTCTACCACTCTCTCCATCTCCTCTCCAACCTCCACCTTCTCCTCTTTATAATCCCTTCCACTCTTCCATTCATCTGCATCCGCCATCTTGAGTACACAATCCTTGAGCTCCGCCCTCTTCTTGGTGACAGCAAGTGAGAGCCACTGTGTCGAGCGAAGACAGGATCCTTTTGCTAGGCGAGATCCAGGGGCTTTGGTCCTTGTTGCTGCAGCTCTCAGCCGCAGCCGAGCTCCGCCTTGCCGAGGCGTTAGAGCGAAGATCTGATGCTCCCGAAAGAGCTTCTTCCCCAGGCACCCATTCACCATCTACAGGTAACTTCTTCTTCCTTATTCTTCTCCATCTTCATTCTCCTTCATTTCTCTCTCCCTTTGATTCATCGCTTTCGGACCACATACTCGCAAAACCAATTCCACTTCTACGGATAAATCACACGTTGCGAATGCAACGGTGATTTTTCTTAATTTTTTTGACGACATTTCATCAACCGATTAATCGTTTATTTACGCCCACTTAAACAAATGCATGAACAACAGGGGATTTTCTAAAATCCCCTCTGCCCTCCCCAGTATTTCTTCTTCCTCCCTTCACCATGGCCGAGCCTCTGCTGGAGCTTTGATCTTCATTGCAGGTACCCCCTCATCGCCAACGACGTCGGCCGTCCCCTCGCCGCAGCCACCTGCGGCTCGAGCTGAGCTACACATCCATCCAGGCCACGTTGGCCGCGCGCCACCCACGTTGGCCGCGTGCCACCTCGCGCGTCCACGCCCTCCAGTGCTCGCCGCCCCTCTTTCCCGCCTCCTTCCAGCTCAGGCTACCGCGCCTCCCTCCACCAGCGGCTTCGTGGGCTGGTCACCATCCCACCGCGTGCGCCTCAACACGCGCAGCCACGTGCGTGTGCTCCACGTCCAACCACCACGCCGCTGCCTGCCCAGCCGGCCACCGCGTCGCCCTCCTCGCGCACCTCTTCCCCGCGCCGCCGCTCGCCCACCATCGACGTCCCTCTCCTCCAAGGTCGGCGCCACCTTCTTGCCGTGAAAGCTCCATAGTGAAGACCTCCCTGTTTCAAGCCAAAAACAGAGAAGGTCCATTGAAAGAATTGGGTATTTGCAAAGGGGACACTTGCACCCCTTTGCAAGTTCTTAAAAAAATTTCAAGTTTCCAGTAATTGCATGTAAGTCCTTGTTCTCATTTCAGCTCTTATTTCTTTTTTTTGTATTGCATTCACACCCTTACATTTGAACGTTTATTTTATTATCATTCTGTCATTCATTTTTATTTCGAAAGTTGCATTGTGTAGTATACTTCTTGTTCTACCATCATAGCATTTATTTGTATTTTTCTGATTTGCAGAGTATTTATTGAAATTAATTTGGTGGAAAATTGCAATATTTTGCCCATTTTGATTGTTTAATTTATTGCGCATGGTCTGCTTATCGAAAAATCTCCAAAAAATCGTAGTTGGTAGATCTAAGTTTATGCTACAACATATCCAAAATTGACATCATTTGCACGTGTAGCTTGTCCTAGAAAAATTATTTAGTGAAAACCTCAATTGATTTTTAATTAATCAACCGTGAAGTGTTTTAAAAGAAATTAAAGTTGATTTGGATAGCTCTTAATCAGATCTATTTGTATTAATTTCGTTTCTGAGAAATATCATCGTTTGGTAATAATTAAAATTGGTTTAGTCATTTTCACTAAAGTCTGCATATTTTATTATCCGTGCATCAGAAAATTCTAAAAAAAATAAGGTAGCTTAAGTTCATCCTATTTCATAATCTGGCCATGTTTCATAATTTTTGGAATCAATTTGATCATATTGCTGATTTAACTTGTACGTTGGCCTGATTTTGCATGTGTCCTACATAGAAATTAAAAAAAGAACAAAAAAAAGACTTCTCGAAAATCCAACACTTGAAACTTGCTAAAATCCACCTAAGGAGACAGATGCCTCCCTGAGTTCGACCTTGGACTTCACCAAGTAAAAAAATCACCGCTTGAAATTGACTCAAATCTGATTTAAGTGGTTTTTGATTAGCCCCTCGTATCCGACTGCAACGAACACTTAAACTTAATTTGGACCATTAATTTGCTCGATTAACATAGGGTACGGGACACTCATCATCCATTTGTAAGGGGGACCAAGCTGTGCAAGAGCTGGCGCAATAGTATATCTGTTCCGCAAAAGAATCTTCCAGATCAAAGAAGCATTTGACGTCAAGGATATATCCCAGAAAGACTCAGCCCTAAGGTATTTGGCACGCAGGTATTCAGCCCATATAGAATTCTCCGCAGTGAGGAACCGCCACACCCAAGCTACTTTCGAAGCTTCAGTGAGGTCCCCCAAGGACCTTATTCCAAGACCGCCTTCGGCTTTAGGAAGGCAAACATTCTTCCAGGCCAAGTCATGGCTTTTGTAGTCCCACAAGAAGTCCGCACAGAGAGAGGAGATCTTAGAGGTAACCTAGGATGAAATAACGGAGCAGTCCGACCAGTAGAGTAGGATTCCCGCAAGGACAGAGCTAATTAATTCAATACGTCCCGCCATAGAAAGGGATCTAGACTTCCAACCGCAGAGCTGTCCCCGGACTTTGTCCACAAGCACCTTTCCCGCCGAGGAACAACCAAATTTGTGCGAGAGCGGAATGCCCAGGTAGGTAGTAGGTAGAGCTTCCCCAAGGAGGCCCAGGGAAAGGTTCCAAGAAAATTGGGTCCTCATATTCTTAGAGCAGAATAATTTGCTCTTCGCTCCATTCATCCAGAGACCGGACATGGCACCAAATTCGTTCATTGTAGAGGCAATAGCATTTAGGGACCGAGAGTTGCACTTAGTAAAGAAGAGAAGGTCGTCTGCATAGATCAAGTGAGTGGGAGCCTTGTTGCAACCTCTGCCCATAGGGGTGATAGATCCATATGCCACAGCCTGATCCACCAGGTAGGTGAGAGTTTCCATGACGAGCGTAAAAAGAAGAGGGTCCAGGGGATCACCCTGGCGCAGCCCTCTAGTACCCTTGAAAAGGCCGTTGGGCAAGCCGTTAACCAGGACAGAGTAAGAGACAGTTCCAATGTAGTTACGCATCCACGACAGCCATGTAGATCCAAAACCCATCGCAGATAATCTATTCAGCAGGAAAAGGTGATTAACCTAATCAAAAGCTTTAGTAATATCCACCTTGATACAGGCCCGAGGCTGTCCCCTAAGTCTCCCAAACCCCAAAGCCAGCTCCTGCGCCAGGCGGACACTATCCCCAATGCGCCGTCCTTTAACAAACACCATCTGATTAAGGGAGACAAGGTGAGGTAGGACAACTGAAAGCCTAGCCGAGAGAAGTTTCGCAAAAATTTTGTAGATGATGTTACAATAGGAGATAGGCCTAAAGTCCCCTAAGCCAGAGGGAGAGGGGACCTTAGGCACCATCGTCAGGAAGGTATGGTTGATTTGCCTCAGCATAGCGCCAACCAAGTGAAGGAAGGACATGGCATGAATGACTTCTTTCTTAACTAAATTCCAATGAAATTTGAAGAACTTAGCATTGAAACCATCAGGTCCAGGAGACTTAGATGAGTTGATTGAGTGCAACGCGGCCAAGATTTCATCTTCCAGGAACGGGCGTTCGAGTCAATTCCTAGCTTCCACCGAGAGAACTTTCTTAGGAGGGGGAGGAGGGGGCAAGGCGGGAGGAGGGTTTCAGTCCGTGAGGAGAGCTTAATAGAAGGAGAGGGCGTGGGAGGCAATCTCTAGAGGGCAGTCCACGGAATTGCCTGTACTGTCAATAAGACAAGGGATTCTGTTCTTCGCCTCTCTAATATTGGCCGAAAGGTGGAAGAATTTAGAGGAGCGGTCCCCAAGCTTTAACCAGGAGATGTAGCTTATTTGTTTCCATATAGATTCACGATCAGCCTCAAGGCCTAAGACGAAGAGCTTAAGAACTTGCTCGAGCTGCGCAAGATAAGGATCTCTGGGTGACAAGGCGAGGGCCTCATTAACGTGGGCCAAGGCCACCAAAGCGGAGATGAGGTCCTCCTCCACCCTCCCATGGGAGGCAGCCCAAGCCTTAAGGGAGCGCTTGACAGCATTCAATTTTTTAGCCAGAACAAACAGGGGGTTACTGCTGACATGGGTATCCCAAGCGGCCTCTACTAACGGCAAGTAACCATATCTCATCAACCAAAAGTCCAAAAATCTGAAAGGTCGTGCACGGTGCTCCCTTTTCACCAGCCCCACCGTGAGGAGAGCGTGGTCACTGGAAGGCAGAGGGGAGTAGCGGACCTTTGAGAGTGGGAAAACCTCCATCCAAAGCGAGTTGCATAGCGCCCTGTCAAGCCTAGCCGCGATTCTTCTGGGGCCAACAAAGGAGTTGTTCCAAGAGATGGAATTCCCCCAAGGTTCAAGCTCAATCAGACCGTTATCATCAATGCAACGGTTAAAATTCGCAACAGAGGAATGTGGTGGTGCTCTACCCCCAAATTTCTCAGACGTAAATCTGACCACATTGAAATCTCCTAAAATTAGCCAAGGCAATTCAATAGAGGGATTAAGCTGACCGAGTTCAGTCCAAAGATTCCTCCTCTCGGAAGGGAAGTTCGATCCATATATAATCGATAGGTTGAGTTGCAGCCCTCCAGCATTCGTGCAGTTTGCAGTGATGGATTGGGGTGTGATGGACATCGGGGAACAAGACCAGGCATCCTCCTTCCAGAGGAGCCAAATTCTGCCAAGGTTGGTGTATTTATGCATTGCAGCCCACCCACGTGGGATGGTTGCGAGGAATTTGGAGATACTCTCAGGGCGGATTTTAGTCTCGACGAGGCCAACAATCTCTGCATTAACTTTTCCAAGGTCTCTAAGAAGACATTTCATCTTGGACGGTTTATTCAACCCCCTGGCATTGCAGGTCGTGATAGACATTAATCTGAGGTGGAGGGGGTGTTCCTGTGGCCTGAGGCGTTTTCTTTAGATCACTTTGCACTTGATTTTTTCTTCCTTCCATGAAGAACCTGAACCCATTCTGGGTTCTCAAAGGAGACATTCTGTGGCAGAGGAATTGAAAAGGCAGAATCATTTCCTTGTGCCCCCTGCAGACCTGGGGGCTGGAAATGCAAAGGGCGAGCGTTGCAAAAGCCCCCCGCTGAACTAGCAGGAAACATCCCAGAGGAATCAGCAGCGATGTTAAGGTCAGGCCGAGGAGGGAGCGGTTGTTTGTTGGGCTTTTGAGGATTGGCTATAAACCCATGAATGGCAGAACGGGAGCCAACCGGAAAGGCGTTATACGGCAGATCAGCAGGCCTTCTAAGGATGTTAGGTGTCTGGTGCCAATAAGGGACAGGGGGCCTCCTTCCCCCCAGCTTCGGGGGAGAGGGAGGTCATATTCTCGGCATGAGAAGGCGATACCAGAGAGCGGCCAACAGTATCCTCATTTAGCAAGGAATGGTTATCGATGCGATGGACTCCAGCGAGTCCCGCCACGAGGAAGGGGGAGTCAATAGGGGGCGAGGAGGCCCGAGGAGGGGAGAATTCAGAACTGACAAGAGCAGAAATTCCATCAGCCAAAGAGTCTTCCCCTGCAACAGTCTGAGTAGTGGGGTCAGGTTGGACAAAGGCTTCAACAGGGCAAGAATCGATAGAGTGACCGAAGACCGCACATGACGTGCATCTTTTGGGTCTCCATTCCAAGTCCACCCGGATCATGGTTTGTTCCCCCGAGGGAAGAATCAAAGGAACAACCTGGGGGATATCCTTAGCGGCATTGATAGATATGCAACATCTAGCGAAGTCACGTCGAACCCCATTTGCAGTCGCTGCATCCATGAATAGCGGAACTCCCAACAAACTAGCAAGCTTGTTAAGAACTATAACTGAGCAATGCCCAGGGCTCAGACCATATAATCTCACCCAAAGAGGTATATCATTGAGAAGCTCTTTCTCCAGGAACATACCTGCCTCCCATTGGCGAAGGACAACCAAGCGGCCCTGGAAGAGCCATGGACCGGAGCTGAGGATCCGCTGGCATTCCTCCGGCGAGTGCAGCTTTAGATAGTAGAAGCTATTTTCCCTAGGTAGGAGCTTGAAAGGCCCAGAAGGTCTCCAGACTTTCTCCACGAAGGAGCTTAGGAGCTTGCCATAAGGTCTCTTGCCCAGGACATAAAACACAAGGGTGTTTTTTCAACGTCGGTCCAGAGCATCGATTTCCCCTTGAGAAAGAAGCACGATCGGCTCGCCGTTCATCAGTGCGGGAGCTTCGTAAGCCATCCGAAACTAAGTAGGGAAGCCGGACTAATGAATCCACATTTCATCATCTTTATTCTATCATTTTGGCACCAAAAACCCTAGCAAATGCCTGTTAATAGCATTAAATAGAACATCTTAGCATCCATGCATGTGCATTCAGATAGTGTATAAAATACTGTAATTAAGGCCAAAATTATAGAATAAATAAAGAAAAGAAAAAGAATAAAATATTGTAAATATTTTATGACTCAAAACCCCCGAGAGCTAGGCATCTTGATGAATAGGTCGACAAGGAATAAAGTAGGGGGAGATAAGGTCAAAAACACAGATAAAATACCTTTGTATTCTCTTCATTCTTTATTCATTATGGGACCTATTTTTGGTTCCACTTTTTATACATCAAATAAAGGAACTTTGTACATGAAAGTTGTAGATAATTTTATAAAGAAAAATACAAAATTGATTTCACAGAAAAAGAATACACATATAAAAAGTTATGATCTGAATAAGAATCCAGAATCCCAACTTTCCAGACCCGTACTCACAACTGACAACTCCAAATGTAGCAAACTCACCTTTAATTGTATATAGAATAAAATAATCCATCCAATGGCGGTGGTTTCGCATTTGGCGGAGCTACGGTTTGAAAGTTGAGTTTTGGACCCCTATTGTATACCTGTACCGAATAAAATATTCAATTTATTCTTTATTCATTATTTATTCATTTTTATATTTTTAATGTTGTAAATATTACTTATAATAATTATGTGTATTAAAATCAAAATAAAAATGCAAAGAAAAATAAAAATAAAAATGAACATATAAAGAATACATAGGTATATTGCCTATACATATACCTATACAAAACATACTTGTATTTTATTAAATATACAAAACATATCAGAAAAAATAAATAAAAATATATTTATGTGTATAAAAGTATCTTATAATTTTAGAAAATAAGAAATGAAATTAATAAAAATAAAATACACAAAATAAAAATAAAATACTAAAATACATAGGTAATATGCCTATAAAGGGGTATAAAGGTAACTTGTAAAAATATAAGTCATAAAAATAAATAAAAATCAGAATAAAATACTACATAAAATTTTAAGCATTTTTCATTTTTTAACTTTTAATTAATTCGACCTAACTCCATTTTTAATTGATTTTACAAATTAATTTTTCAGGGTTTTTCCTGGTTGGTCCACGTGGACCAACCAGGAGGGGTCAACAGTTGACCTCAGTCAACTGAACGCCCTACCCCCTGTAGCTTTGTCAGAGGCTCATTTTTGGGCCATTTTCTCGATTTTTTCGAGGACGCTTGGTACCTCATCTCGTGCTAGCGCCTTCTTGACTTTTGTTCGTCGATGATCGAGGAGGCTCGCCCATATCTTACATCGGGCCATGGATCACTGATGCGCTCCAGATCTCTTGGTCTTTGGACCCCTGCAACTCAAGGTCAAACCAAATATAACGAGCCCCCCTTCTTTCCTTTTGATTTTGAACACCTTCGGTCCACCCCTCGCGCCTACTCCGAGCTCCAGCGCTTCCTGGAGGTGACAGCTCCACCGCGAAGCCTTGAGCAAAGGCAGCCGAGGTCGGAGGCGCTTCCCCTACCTCCCGCGAAGTCGCCGGTCGAGGTTCGCTCCTCCCTCTGGCTCCGGCCATCGAGGGCTCACCCCGCTCATTTCTTTGCGTCATTTTATTCATGTTAGCCTTAGCTTCGAAAACCCCAAAAAGATTTGAAGTTCCATCGAGTATTTCGCCAAATCAAGCACCTTGGCCGGAGCGCACCTCCGGTCGTGCATCTCCATCGCAATCAGCACCTCTCCCCGACCATCCAAGGGTCCAGGCAGTTTGCCCTGGACCCGTTGACCATTCTTGCAGGTCAAAGCACAAGCGAAGACACCTGGAGGCGAGTTTTGGAGCTCGCCGGAGCAGACGCAGCCTACCAGCTCCGCCCGCTGCCCGAGAGCACCACGGCCATCGCCGTGGCCTTTTGACGCCGCCAGGAGATAGAGGAGGATCAGAGGAGACACCAGCCCGAGTTTTGAGCCCAGAAGCCATCGGAGTCGGCCGGAGGAGCTCGAGGAACCTCGCCCAGCCAGAGCTCTGCCGTGCTCTTCCAGCCGTCTTCGCCACCGACCGATCAGGGCGCCTCCTCCAGATCAAGCAGCAACCGTTGGATCGCGCCACGCCTCGACCGTTGATCTTCCCCCGGAGATCTAATCTCAGCCGCGGGTCCACGAACCGTCATCGGCCGTCCCCGTGCCGCCACGTGGATAAGTGGCACGCTCCCCGCCGCTGGATCGCGCTCAGCTGTCAGCCGTTGGATTCGCGCCACGTGTCACCTGCGGACCGCCCCAGCGAGGGTATTTTGCATCTACACCCTCGCACCTTTTGTATTTAGTATTTAGTATTCAAACTTTCATCTGTAGTGTAAAAACTTTGGTTTATTTGCACGAACACCCCTGTATTTTCTATATTCACATCCAGGTCCCCCGCCACGTCACCTCACGTGACCTGTACACGTGAGGTGTGGGCATTTTGCAGAAGGACCCTCGGTCGTTTGTGTATTTTGTTTTAGTACCAAAACTGTGACGTCAAGTGTTATATGTTTGGATATTTTGCATCTAGGACCCCAGGGTTTTGAGATATTACATTTCAGTCCTCGCTAGGCGCGTGCAAGTCACGCACCCTGGTGGGAAAACTTCTAAGAGACCCAGGCGGTTTTTGTAATTAGTTTTTGGAGCTATAAATTGAATATTCAGTGTATATTTTTGTGGAAAATTGCTTGTATGCCCTTGGATGTTTGAGAAATTGCATAAATACCCCTGCCAGGCCTGTGTATTGATTGGATGCTTGTTGTATTTATTTAACCTATCATTTTAAATCCAAAAATTCCACAAAAATAGGGTTAAGCTCCTGGACATGTGTACTTTGACGCTATCATTTTAGTTTTTCATTTTATTTTATTTTTATATTTATTAAAAATCAAAAACATGCTTTTTGTGTACTGTCTAGTTTAGAAAATGCCAAAAAAAATATTAAAACACTTTGAAAAATTATAAAAAAAATTACCTAGTGTCTATTTTATCCTATTTTAGTGTCAGTTCAAAAATCACTAAAAATTTCAAAAGAAAAACACTAAAAATTTAAAAACACTCAAAAACTTCAAAAAAATATATAAAATCAAAGAAAATTCTAAAAAATACAAACTCAGGTTCTGTGTGTTCCTTATTTTGTTCCTTTTATTTGAAAAATAGTGTGAAAGATTTTGATTGCTGTTTGCTAATTTTAAATTGCATTTTCTTCACACCCAGCACATTTTCCATTGTTTTCCTTTATTTTGCTAATTAAAAATACCAAAAACACCTTGAAAAATCCCCAAAAATCACAAAAACAGTAGAAAATCCTAAAAATATCAAAAACATTTTATTTCTAAATTTTTGGATATTTTTGCATATTTTTATAAATATTTTATCTTGCCTTTCATTACATTGTCTTTATTTTCCAAAATTGAAAATTAAAAAAAATATCAATTACAAAATTATAAAAAATAGAAAATCAAAAATCGAAATACAAAATTAAAAATTAAATCAAAAATAAAAAAAATTATTAAAAATTAAAAACCCACAAAAATTTATTTCCTTTGCTTGCTTAGTGTAGACACATATCACACACACACACTTGAGCACAATTTTTGAATTACCCTGCTTGCTCCATGTGTTCGAACTCTCTACATACTTGCACCTATACATCTTTTATGTAGAGTTAAAAATAAATTTTAACTCCACATTAGTTCTAATTTATTGATCTTTAGTGTGGGTTAATTGTTGATTTTAGTTCAGATTTAGTGTGGTCAAAACACCGACTGAGTTCACGCTTTGTGTTGAACTTAAGGCCACCTATTTTTGGCTAAATCAAATGGTGCGGCCAAGATTTCATCTTCCAGGAACGGGTGTTCGAGCCAATTCCTAGCTTCCACCGAGAGAACTTTCTTAGGAGGGGGAGGAGGGGGCAAGGCGGGAGGAGGGTTTCAGTCCGTGAGGAGAGCTTAATAGAAGGAGAGGGCGTGGGAGGCAATCTCTAGAGGGCAGTCCACGGAATTGCCTGTACTGTCAATAAGACAAGGGATTCTGTTCTTCGCCTCTCTAATATTGGCCGAAAGGTGGAAGAATTTAGAGGAGCGATCCCCAAGCTTTAACCAGGAGATGTAGCTTATTTGTTTCCATATAGATTCACGATCAGCCTCAAGGCCTAAGAGGAAGAGCTTAAGAACTTGCTCGAGCTGCGCAAGATAAGGATCTCCGGGTGACAAGGCGAGGGCCTCATTAACGTGGGCCAAGGCCACCAAAGCGGAGATGAGGTCCTCCTCCACCCTCCCATGGGAGGCAGCCCAAGCCTTAAGGGAGCGCTTGACAGCATTCAATTTTTTAGCCAGAACAAACAGGGGGTTACCGCTGACATGGGTATCCCAAGCGGCCTCTACTAACGGCAAGTAACCATATCTCATCAACCAAAAGTCCAAAAATCTGAAAGGTCGTGCACGGTGCTCCCTTTTCACCAGCCCCACCGTGAGGAGAGCGTGGTCACTGGAAGGCAGAGGGGAGTAGCGGACCTTTGAGAGTGGGAAAACCTCCATCCAAAGCGAGTTGCATAGCGCCCTGTCAAGCCTAGCCGCGATTCTTCTGGGGCCAACAGAGGAGTTGTTCCAAGAGATGGAATTCCCCCAAGGTTCAAGCTCAATCAGACCGTTATCATCAATGCAACGGTTAAAATCCGCAACAGAGGAATGTGGTGGTGCTCTACCCCCAAATTTCTCAGACGTAAATCTGACCACATTGAAATCTCCTAAAATTAGCCAAGGCAATTCAATAGAGGGATTAAGCTGACCGAGTTCAGTCCAAAGATTCCTCCTCTCGGAAGGGAAGTTCGATCCATATATAATCGATAGGTTGAGTTGCAGCCCTCCAGCATTCGTGCAGTTTGCAGTGATGGATTGGGGTGTGATGGACATCGGGGAACAAGTCCAGGCATCCTCCTTCCAGAGGAGCCAAATTCTGCCAAGGTTGGTGTATTTATGCATTGCAGCCCACCCACGTGGGATGGCTGCGAGGAATTTGGAGATACTCTCAGGGCGGATTTTAGTCTCGACGAGGCCAACAATCTCTGCATTAACTTTTCCAAGGTCTCTAAGAAGACATTTCATCTTGGACGGTTTATTCAACCCCCTGGCGTTGCAGGTCGTGATAGACATTAATCTGAGGTGGAGGGGGTGTTCCTGTGGCCTGAGGCGTTTTCTTTAGAGCACTTTGCACTTGATTTTTTCTTCCTTCCATGAAGAACCTGAACTCATTCTGGGTTCTCAAAGGAGACATTCTGTGGAAGAGGAATTGAAAAGGCAGAATCATTTCCTTGCGCCCCCTGCAGACCTGGGGGCTGGAAATGCGAAGGGCGAGCGTCGCAAAAGCCCCCCGCCGAACTAGCAGGAAACATCCCAGAGGAATCAGCAGTGATGTTAAGGTCAGGCCGAGGAGGGAGCGGTTGTTTGTTGGGCTTGCGAGGATTGGCTATAAACCCATGAATGGCAGAACGGGAGCCAACCGGAAAGGCGTTATACGGCAGATCAGCAGGCCTTCTAAGGATGTTAGGTGTTTGGTGCCAATAAGGGACAGGGGACCTCCTTCCCCCCAGCTTCGGGGGAGATGGAGGTCATATTCTCGGCATGAGAAGGCGATACCAGAGAGCGGCCAACAGTATCCTCATTTAGCAAGGAATGGTTATCGATGCGATGGACTCCAGCGAGTCTCGCCACGAGGAAGGGGGAGTCAATAGGGGGCGAGGAGGCCCGAGGAGGGGAGAATTCAGAACTGACAAGAGCAGAAATTCCATCAGCCAAAGAGTCTTCCCCTGCAACAGTCTGAGTAGTGGGGTCAGGTTGGACAGAGGCTTCAACAGGGCAAGAATCGATAGAGTGACCGAAGACCGCACATGACGTGCATCTTTTGGGTCTCCATTCCAAGTCCACCCGGATCATGGTTCGTTCCCCCGAGGGAAGAATCAAAGGAACAACCTGGGGGATATCCTTAGTGGCATTGATAGATATGCAACATCTAGCAAAGTCACGTCGAACCCCATTTGCAGTCGCTGCATCCATGAATAGCGGAACTCCCAACAAACTAGCAAGCTTGTTAAGAACTATAACTGAGCAATGCCCAGGGCTCAGACCATATAATCTCACCCAAAGAGGTATATCATTGAGAAGCTCTTTCTCCAGGAACATACCTGCCTCCCATTGGCGAAGGACAACCAAGCGGCCCTGGAAGAGCCATGGACCGGAGCTGAGGATCCGCTGGCATTCCTCCGGCGAGTGCAGCTTTAGATAGTAGAAGCCATTTTCCCTAGGCAGGAGCTTGAAAGGCCCAGAAGGTCTCCAGACTTTCTCCACGAAGGAGCTTAGGAGCTTGCCATAAGGTCTCTTGCCCAGGACATAAAACACAAGGGTGTTTTTTCAACGTCGGTCCAGAGCATCGATTTCCCCTTGAGAAAGAAGCACGATCGGCTCGCCGTTCATCAGTGCGGGAGCTTCGTAAGCCATCTGAAACTAAGTAGGGAAGCCGGACCCGCAGATTTGAGCCCACGAGCGGCCAACGACCGGCCCAGAGGCGGAGAGAGGTTGGCTGGGAAGGTGGTCCCGCAACGGCTGACGGGGGGTGGGGGGGTGGGAGGAGGGAGAGGACCGGGTGGGGGGGTCGGGCTCAAGGGAGAAAGAGGACTGCGAGGGACGGTTTGCAACAGAGGGTTTTGAAGGGTAAAGGGCGAATGATGATGGAGGGAGGGACTCCCGAGGATGAGGGTTGATGCCAGGCTGGGTTTAGATGCGATGCGCGGGAGGGGGGAGGAGGAAGGGCAGGCTGATGATGCGGGGAAAGGTCGGGCGGTGGTGGGGAGAAAGGATTAGGGTTTGCGGAGGAGGGCGGGTCGGGGGGGTCAGGAGGCATCGTGTTTTCATCTTTCTTCATTTGTTGAGAAAGTTTGGAGATCAATAGGAGGTCACAAGCTCCTCTCCTGGCCCAACGGTTTCTTTTATATCCAGCTCTCCTCCGAACTCCTTGACGACGGGCCTTGGCTTTTCCAAGGGCGTCTGGTGGTTCTGAGGTGTTGGGAGCCCAACGGCTCTTGTCTTGATCGAGATCTCCTTTCTGAGATCTCGTTATGGGTAAGATTCCATGGCCTCCCTCTAGGTCATTCCTCCACAATTGTTCTCAACAAGCTTGGTAGTCTTCTTGGTACTCCACTATTTATAGACACCACCATCGCCTCGGATCGAGAAGAAGGCCCTGCTCGTTGCTGCATTTCAGTCAAAGCTTCGACCAATATTTTTACTTCCCTTCCTCTTGTCTTCAGCTCTGGTCGTCGCATCGAAATAGGGGTTGAGCTCGAATGGAAGCCACCGAGGTGTGACCTATGTGTCTCTTTTGGTCACGGTCGCCAGATCTGCCCGTTCACTACCCCTACTCTTGATGTGCCCCAGCTTATCGGAAACGGCGAACCAGCCCCCTCTAGCGCTGGCCTTCATGACTGTGGAATCCTGACAGATGACGAGGCCCAACTCCAGGCTCCTCGGGTGATGTTCATCGGTTGAGAGAATATCCTTTACTAGCCCAGAGCTCTACTTCGACTACTCAGTGTCACTCTCTGCCCGCCCTGGGTTTTTCTCTACACTCCCAGGGCATTGCTCTGTTCGCGGCTGGGGAAGGCATCCTCAATCCGTCCCATGCGGAGCCTCTGCCCAGGCATGATACTATTCCCAACAAGCCCCCTCTCAGCAAAGAGCTCCAAGAAGGCTTGGGAGCACACCATTTACAGGCATCCCCATCGACCCTAGAACACTTCTCCAAAGCCCCTCCCTTTCGCTAAGAAAGCGGGATGCTCGCAACCCAGTTGCGTTTCCCTGGACTTGAATCACCCGACTATGGAGTTGAGCGCCGCCACACGTCCATGCCAGCTGGATGAGGGGTTGGTGCATTCAACTGTGGTGCAGACAGACTTTCCCCCTAAATCTTGTGTCCTCAAGAATCTTGGCACAACCGCCCCCCAATATGCTACGGCGAGTGTACCCTCTCTACCCTCACCCTTCTAATGCAGGTCGTCGTATGTAACACAAGAGGCATGAACATGTCGAGGAAGGTGAAGAAGTTGTTTTGTGATATCTCCTCAGCGTAAAAGCTAGAATCGTTGCGTTGGTGGAGACTAAGATTCAGCCTGAGAACATGTCCACCTTCACCAGCCTTGTCCCCCAGGGATGGGCTTTCCTCCACAATGATACGGCATTGGGTAGAATCTATATGGCATGGAATCTGAAAGCTGGTCTTGTACCCCAATCGCCATTTCTGACCAAGTTGTCACACTAAAGTGTGTTAATGCGGGTGGCCTGTCCCTTTTTCTTTCTGTAGTCTATGGGTCAAATTCCACCGCTCTAAGGAGAGACCTCTGGAGGGAGCTCGTCAGCCTCAGTGAAACCACAAACTCCCCTTGGCTTGTAATTGGGGACTTCAATGTGGTGCGTTGCCACACTGAAAAAACTATTGGACGCCCCCCCAATGTGGTCACCATGGATGACTCTAACAACTGCATCAAAATAGCTGGGCTTGAAGACCTCGAAGTTGCTGGGAACCACTGGACTTGGTCCAATTCAGCTATTGGGCCAGATAGAATTGTTGCTCGTCATGATCGATCCCTGGTGAATGTTACTTGAAGGACTGCCCTCCTGCTGATCAAGATGAGATATTCCACTTCCCCTTTGTTAGAAAAGCGGCGCCTGGAGGTTTGGAACTGTGCCGTCGATGTGCTGCTTTCTTGCTGCCAGGACCTCCGCCTGGATTCTCGTGTTGCCTGGACTGGGAGCCCCGCCTGGGCTCCGTGGGTTAGGGCTTGGGGCTCGAGGGTGCTGCAAGCGCCTTGGGGGAAGATGGCGCCGCCAACGTGAGATCGGGAGGAGCACTGCTTGTTGGGGTTTCTCAAGCGTCTCCTGAAGGGTTCGGAGAGACGCAGGAGCCTGGAGAGCGACGCTTGATGGGCATGTGTGCGGCCATGTTTGCCGCCTTTGTGATCTCCTGGACTGCGAGGAGATGATCTTGATGGCCGCAAAAATTAGGGTTTCTTCGGAAACCCTAAAATCTCTCGAAATGAACCTTAGACCAGAAATCGATAAATAATCTTCAAAACGAACAATGAATCTACTCCTTCAATCTTCACAAAACTAGGGTTCCAATGAAGGACCCTCTTAACTAAATCTCGATTCTCAAAATGAATACAATAAAATCCTTGAGAATCGACCCGCTCTGATACCATGTTAGAAAAGCGGAAGCGGAAACGATAATCAGAGCATACAAATAAAGATAAACATAAATAACACAAAAGATTTTTACGTGGAACCCTACTCCGGGAAGAGCGGGATGAAACCACGGGAGAAGCCCTCAACGGGGCGTGTTTGTCTATTGACTTTCTCAATGGATACAGTAGGTCTGGGGCTCCTTATATAGCCTCTCCAGAGCCTCCAAGTCCCACCACTGGACGATGTGGGACTAAACACTGGTTGGGGTAAATGGATCTCCTCCAGGATCCATTTACCCTGCTACAACACAATGGGCGCATACAACTTTATACTCCAACACCCTTCTTCAGACCATCTCATCATGACTGTTGCACTTGGCACGCCTCCTTCACAGAACAAGTCCTTTCTCTACTTCAACTACTGGGCGTCGCGTGAAGGCTACGAGGCTTGTCGTACCATCCTTCGAGAACCATGTCGCATGGTTCCAACGTTAGTTAAGGGGCGTCAAGGAAGCGCTTAAAGTTTGGGCTAAAACGCTTGGGGATGTCTAGCAAGACCAGAGAGTTTTGTCGAGAGTACTCGGCCTCTTGAACGATGCACTCACAATTGATCCTTTAGATCCTTCTCTTGCCCAATAGAGAGAGACACAAAGGATTACTTGGAGAAGCTCGAAGAGGATGTTGAGTCAATGTGGAAACAAAAAAGTCGTGTTGAGTGGCTTAAACTGGGAGATAGGAACACTAAGTTCTTCCATATTGAGGCATGCACGTGTCGTGCTAGTAACTCTATCCCTTTCCTCCTGGACGGGTCGGGGAACCTCGTGGACACGCACTCAAAGGTGGCTACTGAAGCAGTCACGTACTTCGCTAGCCTTCTTGCGCTGGCATAGCCTCTGACGGTGAGAGTAAGGCATCCGGAGCCAAAGTATCTCCTAACGTCGACGGCTAGTTAGTGGCTCTCCAGGCCTTTCTCGAAGAAAGAAATCTGGGACTCCCTCAAGAGTATTCATTCTTCTAAAGCGCTGGGATCGGACGGGTTCAACGCATGTTTCTTCAAAAGGCACTGGGCCTTATTAAAAAATGAGTTGGTGCTTTCTTTGGGCTTTCTATGTGACGGTGGGAATATCCCCATAGATGTAAACCATACTTTCCTCACCCTTGTGCCTAAGGTTGCGACGCCTTCGGACTTGGGTGATTTTAGGCCGATAGCTTCTTGCAACATCTTATATAAAATCTTCTCAAAGCTCCTGGATTCCGGGCTGGTGGCTATCATACCATTTTTGGTTGCTACCAACCAGACGACTTTCATCATAGGGGGGGCAACAGGTGACTGCATTCGGGTTGCCCAGGAGGTGGTCCACGGATTTGGGTGCAAAGCTAACTCGCTCAAGGATTATATAAAGATTGATCTTTAGAAGGCATTTGACTCCATCGACCATGCCTTCTTGTTGGATAACTTGAAGCTTGGGTGTTCGATGGGAAATGGATTGGCTGGATCCGGAATTGCATCTCCACCCCTATGTTCTTGGTCCTTGTTGATGGCTTGCCGTATGGCTATTTCTCCTCGTCGAGAGGGCTTCGGTAGGGGAACCCACTTAGTCTGCTCCTTTTCTCCATCGCCATGGACTCCCTTTCTTTGTTGGTGGATAAAGATGTGCTTCGAGGGAGCTTCCTCCCCACCCGCATGGGGAGAGCCAAGGTGTCCCCGCACCTTATCTTTGTAGGATGATCTTCTGTTCTTTTGCAAAAAAAGAAAACCCTGCGCGATGAAGGAGGTCAGGTGCATTCTTGCGGTATTCGAGGGAATGTCTGGTCTGGCGATGAACGCCAAGAAGAGCAAGCTTATCTTGCCTAAGTTTGCTACCGCAGATTTTCGTCTTTGCATGGAGGTGGGTCTTCTTAATCAGCCCCTCTCGGTGAAGTACATGGGCATCCCCCTAACTCCGGCTAAGGGTAGGAAGGTTGTTGCACAACTACTCATTGATCGGGTTAGGACCTTGCTTTGCGGCTAGAAAGCAAGGTCCTTAACTCTCGTTGGCTGGCTACAATTGCTTAAATTGGTTATTTTGGGTGTGTGCCTTTATTGGGCCTCGAGAACACTCATCCCCATTGGGATGATTAGGAAAGTGGATGCTCTTTGTGCGGACTTCCTCTGGGCATACAGACCACATCTTGTTAAGTGGGAGGTGGTTTGCTTGTCCAAGGAAGAAGGGGGTCTTGGACTGCGCTCCCTCTTTTCCATTTGTGAGGCAATGATGCTGACTTGGAGCTAGAAGGTCTTAAATGCTAAAAATTCAATCTGGGCTTCTTTCATGCAGGACAGATACCTTAGGGGTCGTGATATCTTTCATAGCACTAAGGCGTCTGGGGACTCTCTCGTATGGAGAACTATTCTTGACACTCGGACTTGGCTGGCTTTCGCCCCTACTCCCATTGTTGGTGGGTTGTCCTGGACGACCTCACATAGGCTGTTTTCATTCAAGGAAGCGTTTGATGTGGTCAGGCTTAGGGCTGAGCCTGTACCATGGGCTCCTCTTCTGTGGAATAACAAAGTAATTTCGAAGCATGCGTGCATGCTTTACCGGGCAATCCTGGACCGGCTCCCGACGCTCGATAGGCTCTCTAGGCATGGCCTCGCAACTAGCGGGGGGTGTTACTTGTGTGGCCAGCATTTTGAAACCCGTAATCATGTTTTTTACAACTGCTCCTTCTTTGCGGCTGTCTGGGCTGGGGTGGGAAATGCCCTTGTGCAGCAATCGATTGCGGCTACTGACCTAAGTATCACGTTGGATTGTTGTACAAAGTTAACATGCGGCTTAAAGAAGATGAAGGCCGTGATTGCTCTCGCTGCGATCACTTGGGTTGTCTGGACCAAGCGTAATACAAGTTGGACATACGCGCGAAGCACCTTCGCCACCGATACGGTTAGAAGAATCATCAGCATCGTGTCTGCTACTTTAAACTAATTAATGCCAGGTTTAAGATTCTGCTTCTTTGAGGCTCAAAACTTTTGCGCTGCAACTTCTCTTTTGATTGTTAAATGGTGCTTGTGCCATTGTAAGCTCACTTGTAGCTATTGTTTTTTGAGTTTTAATATACGAATAGATACCAAGCAAAAAAAAAGGTCCTCAACCTATTTGGAAAAAGGCAGAGGACGTTGCCATCTAAGAAAATTGAGTTTTTTTTGCAAATACATCCCTTGAGCTTCTCCTAAATAAAATATAGTGCTCTCATTGTTTTTTACTCCAACTTTACCTTCGCTATTATGGACCTCACGTTTCAAATATAACAAAGGATACTAAGCTTTCAACTTTAGGATTCATTGTCGAAATTTCATTGTCGATATAAAAGTGTTACGAAAGTTTATCGGAAACTGTAATAGCTCAACCCTCAAATATAGTCACGCATCTAGCAAAATGTGAGCGTGGATATAAGTGGTGTGGACTACTACTTGATAACTTGGGCTTAAGCATTTTGGGTGATTGTCAATGAATCTATTCGTGTTCGAACCCAATAACTTGTAAAGTTCAGTTCTCTCTCTTAACGGATCGAGGACCTAAGCCTATGATGTTACAAATGATATCCGAGCAGATTCTCTTTGATAGTGGAAAAGGCAACCTGAAGGGATCTAAGCTGGGAGAGTGCAACCGCCACTACTATTGAGGATAAGTGACAGATCATGTCGCAACGAGGACGTTGCAAATGTAGATGGGGGATGTTGTAACACCCCCAACCCCCAAACATAGTCCCATATCTAAAATTAACAAAATGTGAGAGTATGTTATGAGTGGCGGAGATTAATACTTGACAACTAAGCCTTAAGCATTTTGGTGGTTGTCAATGGATTCATCTGATCCAAACTCAATAAGTTATCGAGGTCAGTTCTCTCCCTTAGCGAGTCCGATGACCTAAGCTCGTGATACCACAAAAACATGCACTTGACAAAGAAGACTACATTTTAAAAATGAGGTCCATAATTGGAATTCTGATAAGGTGTTGAGACCTTTTTTAAAATTTAACCTTTATGTTATAGATGTCGGTATTTCCTATAGCTCTTGTTATATTATGATACTAAAATCTCTTCCGAATATATTGGAAGCAACTATATAAGTTTCCTAAACCAAAATTTATGGTTATTTTGAAAGCCGTAATTTTCTTTCTTTTTTCTCCCTTGTAATAAAGATTGATCTTGTCATTAGAATGGAAAATATCAGGAATATGGCAATAATGTTCAATCCTCCAATTTAAATGCAATGCAAATATCTTGATGTCGGCAATTTGGCCAATTTTAATAAACCGGCAAATATTTTTCCCAATAATAATTACAGCTAAGAAGCCATGATCGCCGTCCAATGATTGGGATATTTACAGCACGAGCCTTAAAATTTTGTTAAATTACACCTTGGCCTTCATGATCTTTGTAATCACACCACAATGCTCGGACATGGGCATAAGCGACAAACATAGTAAGATTGTAGGGTCGTAGCGTTATTAAAAAAAATAAATTGTGTTATTACGTTAAAAATATTTAAAAAAAACAATAATTGAACATCAAAAATTCGACAAATGCTGAAAGGTTTAATCATATGGTAATACTAGAACTTGATGTTATATGGTTCATTTGATATTTTAGAAGGAAAGTATTGATCTTTCACATTACATTGAAATAAGAGACAAGCGGGCAACAAGTTGTGTCGTTACTCCTTTTTGAATGTGAAACCAATCCTTCTAAACACGACATCCATAAACCTAGGAACCATAACATTACTACTCACGACTTTTTGGACCCTCTTTAAAAGCTCCACAGCTTCTGGTGCTAAGAATGCAAAAGTATCAAAACCAAAAGGGATGAATGCATGTTGATTCTCAATGCACGCTTACTTGTGCTTCACCACTTTTATTGAAGCAACTTTAAGGGTTGCATGCTCCGTTGTGAAGGACTCACTCTTCAACTCACCAGCGGTGAAACTCCTGTCAAATCTACACGAACATGTTTCCCTCCGATCCATAAAAAAAATCAAAAATATCAGCTGGTCTTAAGTATGGATCTTCCCTCATGCGGGTCAGTTAAAAAGTTTACAGATGCTTCTTTCTTAGCAGGAACACCTACACATCTGAGTAGATTAAATAAAGCATCTCTAACAAGATCGTGTCTATACTTAAAACCCCGGAAGCTCCCTACAATGAATTGCATGATCCCCAAAAGTGTCTAGGCATGTCTTACGGCAAACTGAGCACATCTCATCAGCTGGAAATAAAGCAATCATGAGACGGTATCTGAGGATACTATGATACTCCACTAGTGACATATACACATCAAGTTCGTCAATAAGAATAGCAAGGAGAAAATCTTGAGCATGATCAACTTGAAGACACCGTAAAATTATCTTTTGTCTATGGACATGCCAGATTTCACCTCTATGTCCTCAATTATTTGCTAAAAATACACTCGCCAAAACAATTTGGGTCTTTAGGGGTGACGGTATCCTTTCTAAAGAAACAATTGAGATCGAATGAGGGAATAGTGTCATGAAGTCGATGAAGAGCACAATCAAAGATGGAGTCCATATTGTAAATCTCACAGTCTCATAAGATATGATCATGAAACTCTCAAGACTGCGTCATGGAAGCCACAAAGGTAAAGGAAGAAGCCTCAACTGTTGAAAGTAGCCAAAAACCTCCAAATCGAATGGGCAATGATGGATATATATATAAATATATATATAGTGAGAGAGAGAGAGATGGGGCTGCCCCTTACGGGGAGCTAACTTAGCTCCCCCGTCCCATTTTCTCCATTTTTTTTTTATTTTTTTGAAATTTTTTTCCGTGAATATTCATCACTATATCCCTATATTATATTATTCAAATTTCGTGTTAAACAGAGACTCCTACAACCTACATCTAGATAGTCATTTTTTAACGGTCCCATGATTTTTAAATCGACCTTCTCTGGATGGAGGTCGTAGGAGTTTCTGTTTCGCATAAAATTTGAATGACATAATATAGTGATATATATATATATGAATTTACATGATTTTTAGTTTCAAAAAAATATGTGAAAAATGAGGTGGGGGAGCTAAGTTCCCCCTTCCCCCGATCCATTTTTCTCATTTTTTATTTTTTATTTTTGAAAATTTATTCGTAGAATTTCATTACTATATCCATATGTTATGTCATTAAAATTTCGTGTTAAACAGATACTCCTACAGTCTCAATCCAGACAATCATTTTTTAACGGTAATAGAATTGCTAAAATCGATCCTATATCGATGGAGGCCGTAGGAATCTCTGTTTCACATGAAATTTTAATGACATATTATAGGGATATATTGATGAAAATCCACGGAAGATATTTTCAAAAAAAATAAAAAATTAGAAAAAAAATGAGGGGGAGCCAAGTTAGCTCCCCAAGTTAGCTCCCCCTTTGGGGGAGCCCTATTTTATCCTCTCTCTCCATTTTTCTGTTTTATCTCAAATCAATTGGACAAGAATAATAATGGATAAGCATCACTTATACTTTATTCCTCTTTGTTTTTATTTTTAGAAGTAATTAATTGATTCGAGCATGTTTATATTCTATTAGAAAATGACAAAAATATATATTAAATCCTAGATAATGTTAGCGGGCTTAAAATTTTATTTTGATTTTCAGGCAAACTTGAAATTTTTTCTAACACAAAGTCGAACATATGACAAATCTGTGTCAGACCAAACTCGAATATTCTTTTTTATGAAACCGAACTAAAATATAAATTTATTTTTAAATTTCTTTTTTGGAACATTTTTTTGTTAAGATTTTTCATTGTATTATTGAGAAACAAAAGAATATACAAAAGGCAAACCCACCGCAGTTTACCGACCAAAAAGTGAGAATTTACGTACATTTCTTTTTGGAATATATTAACAACACCAACCAAGCTAAATCCATTTCCGAAGAAAAACAAGGGCCTCCGTACTAATTTACCCGCAGTAGTGACCACCTGGATTCTGACCTCTCGACAGCAAATGGTGGAGCCGAGTTGAGCTGTCGCGCGCAGCCACGCCAAACAATCGCACGTCGAAGTGCCGCCACGTCAGCACCAACGTACCGCCGTCCAGCTCCGCCTTCAATCTTTAGATTCCTCCCGGGCCCCACCGATGCACCGACCTCGCCACGGCACGTGGCCCACCTGTCCGGCTTTACACGCCAGCACCATCACGCGGGGTCCGCTTAATTTCTATCGTCGTCTAATAAAATGACGCCACGTGGGATCGCGGCAACATAATCAATAGACGGGAAAAGGATTTAAAATGGGATATCGAGGACTTTTATTATATTATTATTATTATCTGGTTTGGCTCTCGAGATTAGAAAATAAAATGTTGGTAATTTTATACATTGACCCATAACTCGTTCTAGTTGCACCGCGAACGACTTAAATTTACCCTTTGGCCATGTTTGCTAGGAGAATAAGTCCTGGAATAAGGGACCAATTCTCCTCCTGACACGGTTCTCAGTGATACGACTATTCCCCATTATTCCATCTTATTTCACTCTTATTCCTATCTTTATCCTACCTTACCTACCTTTATTTCACATTATTCTCCTTATTACTATCCTCCAACCGAACAAAGAATAGACCCTTATTCTCATTATTCCCCATCCTTATTCTTGCTTGTTCCCGAACCGAACGGACCCTTTGTGTAACATACATGCCCCTGTTCAAACCATTTTTTTTAATTTCATCGCAATAATATTTAGAAAAATATGTTGCATTTATTCACTAATACTGAAATTAGGATAGCATCAAGCATCGTCAGGAGGGTTCAATACCTCACTATAGGTATGAAAACGAACTTGAGTATATTCGTATCCGGTTCGCTATCATATTTGTTTTATACATATTTTGATATTTGTATTCGTATTCGTTTTATAATGGATGTGGATATGGATATCAGTTTGACATTAACTACTATTCGCATTTGTATTCGTATATTTATTTTCGTACATAAGTATAGTAATATATTTATTTGTAACTGTGCGTAACAATATTTTATGATCACATTCACCCTTGTTGATATAATTGTTATGAAATTACTATATCTGATATATCTATTGTATGTGTAAATTATCCTAAATATGTATTAATCTATTAAAGTGATATCCATATCCGCATCAGCTTTAAAACGAATACGAATACGAATGCCAAAATATATAGAAAACGAATGTGACAGCGGATCGGATACAAGTATATTCATATTCATTTTCATATCTAGAAACAACGGTACTTTGTAATTTTATTTAAATATACATGCAGTGTCGTCCCTGACTTTTCGTGGGCTCTCGGCAAGAAAAAGGACCCTTATAAAAAAAATTCGATGGACAATGTGCCCTTATATGATTCCGTTAAATTTTGGACTTTAGCATTGAGTTGTTCACTGAAAATTCGATTCAATAAGAACTCATTTTTTGATGAGTTGTTTCATTGAAAAATCGATCCATAAAGGCTCATTTTTCAACGAGTTGTTTCATCAAAAAAATCAATTCCACAAAGGCTCATTTTTCAGTGAGTTGTTTTACTAAAAATTTCAATATGCAAGGCCTTATTAGGACATATACTATTTTTTTCTAAACTAAAGGTTGACTACATGTAAAAATAGACCCCTAAAGTTGATGGTTTGCACTCAGAAACTACCCTCAAGGACGGCGATGTATGCATGTATTGCTGATTAAATATATTGTATCATGACAAAAAAACGTACAAAATCTTGTCAAACAATTATCAATAAATTTACCTTTCAAATCATTTATTAAATTAGATATAAAGATTTATAACGATGTCTATATCTCTAGAAAAGGCCGTCTGCTGTACAACAATCCCTGCTGTAAATGGTAGAGTCAGTCCGATCACAAATGGACGATCGCAAAATGCGAGCTCATTATCCCCGACACCCTCTGCAGGTCACCTGATTCTCATCCGAGAGACCATCTGAATAACATCACTGGATGTAATTGCCATATACAGCAGAAGATCCATTTCCCCTCATCTCTACCATTTTCAAAATGAGTACGGATGCAAATGA
>JAZKJV010011200.1:0-33447 GCA_037367405.1 Ottelia alismoides | reverse complement strand
CTCCCCTGCTCATTTATCGGAGTAACATTTAGGAGATGAAGTCTGAGTGTGTGCTCATTAGCTAGTGATTTAATTACTTTTAATACTTCATTAGTCATTTCAGGGTCAAGTGCAGAAGTTGGTTCATCGAAAAGCATAATTTCTGGTTTCATCATTAAGCCACGGGCAATAGCTGCGCGTTGTTGCTGTCCGCCAGATAATTGGCTTGGATAAGAGTGAGCTTTGCTTAAAATTCCAACTTTATCTAATAATAATTCAGCATGTTCAATTGCATCTTTTTTTGGGGTGTCTAAAACACACATTGGTGCAGTGATAAGATTTTGTAAGATTGTTAGGTGTGGCCACAAATTAAATTGCTGAAAATACCATACCAACTTTTTGGCGTAGCTTACGTATATTTTTTGTTGCAAGAAGTTGAGTTTCTTTGCTACTATAAACAGTAACCTGATCAAGTTTAATCTCACCACTACTTGGCACTTCAAGTAAGTTAATACAGCGAAGGAGGGTGCTTTTCCCTGAACCGCTACTACCCAATAAGACTATTATGTCACCGGTAGATGCGTTTAAATTTATACCTTTCAAAATATGCAGTTTAGCAAAATGTTTTTCAAGGTTGGTGATTTCTAATTTTACGTTCATATTTCATTTGTTCAAGTAAATAAAATTTTATTATCAAACTTATATTGTTAACCATACTTTTTTTACAAATAATTAAAATGATGGATACATATAAGACTTTATACCACATTCAGAAGTACATTATAGCATAGGTATAATGTAGATAATAAAAATTATAATATCCATAATTATCTGATTAAACTCATACATAAATGGAGAGAATAACAATAGTATCTGAAATGACGAATTTGAGGCTAGGTTATCCGTTTAATTAGGTATTGTTTTTTACTTAATTTGTAAAAGTAAAATTGATTGTACATTAACTTGTGCTAATGTTTTGTGTTGTGTTATTATATTGTTGTAGTTCTTAACCTTTCCGTTTTATTTATGCGAGCATACGTAGTATTGCGGTCAGAAATTGTATTTAGCTTAGAATAAATATTGATAAATTAAATAATCTTTAAAGGAATTATGTACCATGAACCCACATAGCTGTAAATGTTGGATAGTTGTTGCAAATGGTAGTAAGTAAAAATCTTCGCAAGTGATCATCTGTTGCATAAAATTGCCGCGGATTTAACTTTTGTTGAAGAATTGGATCATAACGAAAGCCGTTTAAAAGGCGAGCATTTAACTAGTGATAGACCTGGGCGGTATAGGACCCATGAATCTGGCGGTTCTTCATATCAGGGCAGAACTGAAGCCAAAGATGTGGAAAAGGTTCATTTTGCCTTAGAAATAGCCTCTTTACTCAAGCATGCAAAAAATTCTAATAAATTTAAATCAACTAATATTATTTCTCCTGAACATTTTTATGCTAATTTAAAGAATCATTTTGATCCATATTGTGCAAGAATCGATTCAAACTGTTATCTATAAAGACTACACTTCTTTAACAACTGCAGATTTGGCTGAGCGAATTATTCATAATATTGATAATCCGTAAGTTATTCTATTGTTAATGGTTATGCAAAAACTGAAAATGTTTTATAGCAAATATGCAGATATTTTATTATCAAATTCAGTTATAACATCCCAAAATATCTAAAGAACATCCACTGAGTTTAAATACCATATATCGGCTAACTAAAACTCGGTGGTTGGTATAAAATTTGTCCCTTGTCAATTATTAAATATCAAAATATTTACACCGATAAAACCGTAAACGTGTACACTTTAGGTTTGGTGCTATCTTTATTTGCCTAATTGGGCTTTAGTATAATAATGAAAGATTTTTTTTGGTGTGTAGCTGTTGTTTATGAAAAATAATAAAATTGGTGTGGTTACTTGCACCCATGATTGTGGCAGGTAATATGATGGGGTCTGGTATTGCAATGTTGCCAGCAAGTTTGGCAACCATTGGGTCAGTTACGGTGTTTAGTTGGGTTATCACAATAGTTGGTATTTTAGGTCTAGCATATGTTTTTGCAAAACTTGGAATTTTAGACCCTGAAGAGGGAGGACCGGTAGCTTATGCAAGCAAAGTGTCACCACTATTGGGGTTTCAGTCACAGATTCTTTATTTTAATGCAAACTGGGTTGGTAATTTGGCAATCGCTGTGACATCAGTTTCATACTTAAAGCCATTAGTACCAGCTTTGAATGATTCATATATTGCAGGTTTTGTGACTCTTGCAGAGATTTGGATGTTAACTTTTTATCAATTTGAAAGGTTCAAGACTGGTGGGCTGGTTAGCCAGTGTTGGAACTATTTTTGTATTAATTCCAATTATTATGACAGCTACATTTGGTTGGGCAAAATTCTCGCCTAATACTTTTATAGCTAACTGGAATGCAACTCCCTATAATAATACTCATGCCATAATTTCAGGGGTGCTATTATGTGTTTGGAGCTTTATTGGCATTGAAAGTGCTTCAGTCAATAGCGAACTCGTTGAAAACCCAAGGCGTACATTTTATTGTCAACTATGTTTGGAGTAATAATTGCCGCAGTTGTTTATATTTCATCTACAACTGTGATAAATGGAATATTTCCACTGCAACAAATAGCCAGCTCGAATGCGCCTTACTCAATGGTTGTTGCGACACTTACAACCCCTTTTATTGGGAAAATAGTTCTTTATTAATGGCAATTGCGTGCTTTACTTCTCTTGGTTCATGGATGATGTTAGTTGCTCAGGCTGGTGCTAGAGCTAGCCATGAAGGTAATTTACCCAAAGCATTTGGTGAAAAAAATTCCGCTTCTGTTCCAGCTAAAAGCATAATTTATACAAGTATTTTTATGTCAGTGCTAATGATATTTTTTATGTTTTATAGAGAAGGGTATGCAAAAGATATTTGATGACCTTATTTCTATATCTGTCTTATTAACGATAATACCATATTTTTATTCAGCATTATATTTGATTGAATTGACGCCTAAATCGCATAAAGGTTATATTCAATTGTTAATTACATTGATAGGCGTGTTATTTTGTTTTACCGCATTTTTAGGAGTGCAATTAAATACATTAGTGGGTACAACCATTATTGCACTTTTGGTAATTGTTTTTTATGCAAATAAAGAACGCGGGCAGGAAACCAGTGAGGGGAAAATTTATGAGAGATATTTTAGTTAGTTATAACCAAGCGCACCACGAACAAAAGAGGAATTTTTTTTGATGAGCTAATCGCTAATTTAGAAGAGCAGGGGTATAATCTAATATATACCAGCAACCTTAATGATGGGGGTTTCAACTTTGTTAAATAATGCAAGGATTGTCAGTCATATTTTCGATTGGGATTGTTTTACTATTGATGAGCTGGCTAATTTTGCCGAGATTAATCCAGATTTACCAATTTTTGCGGTTCATTTTAGTCATAGCGTTATTGATTTGAAATTATCTGATTTCCGTATTAATATCGACTTTTACATTATGACAAGCATTCAATTCGGGAAGATGTTAGCAGAATTGGAAATGCTATCAGAGATTATAAAAATACTATTACGCCACCGTTTACCAAAGGATTGATTGAATATGTAATGGATCAAAAATATACTTTTTGTACTCCTGGGCATATGGGAGGTACCGCATTTACTGAATCCCCAAGCGGTGCAATTTTTTATGACTTTTTCGGTGAAAATGTATTTAAAGCGGATGTGTCAATTTCAGTTCCAGAGCTTGGTAGTCTTCTTGATCACTCTGGATTACATAAAGATGCAGAGGAGTACATTGCAAAAACTTTTAATGCTGACTATTCGTATATAGTAACCAATGGTACATCTACCAGTAATAAAATTGTAGGGCTTAGTGTGGCAAGTGGTGGCGATACAGTGTTAGTTGATCGTAATTGTCATAAATCAATCTGTCATTTTATGATGCTAGCTGATGTTATTCCCATTTATTTAAAAACCGACGCGAAATGCTTATGGAATTTTGGGTGGAATTCCACAAAGCGAGTTTACTAAAGCAAGTATAACAAAGAAAATAGCAGATTCTACCATGCAAGCGTCTTGGCCAACTTATGTAGTAATTACAAACTCCACTTATGACGGGTTACTCTATAATACTACCTATATTAAAAAAAATCTCGATATAAAAATCTACATTTTGATAGTGCTTGGACTCCATATACTAATTTTCACCCGATTTATAAGGCTAAATATGGCATGTACAATGTGGAGCATGGAACTGATAAAGTTGTATTTGAAACTCACTCAACGCACAAGCTACTGGCCGCGTTTTCTCAAGCATCAATGATTCATGTAAAAGGTGGCAATATTGATAGAGAAGTACTTAACGAGTGTTATATGATGCATACATCAACAAGCCCATTATATCAAATAACAGCAAGTTGTGAAATCGTTGCTGGCAATGGTTAATGGTAATCGTGGCTATCATTTATTAAATAAAGCTATAACTGAGGCAGTCAATTTTAGAAAAGAAATTAAAAAATTAAGTATTGATGCACCTGATTGGTACTTTGATGTTTGGCAACCAGATAATCTAAATGATGGTGCGATTGAATGTTTTGAGTTAAAAAATGGCGATTCTTGGCATGGGTTTAAGAATCAGGATAATAACCACATGTTTTTAGACCCAGTTAAAGTCACAATTTTAATGCCAGGTATTGAAAATAATGTTTTAGCAGAGTTTGGATTCCAGCTGGTATTTTAAGTATGTATCTTGATGAGCATGGCATTATTGTTGAAAAATCTGGACCATATAGCTTATTATTTTTATTTAGTATTGGCGTTAATTCACAAAAATCAATGAAATTATTGAGCGTACTTAATCAATTCAAACGTGACTTTGATGCAAATAAGTTAGTTAAAGATATGTTGCCATGTTTGTATGCTAAATATGAAAATTTTTATAAAACAATGACTATCCAAGAACTAGCCCAAAAAATTCATAATCTAATGAAAAAATATAATTTACCTGAGCTTATGTACAAAGCCTTTGATTGTTTACCGCGTATTGAACTTACTCCATATCAAGCTTTTCAAAAACTAATTAAAGGTAAAACTAAGATGGTAAAAATGCATGAACTAAAAGATGAAATAAGCGCAGTTATGATTCTACCATACCCACCAGGTGTGCCATTAATCATGCCAGGAGAAAAGATCACGGAAGCTTCAATTGATGTACTGAATTATTTAATTATGTTAGAAGATATTGGAAAAGCAGTTCCTGGTTTTGCCTCAGATATTCATGGTGTAACAACTGATGCTGATGGCGACTATGTTATTAAAGTATTGCTCTAAGTGTCGCATATTTAATTTAACATAGTTTCTTCACATGTTTTTTGAATTAACTTTGGTATTAAAATGTAGCTGTTTATTTAAAATGTATTTGAATGGGCGGTACCATTACCGAATTATCTAGATGCACTTTGAGTGTGATATGGTACAATTTAGACTTATTATATATAGAAAATAATAAAAATATAATCATTTAATAGGGAGTAGTTGAAATGGCTTCATTTGATGTGGTTTCTGAAATTGATAAAGTAGAGTTAAATAATAGTATAGATCAGGCGAATAAAGAAATTGGTAATCGTTTTGATTTTAAGGGTAGTAATGCTAGAGTTGAAATTAAGGACCTTGAATTAACTCTTTATGCGGATGATGATTTTAAACTTGAACAAGTGAAAGATGTGTTAATTGCTAAAATGTCTAAGCGTGGTATTGATGTGCGCGTATTAGAAGAAGGTCGCAAGGAGAAAATCTCAGGTAATAAAATGAAAGAAATGATTAAACTTAAAAAATGGTATTAGTCAAGACTTGGGTAAAAAAATGATAAAATTAATCAAAGATAGCAAAACTAAAGTACAAGGTAGTATTCAAGGTGAAGTAGTGCGTGTTTCTGGAGCTAAGCGGGATGATTTGCAGGCAACTATGCAATTATTAAAACAATCAATTGATGAGCTACCATTACAATTTACTAATTTTTAGAGATTAATCCATATTGTTGGTATCGAAAAACAGCAATAAAATTATTACTTCAGTAAATTCAATATTAATAAAGAGTAAATAAAAAAATAGCATGGGTCTAAGTAACGAGATGGCTAATGATTCAATGATCAAAGTACAGAACATAACTAAAAGTTTTACACAAAACAAGAAAACACTCTTAGTTCTTGATGATATTAGTTTCAACGTAAAAGCTGGTGAAGTTTTTGGAATTATAGGTAAATCTGGCACAGGGAAATCAACTTTGCTAAAGTGTTTGAATTTATTAGAATTATCCAGACAGTGGTAATATTTTAATTGATGGGGTTGATTTAACGCAAATTACGGCAAATCAGTTGAGACAGATAAGGCAAAATGTTGGAGTGATTTTCCAAGGGGTTAATCTCTTAAGCTCCAAAACAGTTTTTGATAACATTGCCTTGCCTTTAGTTATTCAAAGAAAACATTCTAAACAGTATATTACAGAAAAAGTAAATAGCTTACTCAGTTTGGTAGGACTAACTGATTTTGCTCATAAATATCCCAGAAATTTATCTGGCGGGCAAAAACAAAGAGTAGGGATTGCACGCGCTCTAACTACAGATCCCAAGATATTATTGAGTGATGAGGCAACATCTGCGTTAGACCCACAAAACGACAAATAGTATTTTGGAGTTACTTCTTGATATTAACGAAAAGCTTAATCTAACCATTATATTAATTACTCATCAAATTGAAGTCATTCGAAAAATATGCGATAGGGTGGCGATTATAGATGGCGGTAAAATTATTGAACAGGGTGCAACTATAGATGTTGTATTACACCCCAAGCACGAAACAACCAGACGTTTGGTATTAGAAGAAGACAACAGTAATTTATTTAGAAATTATTTCTAAGTATTATAAATTTGATACTCAGAAAAATGCCCATCTGGTGTTGTTGTCATTTATTGGTGATAAAACATTGAGCCGATTTTGAGTAAAATATCACTCGGCACTGGGGCTGAATTTAGTATTTTACGTGGTGAGCTTGGTTGTATTAAAAAACCCCTTTTGGACAACTGTTACTTGAAATTAATGGTAACAAAGAACAATTACATAAAGTATTTAGTTTATTAATGAATTAGAAATTCCTTATGAATTAATTACTTGAGCAATCAAATAACGTATACCTGATAGATATTATTGAATATCATTGTGTGTATGTTAAGCTCATAAATTTATATTATTGCGGAGATAAAAAATATGCATAAAAAATTAGCTATACCACTTACAGCGCTGATTTTATCGTGTGGCTTAGGTTTTTTAAGTAGTACGGCGAGTGCTGATACAACTACTGAATTAAGAAATAAAATTGAATTACCTGATTTTTCAGCAATATATGATAGCGTTGGAAAAACAGTGGTTAATATACTAGTAACCAAAGAAGATTCTGTACCGGTTAATGGTGCAGGTAGTGGTGATCCACTATATGATTTTTTGTTCAAACGGATGATACCTCCACAACAGCAAAGAAAATATTTGTCTAAAACCCTAGGTTCGGGGTTTATTATAGGTTCAGATGGATATATACTAACGAATGCCCATGTCGTCTCAAACGCACGTACCATAACTGTGAAATTATATGACAAGCATGAATTTGTGGCTAAGGTAATTGGAATCGATACAAAGACTGATGTTGCCGTGATTAAAATTGATGCAACTTCGTTGCCAATCGTTAAAATTGGTAATCCTTCTTTGATGAAACCAGGCACTGGGTGGTTGCGATAGGTTCTCCATTTGGTTTAGAAAATACAATTACTCAGGGGACTATATCCTCAATGTCGCGTAGTCTGCCAGACGATACTTATGTACCATTTATTCAAACTGATGTGCCAATTAATCCAGGAAATTCTGGTGGACCACTAATCAATCTTAAAGGAGAGGTGATAGGAATCAACTCGCAGATTTATAGCCGTAGTGGTGGTTATATGGGAATTTCCTTTGCAATCCCAATTGACTATGCAATGTTAATTGCAAAAGAACTAGAAAAAATGGCAGAGTTATTCGGGGTAGATTAGGGGTGTCAGTGCAAGCATTAACTCCAGATTTAGCAAAATCATTTGGTTTACCAAATAGTACGTCGGGTGTGCTAAATCAATAGTGTTGAACCTAACTCAGCTGCGTACAAGGCTGGACTTAAAGTCGGTGATGTTATTTTAGATGTGAATGGTAGCAAAATTACCGATACGACCCAATTACCAAGGTTAATTAGTCAGTTGGGACCAAACAAGAAACTAACTTGCACCGTTTGGCGAAATGGTGTTCAAGTGCCAATTACAGCAATAACTGGTACAGATATTAATAACCAAAACCAGCAAGCTTAGTGGAACACAATAAGGTGGTGCCATCAACTAGAATGCCACATATAGGTATCACGGTTCAAGAGCTGACTGATGATATTCAATTACCAAGTGGGGTTCATTATGCTGTGTTAATCAATAAAGTTAGCATGAGTGCCCAAATTTCGGGGTTCGACAAGGTGATTTGATAATCGGGATTGGTAACCATTTTATTACTAGCATGAAAGATTTTAAACTCGATGTAGCAAAATATCATGCTGGACAGATTGTTCCATTGAAAATATTACGTGGTGATGGTCGGCAGTATTGGTCATTTTTTGTGGCGATAAAAGTACTATCAAATGTTGAGCAACAATATAATACGCAACCAGAAGCAGAAGATCAGATACAGGGTGGTGATTAAATAAACACATATGAAAAATATTAGAAATTTCTCAATTATTGCCCATATCGATCACGGCAAATCAACCTTAGCGGATAGACTTATTGAGTTTTGTGGTGGTTTGCAAAAACGTGAAATGAATGCGCAAGTTCTCGATTCTATGGAACTCGAAAAAGAGCGTGGAATTACTATCAAAGCCAAACTGCAGCTTTAACTTACAAAGCCCGCGATGGGGAACTTTATCAGCTTAACTTATTGATACCCCAGGGCATGTAGACTTCTCTTATGAAGTATCACGTTCATTATCTGCTTGTGAAGGTGCTTTATTGGTAGTTGATGCTTCACAAGGCGTTGAAGCCCAAACTGTAGCCAATTGTTATACTGCAATTGAACTTGGAATTGAGGTATTTCCCGTACTAAATAAAATTGACTTACCCTCAGCAGAGCCAGATCGTGTATGTCAAGAAATCGAAGATATCATTGGTATTGACGCTACTGAGGCAGTGTACTGCTCGGCTAAAACAGGTGAGGGGATTGAAGATGTTTTGGAGTTGGTGGTCAGTAAAGTTCCACCACCTAAAGGTGATGTAAATAAACCACTAAAAGCATTGGTAATTGACTCATGGTTTGATAACTACGTCGGTGTTGTTATGCTGGTTCGTGTAGTCGATGGTATTTTAAAGCCCAAAGATAAAATTCATCTAATGAGCTGTAAAAAATCATTTAACTGTGAGCAAGTTGGAGTGTTTACACCTAAATCGGAACAACGTACTCAGTTATCTGCCGGTGAAGTGGGCTTTATTATTGCAGGGATAAAAGAACTGCAGTATGCAAAAGTTGGTGATACCATCACACTAGAATATAATCAGGCTACTGAAATGCTTCCTGGGTTTAAAGAAGTACAGCCTAAGGTATTTGCTGGGCTATATCCTGTAGAGTCACATGATTATGAGGCACTGCGTGAATCTCTTGAAAAGCTTCGTTTGAACGATGCTTCACTTAATTATGAACCAGAGGTGTCACAAGCACTTGGATTTGGTTTTCGCTGTGGATTCCTAGGGCTATTACATATGGAAATAGTCCAAGAAAGACTAGAGCGTGAGTTTGATATGGATTTAATTACTACTGCTCCAACCGTAGTTTATCAAGTGGTAGAAAAAGATGGCACTATCCTTGAAATAGAGAATCCAGCTAAGTTACCCGACCCAAGTAGAATTGAAGAAATACGAGAACCAATGATTCAGGCAAATATTTTAGTGCCGGGCGATTATTTGGGTAATGTAATTACCTTATGTGTACAAAAACGTGGAGTACAAACTAATATGCAATACATGGGGCGACAAGTAATGATAAGTTACGATATGCCACTTAATGAAGTAGTATTAGATTTCTTTGATAAACTAAAATCAGTATCACGTGGTTATGCCTCTTTTGAGTATGAATTCAAAGAATTTCAAGCCTCAGATTTAGTTAAATTAGATATATTGGTTAATGGTGAAAAGGTTGATGCATTATCCCTTATTGTACACCGAGCTAATTCAGTATTTAAAGGGCGAGAACTTGCAAAAAAATTACGTGAGTTAATCCCGCGGCAAATGTTTGATATTGCAGTCCAAGCCGCAATTGGGGCACAAATTATTGCCCGAGAAACTATTAAAGCTATGCGAAAAAATGTTTTGGCTAAGTGTTATGGTGGTGATATATCAAGGAAGAAAAAACTACTTGAGAAACAAAAAGCGGGTAAGAAACGCATGAAACAAGTTGGAAATGTAGAAATTCCACAATCAGCATTTTTAGCTGCACTTACCACCGGAGACTAGGCTGAATGGTCCTATTTAAATTAATTGTTGGGCTGGGAAATCCAGGTCGTGAGTACAGTGAAACCCGTCACAACGCGGGTTTTTGGTTCCTTGACCAGCTTTCTAGTAAATATAAAGCTACATTTATTTCTGAGACCAAATACTTTGCAGAATTGGCTAAATTCAAATATAAAAATGAAGATATTTTCTTGCTTAAGCCTCAAACGTATATGAATTTATCGGGAAAGTCAGTCCAATCTTTAGCCTCATTTTATAAAATAGAGCCATCTCAAATATTGGTAGTTCACGATGAACTAGACTTCATGCCTTCAATTGTCAAGCTAAAACAAGGTGGAGGTAATGGTGGGCATAATGGCTTAAAAGATATAGATCGGGTTATTGGCAAGAATTATTGGCGTTTGAGAATTGGAATAGGTCATCCTGGAGATAGTAGCAAAGTAGTAGGTTATGTGCTCAAAAAACCACCAGTAGACGAAAGAATCGAAATTGACAATGCAATACATAAAGCCTTAGCTATATTTGAAACATTGTTGGATGGCAACATAAGTGAATCCACCAAGAAACTCCATACGGTTTAGAGTATGTGTGAATATTTAATTTGTAAATTCTAAACTGGGCTGAACAGAACTTTTAAAAAAAATTAAAACTTTTAGGACGTTAGGAAATTATTAAATATGAGAAAAATGAAAAAATTACCCATAGCTGTAAATATAAGAAGCATAAATACAATTGTAATTATTTTGGCTTCCACTTTAAATGCTTGTTCATTTGTCAGCTTAAATCCACAGGCACAAGATGTTACTGTTTTAGCTAACCCAGCTACATTAAGAAATTGTAAATTTCTTGCCAATACTACTGTTTCTCTTTGGTCAAAAGCAGAAACTTTTCAGAAGCAAGAAACTGTTGAGAATCAATTAAATACATTAGCGCGAAATGAAGCCGCAAAAATTGGTGGAAATACTGTGATAGCTAACTCTAATATCATTAATGGACAAAGAAACTATCAGGTATATAGTTGCCCAACACCAGCCAATATGCCTGATTAATGGGTAAAATGGTTCTTAAATATCTAGTCTTGACATTTTAAAATAATCTATGTGATAATGAAGTGCTCATAGTTTTTGTTTCATATACTTTAAACTATCAATTATTAACCAAAAAAGGGGTCAGAAATGAAAAAATTAAATAAGAGTCTTATAGCCTTAACAGCTGCGACAGTGTTTACTACACTACCTGTAATTGCCAATGCTGATAACAACATGGCAGCTAACCATTCAGCAGCAGTATCAAAAGCTACAAATGGTTGTAAATCAATGAATGGATGCTGTTCTAATTTTAAACAACACCATGGCAAGTATAAACAACATAAAAAAGAAGACCATAACCCACACGATAAATCTTCTATATAGTAGCCAAAGTAAAACTGTAAGGTAGGCGGGTAAAATACCCGCTTATATTATTCAAATAAATTTTGATATTTTGATATGAGAAAACAAGATCAACATTCTAATCATGCTAATTTCTTGGGGTTCGGATTAGGGCTAAAGCATAACCACTATGAAGATATTTTAAGCAAAAAGCATAATGTTGAATGGTTTGAGATTATAACAGAGAATTATATAAATATTGGTGGAAAGCCTAAATATTACCTGCAACAAGTTGCCGAACATTATCCAATTTCCATGCATGGAGTATCCTTATCGATCGGCAGTGTGGATCCTCTAGACTTTAGCTACCTAGAACAAGTTAAGTTATTGATGGATCAGATAAAGCCCAAATTTGTTTCGGATCATCTATGCTTTACTGGAGCACATAGTATTAATCTGCATGATCTATTACCATTGCCGTACACTGAAGAAGCGATAAAACATGTAGTGAACAGAATTAAGCAGGTTCAAGATTATTTGGAGCGCAAAATTTTAATTGAAAATGTATCAAGCTATATAACATATAAAGATTCAGAAATGACTGAGTGGGATTTTCTAGCTACTATAGCAAATGAATCAGATTGCGGAATATTACTAGATATTAATAATATTTATGTAAGCGCATACAACCATAAATTTAATCCTGAAGATTACTTAGCAAGCATTCCCGCAGATAAAGTGTTGCAAATACATTTAGCTGGTCATACCAATTGTGGTGATTATATCGTTGATACTCATGATTCTGAGGTAATAGCAGAGGTGTGGAATTTATACAAAAAAGCAATAGCTAAATTTGGTTTGATTTCTACTATGATAGAGCGGGATGGTAATATACCTGAATTTAGTTTACTAGTAAAAGAACTTGAGTATGCAAGAAAGATTGCATATGAGTAAGCTCGGTGAAATTCAAATAGCATTTAAGGATGCATTACTCGGCAATAATAAAAATCTTGTAAAATTTATAGTGCCAACTAGAATACCATCAACAAATTCTAAAATCAAAATTTATTCTGCAGGTTATGAACTTAGGTTACTAGAGGTGCTAAAAGATAATTATGCTAAATCATTACATTATTTAGGTGAAGATAAATTTGAGCAAATTTCTAGGGCATATATAACTAAATATCCTTCCACGTTTAAATCAGTGCGTTATTTTGGTGATAAACTTTCAGAGTTTGTATTGGATGAAGTTAAAACCCCTAACAAACATTTTTTAGCTGATTTGGTGCGGTTTGAGTGGGCGATAGAAAAATCCTTCGACGCAACAGATCAAATAGCTCTTACTTTTAATGATTTGGAACAAATACCAGCAGGGGACTGGAGTGAAATGCGTTTTTGTTTTCATCCATCATTAAGCATAGAGGAATTTGGTTTTGATATGAAATCTATATGGAATGTTCTGTTAACTGCTTCGGACCCTTTAAAAATATCCCCACAAAGGCAAAAACAAACTATTTTATTTTGGCGTAATAAAATTACTAGCTACTATAAGTCATTGGAAGATTTAGAAGCGCAAACCCTTAGGCTAGCAATCGCCCAAAAAAACTTTACAGATTTATGTGAAAATGCAATTAATATTGTTGATTTAACTGAAGTTGAAGTTATACACAAAATATCTGGTTCATTAAAGCAATGGGTTGCAGATGGCTTAATAGTTGGTGTTTATAAACATTTAACTTTAAAAGGTTTTTGCTATAGATAGTCAAATAATTAATCAAAAATAAAAAATAATAACAAATATCCCATTCACTATTATACTGATAATAGTGAATGGATTTTCATTTTATAATTAGATGGTTTTAATAATGAATAGAAGTTTTTTTATGGAGTACTATCTTTATTAGATATTTTGCGGTTCGACGCACTAAACGCCCCATACTATTTGATAGTTCTCTGACCATTCGTTTTATTATAAAAGATTTACTTGATTTCAACTTTATTATTTCATTGTTATATTCCAAAAAGCTTTTATTCACCGCTGACTCAATTAAAGATAAATTTTTTATAAAATATTCTACAAGTGACTGTTGACTTAATAGAAATTGAATCACCGATTGCTCTGTTTGTAGAATATTTTCGTCTGGTATTTTACCAAATTTTCCAATTGAAAAATGATACATACCTAAGATAGAATAATAGTATTTTAGGAGCCTATTTTCTTCGTAGCGGACAAAAGTAAGTTTTTTGAAAGTATTTATTTTTGAAACTTCAGCAATATGTCTAACTAGTCGGTTGTTGATGTCTTTGTTATTATATAATGAATCAAGTAAAAGATTGTTTCTAATTAAATAGTAATATCTCAAATGGTTATGATTGCTTGAAGTGATATGCTCCCCCATATGTTTACAGATTCTTGGATGCCCTACTTCATGCCCAAAAGATAGATTATTAAATTTAACAATTTGGTATTTATTTTCCAAAACTTTTAAAGCATATTCAATATCTACAGAGTCAATAAAAAATCTTTCATCAAATCCACCCAAATGTTTGGCAATATTAATATTTATTATGCTACCAGACGATATTGGGACTTCATCTATAGTTAATTCGGTAACAGGTTCTAACTTATTATCTGACTCCAGTTGGGGGTTTAAAGCTAAAATAGCACACTTTGATAAATTTAAATTTTTACGTTCAATTATTTCTTTCATTTTGTCTAATAGACATATAGGAAAGTCTGAATCTTGGTCCATTACAAACATAAAAGCAAAATTATTTTGTATGCAATAATCTATACTGATGTTATAAGCTTTAGATAAACCAAGATTTTGACCATTATTATGAACATATTTTATCGAAGCAGATGTAGAAAACCAATTTCCAATGTTAACCATTGAATTATCAAGAACAAGTATTGTACTGAATATCCTAGAATATTTTATAACTCGATTAATCTCATTATTTGTTGGGTTGTATAGTACTACAACAGGTAATATTTTATTTAAATCAAAACTTGTATAATTCATGGTATTTTTTCTTTAGATAATAAAATATTCTTATAATAAATTTTATTGGTTTAACTCTTTTTTTTTAATTTTTTTAAATTATAATAGAATTCTTTAGCTGTGATAGTAAATCTTCTAATATTAAACTTAGCTGTTTTTTTAATCTGAAATCCATATCTACGGCTTAGGAAAATTACGCCATTTAGTAAATTTGATGCTGTATTACTTCCTTTAACCACTAAACCGTGTTCGTATCTTGAGATTCTTTCGGCTGGTGCTCCGATGTCGAAGCACACAACTGGATAACCCATTGACATAATTTCGTCGGCTGTATAACAATAAGTTTCAGGCCATATCGATGGGACGATAAATAAATCAATTTTTTTATCTTTGCAGATTTCTGGCAGATTTTCTTTTTTATATTCTCCAGTTACATCAGCATCAACAATATAGCCGGTTTCAGGTCCAACTACCGTAATTTTAAGTGGTAGCGATAATCTGATTATTTCTTTAGCTAGATTTTGAGCTATTTCGAGACCTTTCATGTATTGAATTACCCCCAATAACCCAATATTCAAAATTTTATTTTCACTAAAATTAGGCTTATTGATTATAGCCCTAGTCGTGGGTAGTGTAAGTTTATATAGCCTTAACTTGTCCTCAATATTAGGGAAGGCTTTTATAAGTAGCTTACTTGAAGTATTTGAGAATGAATATATTACTGAGCATTGACTAAGAATACGATTAGTAGATGAACGCCAGTCCTCGATTTGTAACGGCTTTGGTAATGGTATATAGAGAAAGTCCTTATTATTTTGTAAACAATTATTGCAAATATCCAATTTTTCAGGAATGCCACAATATGCTTTTTTATCATTTAATAGATTAATTGTTGGGCATATGAGAAAATAATCATGTAAATAATAGATTGGTTTGATATTGTTATCAATAAAGAAATCGGCTAATAGACTAAAGTTACTAGGCAACTCATTAATGTTTATCAAGTGATTTAAGTAATATGTTTTATTTTCTGATGTACTTAATATAGAAAGAATTTTTTCTAAGCTTTTAATTGTAATTTTAAATATAGATGTTCGATTACTTATTAATTCTATATTTTCTACAACATTACTCCCTGAACCACGTATTAAAATTTGATAATTATTATTCGTATCATTAAGCAAATGCTCATGAATAAAATGGTCGGAACCACCACCCCAAAAATGACAAAATATTATAGCCGGATTATGCAATAGAAACATTCTTAAACTAGCTTCAGCAAATAATGCATCCATAACATGTTGGCTGATAAACCTAGAAACTTCAGTGTTATATGTTGGATGTTTTGCCAGCAATATCTTAGAGTGTTTTTCAATCAATGCAACTTTTTCTCCACCAAATGATCCACCATGCTTGTGATAAACATATAAATTGCGGATTATTATATTTTTGTACCCTGCCATTTTAGCACGCATACACCAATCATTCTCTTCTCCATAACCTTTTCCAAAATTATCTTCGTCAAATAACCCTATTTTTTCGACGACACGCTTATTAAGTGCCATACAAAAACCAACCCCTGTTGGTACTTCGATTAATTCTTGGTCATTTATTTCATTAAATACATTATCAATTTTATCTAAAGGTAATTCGAATGCCAAAGAATTGTCCTCAAGCCATACGGGAAAACTACAAATAGTTCCTGCATTTGTCAACGGCGTAATTGATGCAATCGAATGATCAACCTCCATTTTATGCATTAAACGTTCTAACCACCGATAAGGAACTTCAGTATCCGTGTTCAAAATCACAAAATTATTCTTAGTGAATTTATAACCAAGATTAACAGACTTAACAAACCCAAGATTTTGCGAATTATGATGTAAAATAATTTCCTTACAAAATTCATTTTTATATGTCTCGATAGTCTTTAAGAATTCAGCTATTCTGGGGTCTGGGCTACAATCATTTATGATAATTAGCCTATGTAAGTCTGTTGTACCATTTTTTATGCTAGAAAATAATGGGAATAAAAAATCATACCCATTATATACAGGTATTATAATGTCATAGACAGTTTGAGTATTCATTCTAATTATAAAACATCTGCAAAGTGAGGTCTAAGGTTATTAAATACCTTATTGCCTAAATAATATATGAAAATAGTAAACATCCAAAAATATGCCATCATCTTATAATGGACCCAAAATGGTGCATGGGTAATAAAAGTATCACGAACTCCGGAAGTAATATAGGCAAAGGGGTTGAGTTTAATAAAATAAACTAATGATCCGTGTAACATATTTTGATTCCACATTACTGGAGTTACCCAAAACATTATTTGAAAAAATACATTCAGAATTTGTCCAATATCCATAATAAAAGGCATTATTGCTGAAAACAATAAACCGCATCCAATACTAAATAAAACTATGCAAATGATATAATAAAAAATTTGTAACCACCATATGGATGGATAATATCCATAACAAAAACATACAATTATCATTAATAACCAAAATGCTAAGTTAGCTAATATTGAGGAACCAATTTTAACCAATGGCAATAATTTTACCTCGAATACAATTTTTTTAACCAAAAATGCTTGGGAGGTTATTGATGAGCTGGCACTTATGATTGCATCACTAATTAAAAACCATGGTACTATACCACCGAGTAACCATAATAAAAATGGAGCATCTGATATAGAGGATGCTCTAAAACCCTTAGTAAATACAAACCAATAAACAGCAACCATCACGAGAGGCTGAATGAAAGCCCAAATTATTCCCAAATGGTTACCTAGGTATCTGTTTTTAAAATCAGAGAGAATAAGGTTTATTAGTAAGTTACGATTTTTTATAGCCAAATAAATTAATTTCATACATTCATCACTAACATTTTAAATATTATTTTATGAGTTTGGCATATTATTTAATAAACCCTGAAAAGTATCTTCACCCATAAAAAAGTAAATTATTCTGACGTTACTTTGCCATGCTCAGAGGTCGTATTATAACATATTAGTAACCCTTTCAAATATTTTGGACCATAAGATTCTACAATCTTGGAATCCATGTTATTTTATTTCCTGATCAAAGAAAACAATTTTCTTAATGGTGCAGTAATTTTCCAACTGTGACTATTATAAAGCAAAAGCAATTCATACTTTGTATTACTTAATTCAGATTGTGTATTACTCAATTCAGACTTTGTATTACTCAATTCAGACTTTGTATTACTCAATTCAGACTTTGTATTACTCAATTCAGACTTTGTATTACTCAATTCAGACTTTGTATTACTCAATTCAGATTGTGTATTACTCAATTCAGACTTTGTATTACTCAATTCAGACTTTATAGAACTAAGTTCGTTAGATAAGTCTGTTTGGAGCATATCTATAAAGCAAAGCTTCTGTACGTCGGTACTTGATAAATAAATTTCATTGTAACAAAACTCATAAATTAAACTTATAGGGTTTCTAATAGGGCATTCAATAATTATCTTAGGATCATTGCCCAAACAAATATTGCTATTATTGAAAGATAAGTTAAAACCTTCCAGTCTTATAATTTTACAATCGTATTTAACACCAAACTGATCAGCTACCTCAAAAACAGCTTTTTTTAATATGCCAGAATGATTAGATGGATCTACTCTTAAACCAATAATTTGTTTATTAGCTGGTAACTTTACCACTCCAAAGTAAGCACCGGTAACTTGAATGCATTCTTGTTGATTATAACCACTTCCAGTATCATAAAATATTTCAAAATGAGCTGGTTCATTTAAGTTTTCAGAGTAATTTGTACAAAGTTTATTTTCCTTATGTGTCACTTCATAAATATATTGGTATACATGAGCATTTTTCCTATTAGATAAAGTCTCAACTACACCATTATTAAAATCAGTATACAATTTATGAAACTCAGTATCTTGTGGTTGCAAAAAGGTTGCACTAACACTCACTGTTTGATACTCGCAATGATCAATCATCTCATCAATACTTGACTTAGTGAAAAAACGGATATGTGTATTATCTAACAAACCCGTTGGATGATAATCAAATTTATCATGAATTAAATTCATAATAATCGCATTATTTGCAATATTGGGTAAAGAAATTAAAATTCTACCATCTGGTTTTAAAAAAGATTTTACCTCTCTTAGAGTTTTCCATGGATTATACAGATGTTCTAATACATCGGCAAAAATTATAAAATCAAACTGAATATTTTTAAATTCTGCTTGCCATTCACAAGTTTCAATATTTCCAATAATTAATTTTTCACAAAATTTTTGACTATCTTTTGCTGCCTCTAAATCTAATTCAACAGCATAAATTTTACATTTTAATTGTTCTTTCATATAATGGCTCATAACGCCGTGTGCTGGACCAAACTCTAAAACTGTGCTATTAGGTGTTACCAATTTTAAAATTTTAGCATGTGAATTGTTACTTGTAATATCTAGACATATATTATATTTGCTCATAATGATAATTAACCTCATCTTTATATAACGACACCATGCAAGCATCCACTAGATCTTTTGAAATAATTGATATTGTTGTAAGCGCATAAATCCAATGTTGTTGATTATGAGAATCTTGTGTTCCATCTGAAAGTGCTACTGTCACAATATATTCTCTGGGGAATATTTTGGGAACAACAAAGTCGATAGTTACTAGGTATTTATGATTTTTTTTCATATGGGGTAAAGGGTTATCATACATATAAGAGTTAAAGGTTATTATTTCCAAGTTAAGGTGATTTTTAAACATAACACCTATGCCGACATTATATAAATCCTCATATCCTTCCATCTCACATATAAATTTTGCTTTGCTACCTTGTATTAAGGTGCTTGTTGCTTTCCCAATATCATTTAAAAATCCAGCTCTCAAGATTTTTGCTTTACCTTCACCAAAGAACTCTAAGTTTTGTGTATTTATTAGCCAATTTAAATCACTTTTCATAGATACCATCTTTTTATTATTAGAATCAGCAAGATTTACAGGAGTTATATTCTCTAAACCATATAAGGAAAAAGACTTATAAGCATCTGTCACATCTTTAGTACTACCATCCATATGCTTATAACCATCTTTTAACCAAATCGCACGAGTACAAAAAATATTAATCGCTTGAGTATCATGACTCACAAATAAAACAGTAGACCCATTTTCAATAATTTGTGTCATTTTTCTTAAACATTTATTTTGAAAACCAGCATCACCAACGGCAAGAGCTTCATCAACAATTAAAATATCTGGTTCGATATTGATTGCTACTGCAAATGCCAATCTAGCAAACATACCACTACTATAGATTTTAACTGGTTGATTTATGAATTCACCAATTTCGGCAAATTTTAAAATATCATCCATTTTATCTCTCATAACTTCAGGCGCAAATCCCATTAAATTACCTTGAAAATAGATGTTTTCCATGCCCGTGTATTCTGGATTAAAGCCTGCACCAAGCTCAAGTAAAGCTGATATTCGACCCTCAACTTTAATGTTACCACTAGTTGGATTAAGTACTCCTGTTATTATTTTAAGTATTGTAGATTTCCCTGCACCGTTCTTTCCCAGTATGCCAACACACTCACCTTTCTGTATTTCAAAACTAACATCATTAAGGGCAAAAAAATCTCTATGATATTTCTTTCCTTTCCAATGGAGTGCTTCCTTCATTCTGTCTGATGGAGAATTATACAATTTATAAGTTTTAGTTAGATTTTCTACTTTTATTGCGATATTATCTTTCATTATCCTTATTCATCCTAAATTTATGATGCCACTAGACTTTGTTTCTTAGTAGGACCTTATTATACCATAAGAGTATTATCTAAAAACTCTCTTTATCCATTCTATAACTTTTATGGGATAACATGATTTATAATAACTATTTTCTTGGTGCAATACTTGTAATACACCTTCTTTCTTTTTATCTTCTAGGCTTAATTCCCTTATCCAAGCTTCCTTTTTATTATTTTCTTGGCTCAAACTATATAGTAACTTGTCTTTGATTTCATTCTCTTTGCTTTTTTCTTTTAGCAATATATCCTGTTTTTGAATAATGTATACTAATTTGGCTATTTCATCATTCTCATTCATTTTGCTTCTTTCATACATATTTAAATACTGGATAAATTTTTTCTAAATGGTGATTATACATCTTTTTAATTTCACCAAACATCTTATCTGCACAAACATTATTTATCAGTATAGCTTTGGGGTAACTATGTAAAGCTTGCCCTAGGGATCCTAGGTTAAATGCAAAAATAGGTTTTTGTGTTAGCATTATTTTGTAAATAACATAACCAAATGTCTCTGGACAAATACTCAAATATAGAAATACATCAATAATTGAATTTCCAAATACTTCATCAAGTTTATCGTGTTTATATTTCCCATATGACTTTAAAAACACAGATTTTTCATATTCAGGGTAACTAAAAATCCCTAATATGTTATAACAAATATTTAATCTTTCAGCATCTGTTTTTCTTATTATTTCTTTAAGAATCTCACTTCCCAATAGTATTACCACATAAAATACCGCTCATGGAAAAAATAGGATCTAAGAAACTAGCAATGAAAACAAATAATTCAAAGACATTGCAGTTATGGATTGTAGGTAGTATTGGTATACTATTACTTTTTGATCATATTTAGAATATGCCTTATAAAATATTTCTCGTGTTGATTTAGAAGGGACATATATATTAGTAACTCTTTCAAATATTTTGCTCCACAAGAGACACCAATTATTTATATTGTTTTCTCCTAATTTATTCCCATAGAAGTTTACTACAAAACTATTTATACCCAAACAGACAAGATGTGCACTCTCTTAAACTAGGAATATTACAATAATACCCATTACTATTTATTAAATTAAGGCTTGGACACAACGTAAAAAAATCATGAATAAAAATGGAAAGTTCAACTTCTGAACATAAATCTAATATCTCCTCAATTAAATTATCAATATCTTCTGCCCAAATAATATGGTTTATAATAACAGACCTTATATTTAGTATTTTTATAAAAGACTTTAAGTTTGTGAAATTAAATTCAAATGTGCTTTTTTGAAAGAGCAAATTCATCATATATCAGTTTTGTCCATACATAATTAACTAAAACACTTGTAAACATAAATATTACTTTTTCATGTAAAGTTTAACCATTTGTATATATATTATTTGATTGTAAATGAATGCTTAATTTCAAATTCACCATAATTGTTACCATTTAATAGAATTAACGTTATGCTATAAGTACCTTTCTTAATATCAGGATTGTTAAGATTTAGAACATAACCACTATCTATAACATTCAAGGCTTCACCATTTTTTACTCTTTCAACGTCTAAACGATTCTGGTTATGGGCTATAAAGAAATATACTGCGCTAGGCATTGATAATTTGATGAGCTTAACTGTATTCGCCGCATCTTTATTTTTCAAATAACCCCACCCTGTAAGATTTAGACTATTTGATTTAATACTAATAGAATCTAAATAGGCATCAATCTGAGAAGAATTTAGCTTATTATACAGACTCAAATCTAATTTTAATGGTTGATTATCTGCAGAATATGAAGATAATTTTAAGATAATCATGTCCTTAGTTTCAATCAGTGAGCCATTATCTGGATATTCAGGCATAAAAAATGCCATTTGTTTTGCAATGGTAAATTCTTTAGCAGTTGGTAATTTATAATCATCGCCCAACCACTCCATAAATGAATGCATTCTTTGATAATTACCATTATCCCATCCAAAAAAAGATGCCCCAATGGTATCATAATCTGATCTTAGGAAAAATGGTTTTGGTTCATAATAGTGATGACCTATTATAACTAATGGTTTTTTTGAAATTCTGCTACCTACACGATCAATTACAAAAGAATATAGCCTATTTGCAAAGTTCATATCATACATTAATCGCATATTATCACTATAAAAAAGTCTGGTTATGTATTGCCCATTAAATATACTTGCAATCACTGCGACAACTAGAATAAGCTTTCTGGCTCTAGTATTGACCATATCGTAAACTAATAGCCATGTGCCAGACATCATTAAAGGAATACCCATCATTGCTCGCAATGGAATTTCAAAACCCAAGCCAATAGGTAAGGCAAATCCACTTACAAATAGAGCCAGACATAACATAAAAATAACTAAATTAAATGAATGGGAAATTATTTTATATAAAATACACAATATAACAAGAAATACAGTTAGTGGTATAAAAAAATTAAATTTATAACGACATGTGATATTAAGCATATAATCGATTAGTCCTGAAACTACTTGGTGAAAAGTGAATCTATGCCATCCTAAAAATTGATCCATATAGGTGTCAGGATTAACAAACAAGAAACTTACTGCAGATATAAGCTTATATAAAACAAAACTTGCTACTAAAATAGATGAACTGATAAAGATTACCCTTACTAAATATTTATAAAATAATTTTCTACTGATAAAATCAGTATTTATAATTTTATAGATGAGAATAATAAGAAAACCAGTAATATAATAAACAACAAACATTTGATATATAGATATCGCGCACAATAACAAGATTGAACTAGCAACTAGCAGTGATTTTTTTAAATATTCTCGCTCTAACAAAAGTACTAAATAATAAAACGCTAAACTTATAAATACAAAACCAAAGCTGACGGCAACATTATACATAGTAAAGCGTAAATAAAAACAATATATAGGAGAAATCAAGTAAATCAACTGAAATATAAATAATCCTTTAGCTGAATACTTTATTTTTGCTAAAGAAACTACCAATATAAGAGAAGAGATAAATAATAAAAACACTGCAATAAAATCGTTCCAAAACGGGATAATTTTATAAAAATTACCAATTAAGTTGATTATTCCAAGTAAAAGCCTACCTTGGGATGCCCATCCGAGCCATATACTCGCAGGCGCAAACGTATGAAATTCACTGTCAATGGATATTGCCCAATTAGTTATAAAATAACCATAGGATACTAGTGTAAAAAACATGCATGTATAGATATAGATCTTATTCTTCAACAAATATTGTTTGATTTCATTTAATAGCATAACTAACTTTCTTTTTTTAATACTGATTCATAATTTCTATTACATATTCAGTCTGTGAGGATGTTTGAACCTGACTAATAGGTAAGCTTATGATTTGATTATGAATTTTCTCACTGGTTGGGTAAGATAGTGCGTTCCATTCAAAATAAGCCATCTGCTTATGCGGTGGTATGGGATAGTGAATTACGGTGGCTATTCGATTGTTTGTGAGATATTGCTGTAAATGATCACGTTGTTCTGTGCGAATTGCAAATATATGCCACACATGACTATTTCATCTAAACCTACCTGTGGCAGAATAATTTTTGGATTGGTGATATTTTCTCTGTATAATTTAGCTATTTTTCTTCGATGAGAATTATCAGCATCGAGTTTAGGTAATTTTACATCCCAGTATAGCGGCCTGTATCTCGTCTAGCCTACTATTAATACCTTTATATATATTTTTGTACTTTACTTCGCTACCATAATTACCAAGAATACGTGCAGTCTGGGCTAATTGTTCATCATTAGTAGTGATTGCGCCACCATCTCCTAACGCACCTAAATTTTTTCCTGGATAAAAACTAAATGCACTTGCATCAGATAAATTTCCACATTTTTTATTCTGAAAATAAGCACCATGAGATTGTGCGCTGTCTTCAATTATTTTCAAACCATATTTTTTAGCCAATTCGTTGATTTTAGTCATCGGAGTAACCTGCCCATACAAATGCACTACCATAATTGCCTTGGTCTTATTAGTGATAGCTTTTTCAATTTTCTCTACATCAATTAAATAAGTTTCAATATCAGGTTCAACCAGATAGGAACTAAGTTATTGGCAGAACATAGATAAAATACTTGCAATGTAGGTATTTGATTGCACAATGACTTCATCACCATCTTTCATAAAGCCGAGATTTTTATACGCCCGCAAAATTAAAATTAATGCATCTAATCCATTAGCAACTCCTACACAATATTTTGTACCGCAATAATTTGCAAAGTTGTTTTCAAAACTTTTACAATTATCGCCGTGAATATACCAACCACTATTAATAACCCTACCAATAGCTTCATTTATTTCATCCAAGTCTCTCAAATTAACTTGTTTTAAGTCTAAAAAAGGAATGTTCATTGCGATCCTCTAACCAATAAAAAAATGATAATAACTAGAATATTTAAGTTGTATATAACGAGTTCTACTTAGTTCAAAGTGATGATTTATTTCATCAGTATAAACGTGTTTTGCTCCAAAGCGATTATAAAATTTGGTTGCGTGAATATTTTTCTTATCAACTGTAAAATTAGCAATTAATAAATTTAATTCATTAAAAGCAAATTCATATGACAATAAAGCACTTTCTATTGCGGCATATTTAGGTCTATTTTCTTCTCTAATTACCCAACTTCCCCAAGTAAAACTTCTCATTGAGTAATCAATATTATATATCCTAACTAAACCTAAATCACCCTTAAGTTTATCAGAAATTATAAAATAATAATCGCTACCAAAAGCTTCCCTTAACTTATAATCACGTAACCAAAATAATTGTTTTTCCTTATCATTGTCAACTTGACCCAGTATTTACTGAGATTTTGGTTGAGACGCAATTCAAGTAAAAAATCAATATCTTTCTCATTAATCAGACGGATATATATGTGTTTTGTTTGTTGCATATTTTTAACCTAGATTTTTGCCTATACTTTTAATTGTACCAATAAACTCATGATAATTTCTGATATAATCTTTCTCATATAAAGTCACTTGCTAAAACCATTAGCACACAGTCAGGGCTAAAGTTAAACATTTCATGCCATACCATAGGCGGTATAGATAATCCGGTGTAATTATTATCTAATTTTATTGTTTGCACATTATGACCATCATCCATTAAAAATTCACAGGAACCCTGAACACAAATTGCCACTTGATTTAAATTATGATGTGCATGAAAACCTCGCCTAACTCCCTCTTTAGTATCACATAGGTAATATACACGTTTAATTTCAAATGGAACTTCTTTATTATTCTCTAGCACAATCAAATTGCCTCTTTCGTCACCTTTTTTCTGTAGGTTAATTAATTTAATCTTCATTGATTTTTAATCCTAAAAACTAATAATCTCATAAGTTTAAAATTTAAAACTATCATAATCATAACAGCAAAAAACTGAGATAATATTTTACTTATTCCCATAAAATTTACAAACATGTACAATAGTCCCATATTAATAAAGTATGAGACAACATATACTAGAGAATATTTAACAAATCAGCAACTCTTGGTTTGTGTTTAAATACAAAGTACGCATTTAAAAAAAAACCTTCAACTATACCAAAGCAGTAGGTTATTGTAGCAGAAATTAAATAATTAAGATGTACTTTTAACAATAAATAATACATTATAAAGGTAATAATTGTATTAATTCCACCACAAAAGAAATAACAAATAAATAAAGTTTTATTCTTTGTTTTCAATAATGCCTTCAACTTTCTCTACTATAAACACGGGTCTTTTCTACTTTCGTCTAAAGTTCGCCACAAGTATTCACCAATCATGCCTAAAATAACTAATTGAACACCAAAAGTAAACAAAATTAAGCAAACAATTGATGTCCAGCCTTTAATTGGTATATGTACAAATAATCTCTCAAAAATTAATAAAAGTGTTGCAAAAAAACTACATAATGATATTAATGCTCCGCCAACAATTGTCATTCTTATTGGGGTATAAGAAAAGGCTAGGATTGAATCAATAAAATATTTGATTTTTTTTGACAACGTCCATCGAGATTTTACCAATTTCACGTGCAACCCTAGTATAAAATACTTTTTCAGGCTTAAATCCGCACCATATCACCTGCCCCACAATAGATGAATTTTTCTCATTAGTGCTTTTTATTATATCAACCACTTGCCTATCAATTAAAAAGCAGTCAAACCCGCCAACTGGCATATCCTTTAGAGCAACTTTTCTCATGATCCTATAAAAAATATTAGATATAGTCTTTTGAACAAATCCTTCTTGTCTATCAGATCTAACCGCTAGACACACCTTAGAGCCACTGTTCCATTTTTCAAAAAGTCTAAGAATAATCTCAGGTGGGTCTTGTAAATCAGCGGCAATAATTGTTGCACAATCACCTGTGGCATATTTTAGCCCTGCAAGTTGCGCAGTAATCGAGCCAAAGTTACGGCTTAATTTCACCAATTTCACCCTATTATCCGAGTCGCGTATATTTTGCATTATTTTATAAGAATTATCACCAGATCCATCGTCAACAAGAATCAGCTCATAGTTGTCAACTTTGTTTAATACTTCTTCTTTCAACTTGGCGTAAGTAACTGGTAAATTACGCTCATTATAATAAACTGGAATAATAATTGAAAGTTTACTCATTGTGACATTTTTCTCATAAAAGTCCTAATATGAAAATCGACTACAAACCATTTTCACAAATATGGGGAAATTGTAGCACATAGTAAGAGTTAATTTAATAAGGTTACTTTCCATAGTAAGCCTCGCAATCATAATTGACCTGATTTATTTCTTAAATAATCAAACACCCCCAACCACCATATACCACAATTTTCTTAATCTATCTTCTTTCTCAAATGGTAACTTAATAAAGAGAAAAATAATAAAACGTAAAAACTATAGTTGTTTGTGGTACCCGCTTTCTATATTTGAAATAAACATACATGCCATTTCTGATTTGATAGTATTTTCTAAAGCAGTTATGGTTAAGTATTTTAAACGACCTTCCAAAAAATTTGCGAGTCTCAAAATTTCCTAATAGGTGTTCCATATGAATTTTATTTAAGGTAATCACCTTATACCCTGCATTTATTGCTCTACAATAATATTCAACATCCACCATATCAATGAATAATTCATCCATAAATCTACCCAATTTATTCCAAATGTCAAGACTTAATAAATTGCCAGAACTCATTGCATAAAGCCCATCACTATACAGAGAGTTTTCATCAGGAACATTTATTTTGTTAATATTTTTCATAACATGTCTTGGGGAAATAACTGCAATATTAAGTTCGGAATTAGAAGTTACAAAGTCAAATAATTTATTTAATATTTCGCTAGTGATTTTACTATCTTGATCCATGGTGATAACCCACTTACTCCCCTGTTCTAAAGCGTATTGGCACCCCATATTCAACGCTGTTGCGATACCTAAATTTTTTGCCATTTGAAATGTAATGTACTTGCGGTAAGTTCTTTAGCATATCAGCATTATTAGTGATTTGATCTGAGTTATCAACAACAACATATTTGATATCTTTGATATTAAATAATTTTGTAATTATTTCATCATCAATTTCCAAGTTATATAAGATATAACAATGTGAGTTAGCTCATACATAGTAAGGATAAAGTGCTCCAAACAAATGGATTTATAGTATTTACACCATGAAATTTAAAGAATTAAACAAAGCTTTTCTATTTTTTGTATTCAGAAAACAATGTTTCTTCAACTAAAGCGCAAATTATATGCTCTATTAGCAAATGAGCTTCTTGTATCCTTGGCGTTTCAGTTGAGGCAACTTTAACAACAATATCACAATAATTGTCCATTAGGCAATCTTTGCTACCAGTTAGACCAATAGTCACCAAACCCAATTCCCTAGATACCTTGAGTGATTCAACAATATTTTTTGAATTACCGCTAGTAGAAATACTAATATATATATCGCCAGCCTTGGCATGCGCCTCTAGCTGACGCAGAAATACTTTATCGTAACCGTAGTCATTACCAATAGCAGTTAGAATTGATGAATCTGTAGTTATTGCAATAGCTGGTAAAGCCGGACGATCAAAATAAAAACGGCTAACAAATTCGCCTGCCATGTGTTGTGCATCAGCTGCAGATCCGCCATTGCCTGAAATAATTACTTTATTACCATTTTTATAAGCAGCAACAATTAAATCGGTAACTTTTTCTAGTTGGATTAGGACATTATCACAAAGCAAAGCATGCTTTACTTCTATTGAATCCTTTATGTATCTATTTATTAAACTTTTCATATCCAAAATGGCGACCCCCTTCTCAAGTAAGTAAACGCCCGTGATGGTTCCATTTCAAGAACTTTTTTTACTTATTTTTACAATATTAAAACGAGAGAATGATTATAGCATATTAAAATTAGTATTTTACACTATTTTTTTATCTGCAATGGTATGATTTATGATTTAACCCCCTATTTAAATACCAAATAAACCTATAAAGTGTTACAATTATCACTTAGAGAGTACACTAAGAAATTAAAATTATATTAGATAAAATAACTTCCAAATAACTAGTAACATATTTACATCATCTGAAAAATATTAACAAATGCAAAATAAATTCGATACCATTATAATCGGTGCTGGAGCTGCCGGACTTATGTGTGCGCAAAAATTAGCCAGCCGTAATAAAAAGTTTTATTATTAGATCACAGCACTAAACTGGCAGAAAAAATTCGTATATCTGGTGGTGGGCGATGTAATTTCACTAATATCAATATTAGCCCAGAAGCTTATATATCCCAAAACCCGTATTTTTGTATTTCAGCATTATCCCGTTATACTCAGTATGATTTCGTGAGTTTACTGGATAGATATAATATTGGCTATCATGAGAAAACACTGGGACAATTATTTTGTAATAATAGTGCTAATGATATAATACAACTGCTTGATAAGCTATGTCAACAGCATAAAGTTATTAGAAAAATGGGCGTTGAAGTTAGGCAAATTGAACAGTTAAGCTGTGGTTATTCTATAGATACCTCAGTCGGTGAATTTAGTTCAGAAACCTTAGTTATTGCAACTGGTGGGTTATCCATTCCACAAATTGGCGCAACTAGTTTTGGTTATAAAATAGCCGAGCAATTTTATTTAAAAATAATTAAACCGGAACCAGCGCTGGTTCCACTGACTTTAGAGCCTAAAGATCTAGAAAAATTTGCACATTTAGCTGGAATATCTTTTAATAGTAAAGTTAGCAATGATAAAATTAGTTTTACGGAGAACACACTAATAACTCATCGGGGAATTAGTGGACCTGCAATACTGCAAATCTCATCCTATTGGCAAGCTGGAGAATTTATCTTCCTCAATTTATTACCCCGCACCAATATTACTGATTTTATTCAAAAGCATCGTACTAGCAATAAATTACTGAGTAACTTCCTAACTAATTTCTTTCCAAGTAATTTAACTACTGCAATATGCAATATTATTGGGTTTGATGTACCCATTAGCCAGCTAAACAATAAACAAATTAGCCTAATAGATGAAACAATTCACCAGTTAAAACTAAGACCAAGTGGTACGCTTGGATATAAGAAAGCCGAAGTTACTAAAGGTGGAGTTGATACTAATGAATTATCATCAAAAACCATGATGAGTAATAAAATTAATGGTTTATTTTTTATTGGTGAAGTAGTGGATGTAACAGGTTGGCTTGGTGGATATAACTTCCAATGGGCATGGTCTTCAGCAGTTGCTTGTGCTACAAGTATCTAAATACCCCAAAAAAACACCAGTATAGCTATTCCACTAATATATTCTTAAAAAAGTATAACGTATAACAATTATTTTTATTTATCATGAAAAAGGCAAAAGTTATTGCTCTACTTAAGAAGCGTACTTATCTTTCACATATTGCTCAACAATTAGCTGAAACTCTTCAGCAATCTTGTCGCCTTTTTAAGGTGACTGTTTTCTTGCCATCAACAAATACAGGAGCTACGGGTGATTCATCTTTACCGGGTAGGCTAATCCCTATATTAGCTAGTTTTGATTCCCTGGTCCCATTAACTACACATCCCATAACCGCAACTTTCATCGTCTCTACTCCAGGATATATTTTTTCCCAAACCGGCATTTGCTCAGTAAGGTAGTTTTGAATCTTTAGAGCTAAGTGTTGAAAGTAATCACTGGTTGTACGACCACAACCTGGGCAAGCTGTAACAATTGGAGAGAATGCCCTTAAGTCTAAAGATTGTAAAATTTCTCTAGCTACTAGTACCTCCTGTGTTCTGCTCTCACCTGGTTTTGGAGTGAGTGATACTCGAATAGTATCGCCAATTCCCTGTTGTAATAATGGGGCTATTCCGGCAGTAGAAGCGACTATACCTTTTATTCCCATTCCAGCTTCAGTTAATCCAAGATGTAGTGGATATTCACATTTTGTAGCTAAATCAGTATAAACGGCAATTAAGTCCTGCACGTGACTAACTTTACATGAGATAATAATCTTATCTGGGCTTAAACCAATCTCTAGAGCTCTTTCTGCACTTTGTAAAGCTGAGGCAACAATCGCACTACGCATCACTGCATCGGCAGTGCTTGGATTTGATAATTTCGCATTTTCATCCATCATCGTCGCCAATAGCTCCTGATCTAGAGAACCCCAGTTGACACCAATCCTAACTGGTTTATCATGTTCAATCGCTTGTCTTATCATATAACTGAATTGATCGTCTTTTTTGCTACCCTTGCCCACATTACCTGGATTAATGCGGTATTTATCTAAATATTTTGCACAATCCGGATTAGCAGCTAAAATTTTATGTCCATTAAAATGAAAATCACCAACAATTGGAACATCTATTCCCATTGCTAATAAACGTTCTTTAATTGCCTTAACCTTGCTACCTGCTTCTATCGTATTGATAGTTATGCGCACAACCTCAGAACCGGACCGCGCTAAATCGGCAATTTGTATAGCTGTAGCTAATTCATCCTCGGTATCAGTATTAGTCATAGACTGTACTACAATAGGATAATCACTACCAACAATAATCTTTCCAATTTGACATTATATGTTTTGCGTCTTGCTACCAACAGTCCCATAGTTTTAAATCTCTTTAATGGAATATAGCTATTCCATTTAGCTTGCCTTTTGGTTTTATCTAATACTCTACCTACCAACTGACCACATGCGGCATCAATATCTTCACCACGTGTTTTCTGATAGTAGTAACAAATCCAGCATTTTGCAATATTTTTTGAAATTTGAATATTTGCTCTGCGCTGGAGCTTTCAAAACCTGAATTGGGGAATGGATTAAATGGGATTAAATTAAACTTACACGGCACATCGCTAACTAGCTTGGTTAATTGTTTTGCGTGCTCGAGTTTATCATTGACTCCAGCAAGCATTACATATTCAAAAGTAACAAATTCTTTGGATGAATTCTTTGCTGTTACATAACTTTTACAGGCTGTCAATAGTTCAGCTAAAGGATATTTTTTGTTTAAGGGAATAATTTGACTGCGCACTTCGTCATTTGACGCATGCAGACTAACCGCCAATGCTACAGGACAATCATCTTTAAGTTTCTCAAGTGCGGTTACCATACCGCTGGTAGATAGGGTTAATTTCTTTCTGGATAGATTATATGCGTTATCATCGAGCATAATTTTTCATCGCATCAACCACATTGGTGTAGTTAGCTAACGGTTCACCCATTCCCATCATCACCACGTTGGTAATCAACTTTTCTCCTTTGGGGTCTTTACCCAAGCGCTTATTTGCCCACCATAGTTGTCCAGCAATTTCTCCCGGTGACAAATTACGATTGAAACCCTGACGTGCCGTAGAGCAAAATTGGCACTCTAGCGCACAGCCAACCTGAGATGAAATACATAAAGTACCACGGTCACCCTCAGGAATAAATACTGTTTCTATCTTGTTCCCTGCCCCAACTTCAAGTGCCCACTTAACCACTCCGTCTGTTGCTAAATGTTCCGTTACTAAGTTTGGTACACGAATTTCAGCTACTTCTAACAATTTTGCACGCAGTGACTTAGCAATATCTGTCATTTGTTCAAAATTATCAGCACCATAAATATGCATCCAGCGAAATACCTGTTTAGCTCGAAACTTTTGTTCGCCAATTTGTGCAAAAAAATCCTCAAGCTTATCTAAGGTATAGTCAAGTAAATTTACTTTCATTTTGTGCAGGTAACAACTTAAATTTATGTTTATTTTTTTGTTGAATGAAATAATTCTTTAGTATCAAAGAAATATGCTATTTCAATTGCGGCATTTTCTAAACTATCTGAACCATGAACTGCATTTTCATCAATACTATTTGCAAACTCTGCTCGAATAGTACCTGGTTTTGCATCTTTAGGGTTAGTTGCACCCATTACCTCACGGTGATTTAAAACTGCATTTTCACCTTCTAGCACTTGGATCATAACTGGACCAGAAATCATGAATTTAACTAAATCGTTAAAAAATGGACGTTCTTTATGTACTGCGTAGAACCCTGAAGCTTCTTCTAAAGTTAAATGTTTCATTTTTGCAGCAACTATTTTTAATCCGTTACTTTCAAATTTATTATAAATTGTACCAATGATATTTTTTGGCAACCGCATCCGGTTTAATGATTGACAATGTATAATCAA